>JARQTH010000304.1:649458-693690 GCA_030142595.1 Trachelus iudaicus
GAGTTTATACGCTGTGTCGCATACTTCCTGTCTCTCTCTCTCTCTCTCTCTCTCTCTCTCTCTCTCTCTCTCTCTCTCTCTCTCTCTCTTTCTTTCTCTCGCCCCCCCCCTCTTTCTCTCTTTTGCTCTCTATTTACCTTCTTTCTCCTTCTAGTTTTCATATCCGCTCTACTTTTTTTTTTTCGTACGTATACATATACACACATATGGCAGTGGAGTTAAACGATAAACGCTAACTAAATAATCCGGTGTGAAATAACACAGTCGCGCCAAATACTGCGGCTCGTCCATCGCTCTTTATGACTATTTCGCCATTGTGATTTTCCAACGCACTCTCACTCGTTCCCTCATTCAATAGGAGAGTCCCTCCCTCTCTCTCTCTCTCTCGCATACGAAGAGGATACGAGGTGGCGCGTGCCGTTCCTGACAAAACTTTTCACGGTGACTCCTCTCGTAACCGGCCCCAGTTTTGTCCGTGTTTCCTGGACCTACCCCAAATTCCCCGTTAGGCCTTTCGGCCAAGCGTAAATTCACGGGGGGACAAAATATACTCCGCCCTCGTCTGGCCCTAACCTTCCCCAACGCCCGGGGCGTGCTTCCATCGTCGGATAAGTATTGTCCCTCGCGGTACAGCCTACCCAATAAATATTTCGGAGACTACCCGCCGCACGTATACCGTAACCATGTGGCTAATGGCGACAACGAAAAAAAAAGTCTTTCGTTAATATTAAATTTCATGTGCAATACTGAAACCATAATTTCATCTACCTATTGATTCGTATTACTTTAGAACAAGTATCGACCACGGTCTGTAACAATAACGAGTGCAGAAATTCAAATTGAATGCTGAAGTCGCTCGTAAATCATAGTAACTGCCACCGCGTGATATTTTCATATAATTAATTACACTAAGGTCATACGTCTAATCGGACAAGAAATGCTCATATCCAGTATATGCCTATTAAGGAAAATAAAAGAAATGCTATAAAATGAACACGTGACCGTCCAAACATTTTTTACCAAAATTTCACGTTGACGTAAACAAAACTTCGCTACATTTAGTTCATTCGTATATGCAACACGGTCATTGACGCGGTACACTTTTATCGTTAAATATAGTTAGAGGAACACACGACGGGCTGGTCGGTAGGTAGAGTTCGCTAGGCAGTAAGGTAAGGTAGGTATATGAAGGTAGGTAGGACGGTAGGTACATAGAGAGGTATAGTCAAACATTTCTTTTTTTTTTTGGCTTTTGAGATTCCCTTGGCGGCACGACACACGCAGCAAAAGCACTCTGTACACGGTTGAAGGTACTTGACGCGTTCTCTGTGCGATATACAGGAGTAATTTTTTTAATACTCGATTTTTACCCTCTCTTATCTACCCGTTAAGTGAACCTTACGGAATCCCACGGGTTGCCGGAATCAGATGAATCTTTAGCCAGACGGAGGCTGCGCTGGTGTCAGAATCTGAAGAATGTTTGACGTCAGTGGTGAATATCGAGGGAATTCGTGGATGCGTCTCGGCGTTGAGTTTTCGCGATCGCGTGCACATACTGGCACATAACCACTGACGAATCGTAGGACTGCTCCAACGGAAAGCGTCCGGCCAATCCAAGCGACGCAGTCGAGGAGGGCTCTCCCGTGGTTCACTCATATTCGGTGAGTGACCTGCACCTCGTCTCAACGACTACCAGCCAAACATTTATATGAGTACTGCCCGGCCTGAAAATATCGCCTTCCCCCTGAGCCCTGACCCTCCTCAACGTCCCACGCTAAATATAAAATCAATCATCGAACGGATCCACCTCATGAAACATTCGACCGTCCCTATTCGTTTCCTCGATACGTAACAAGACGAGGTGAACTTTGATCCAGAGGGGCTATTAAAATGAACTTTCATGTAAACCCGTCTTATCGGTCTTTGCCACGTGTTATATACGTATACCATAGTGACCGTATACAGTCACTGCATCAAGTTTTCGCAGTCTCGAAGAAATTATTTAAAATTTAAAACAGTCTTTCTTACCCGATCGGTCCAGTAGCCATGTGTATCCGCCTTTTTATCTCTTGCGATTTTACGTTCGAGGCCTTGCACACCAGAGATGACCTTAATTTCACTTCCGCCCACATTCGTCGGACAATTTTATCGCAAGGGTCCTGCAGCTTCGTGTGGCATTTCTTTCTGTAAAACTGAGTGGGGAGTATGCGACCTCGATGCTTTGCGTATCCATTGCGATTCTTGTGATTTGGCAAGGACTATTATAATGGAGCGTATATGGGAGGAGGAACGTCGCGACGAGGTACCACGAGTCTACTTTAAATTATGCAGCGTGCATATTTTCCGGTCTGTTTGGTGGGTCTCAAAGCCTAACCGGTAGGCCGGCTCGACGTAATACCGGGTGACTCGGAAGGAAGGAAAGGCGAAAACGAATTAATGCACTCATTCCACGGGATCCGCCGTTACGCATTTCCTACTTGCGCGTACTCGCGGTCACGTATGAGGACGCGCGTATACGTATACGTATAAGAGCACGCATAATACGTGTTGGAGAATACCCCCTTTCATCCCCCTGCCCAATCCCACCCCATAAACATTTTTTAATTTTTTTCTACCGTGCCTCTTTTTTACTGCCGTTCTCTCATCTCGCTCCCTCTCTTTTTTTTACTCTCTTGCTCTCTCTCGCTCCCCTTTTTTCAACCTTTTTTTGCAACCCTCGCGCCGGTCATCCGTTGCGGAACGTAATTCGAGAGTCTCAAGCGCCTCTGAAACGAGGCTCCCAACTAATTCGTCCGAGCGACCGAGGAAAAGAGGTGGCTTGTATTTTCACACGTTGCTGATTTAACTAACCGCATTTTTTTCCTCTCTCCGTTTCTCTCCTCGTTCATATTCTTTATACCTTTATCCTCTTTCTCTAGAAGTGCGCGATACTTGCGCGAATTGCTCAAGACCGCTCATAGCGATTCGTGAAAAATTGGTCAGAGTTTAATTTAAATGACGTTGACGTGTTACTTGTCAATTTTTTTTTCCTACGCTGGTAACGCTCTGCTGTACCGTCTTGTGTGTGTCTTAAGTATGCATTTTTTTTCTTTATTAGAAAATCAGGTTACGCTAAATTGTCGAGTTACCGCAGTCTTCCTCGGTCTGATTCGGCGACTAGTTGCGTGTGTGACATGCTAGCGTAGCGGAGCCTCGTATGTGCTATATGCACTTACATATTGCCGGTGGGCACTATAATAAGCAGTGTTCCATTAGCTATCACGAATAGACGCTATTCGAATGGTTCAAAGTCCCGCGATACATTGTGCTGTTAAAAATTGTTTAGAATGAAGTGTACGTATACGGAAGTACTCTTATAATAAGAAGGGATGATTAAAAATTAAAAAAAAAAGAGTCAAAAGTACTATACGTTAAAGCTATAGGTTATTAAGGGATGACTTTTTATCATCCAAATTACACCCTTACCTACGACGAGTGTCCAGTTTGGAAACAGTCGCCAGGAAGACCCACGATAAAATCCATTTCGTTAACCCGTCCAATGAGGCTTCGGAGCGTTCCTGTCCTGGACAATTTCAATAACCGACAGTTCAGTTAGAATTTTTCAACTTCCCACCCTGCGTTTTCGCGTCACCCGCGAAGCACGCTCCCTCCTCGTAATTAGTATACTTAACAGTGTCCGGGGTGGGGAATGTCGGAAATCCTGCAACTGTCGTATTAGAGGGTTGCCGCCCTTCCTTTTTTCCCCTCTCTTTTTATTCTTATTTACAGGAAAATTAATTGCCCGCAATTATTACTTGCGAGAAGGTTCACAGACCCTTTGGTCCTATTGGGAATTTAGATATCATTTTTTAATGATCCCATGATTCATTAGAGAGATACACCCCTATAGCGGGTGAGACTTAAAAAAATGCATACAAAAACCCCAAAAAATCTTTTTGAATTTTTAACAAAGTATCATGAGATTCCCTCGCCATCCCCTGTTCTTCACCACTTTTTTGGCAAATCATTCGTATTCTCCCACATATCTCCCTCTCCCTCTCTATCTCTAGGTACCAGATTAAATTAGCAGCATCAGAGTAGGCCCACCTACCATCCACCACGGTCCCGACTCTCGAACGCAGGGGTGCGTAACTCTTGAGTAGTTTCTAATTAATGACTGATTGGCAGCCGCATGCTGCTACGCTCCCACCTCCGCCTCCTCCTCCTCACCTCACCCCTACTCCCACGCTTCTTTTACAACCCTCCTCACCTCCTCTTCGAACCTCTCGAACCTCCTCCTCCTCCTCCTCCACCACCTCTTTCCTCCTACTCCTCATGCTCTACCTATCCCTCTTTACTCTTCACTCTACCCGCGAACCTCCCATCTGGCATCGATTAATTCATTTCGTTTCTACTAGCATGGGGCACGCGCACCCAGTTCCTTCTTTGGGCCGCACGCACGGAAAATCAGGTGAGTGAGTGGGTGAATAGAGCGAATAGGGCGAACGAATGAGCGACCGAGTTTAATTCACTCGATCAGCCCTGAGTAGCCTCCTATGCTTAATTGCTCAAAGACGTTTTATTAAAAAAAAAACACCCCCAGCCTCGATGATATCCCAGAAACACCTGACTATTATTGTCAATGGGATACGGCTTATGCTCCATTCCATTGCGTTAGCTTAAGGCAGTATCCCACGGAGCTACACAAATTTACAAGACTCTATGCTGTCATTAAAACTTTATCTGAATATCTGTACCATACTGTAATACGTGGCTATATTAAACATTGATCATTACCCTACTTGACTACCTTGCAAATCATCTCTTTGTACCACATATAGTATTCACGTGGTTATGGATTTTTTTTTGTGTACGAGAGTGTCAATTACCAGACGAAATATCGTTGACGATATTAGGGTGCAGCTTTCCGTCGCTTCCTACGAACAATATATGACGTTCGAGCGGTGAATTTTCCTCGCTAAAATTGCCCACGGAAGGAAACCTTCCCTTCTCTATATATTATGTAATGTACTTATACGTATGTAATGTGTGTTGCAAGGGTTCGTTCGAATACTCGATGAAAGATCCATCCTTTATTTCGTTTGAGTATATATATATATATATACGTGCATTATTGTACATAATACGGTACATGTATATTTCATATATATACGTTATATATAGGTATAGAAAATATACACGTAGTTCCAAGCGAACAGGGCAGATGCGCAGTTTCGCGAAAGCGACTCTATGATTCCAGGGGTTTTATCACCCAATCTTATCTTTACGTCCGGCCATTTTTCTTCCGCCTCTATATAGCATTATACGGCTTATAGGTATAACATTAGCCGTTTATTAATCGAGCTTTGCACTAATATCAGTCAGGCGCTGCAGTTACCAGGATCGATCCTACGTGGCAGCACGAGAAACTTGTGGCAACATTGAAAATTCGTAGTTAACCTTACTGTTGTTCCTTATCATTTTTATTTGTTCTTAACCCTACCACCATATTTCTTTTTATCGCCGTGATAACATATTCGCACCCTTATTGAAACTCATTACCGTAACACTCACGACCTATACTAATTCAGAGGCACGGAACTAACTCGGAGTGTAAGGGATAACGATACCAGTTAAAAGAAATAGTGAAAGAATAATAAATTGCGTATACTAGGTAAGAAAAATAAAAAAAAATTCGTATAAACGACACAGGGTAAGGATATCTCTGTTTCACGTATAAAAATGAACGTCGCTGCCTTCATCCCTTGATTCGAATGGGTATAAAAATACGAAATATCTTTGATGTAAATCAAACGGAGTTTTCTAATAAATTATGTGCATGGTCGTTGGCATCGAAGGGGTACTTCTGGTGAATACGCCCCTTTTCGCTGCACTCGCTCGGCCCATCACTTATATACGGTGTATTCAGCGGATCATACACACATAGCCATCCCAGTATACATGGGTGGATGCGTGGGTGGATGGGATGCGTGCGTGGATGCGTGCATAGTGCCCCGCGTGCGTAACGCACTCTACAGTAGGTAGCTAGCTAGGTATACCTTACACCCCTATATCCACGGCTGGTAGAGAACGTAGCGAACGATCAAATAAAAGCCCGTGTTTTCCCCGATATTGAACCCTAAGCTAAGCCTAACCTGCCCCAACCTCCAGCCACAGCCAGTGGGGCTGATGGGGGGGGGAGGGGGAGAGAGAGACAGAGTGTAGGAGGAAGCCACCCCAACTGCGGTCGTTGACCTCACGCACACCCCGTCCAGCCCGAGCCCACCCCTCAGGGCCGACGACACTGGTGCCGTCTCACAGAAAAGTATTGCACTCGCATCAACCCTTTTCAACGCTCTTTATATCTTCTTGGGGTCTTCGGGTGCCCCACGGTTTCTCGAGCCACCCCCCCCCCCGACGTCTCGATTCATTCAGCTTCGTACCCTAGTCCCCCCACGTGAGTAAGTATTGCGCGTGACTGAACTGTTCCTTTTTTTTTATTTTACGCCTTCGTCCTGTTCTATTTTTTTCTCTTTTCTTCTACTTTCTTTGTCTTTTCGTTTCCGGTTTGTTTTTTCTTCACCTCGTGGCGCTCCTCCGGCTTCCGGGTGTGTCCCGATGCCCTGGGGTTCTGGGTATATACCATTTTCAAATCCTTCAGCTTCGGCGACACTGCCCGTCACCCTTCGGAGGATCGATTTGAGACGCGTAGAAAAATTATGGCATTCCCCTTTCTCCCTTTCTCTTTGTCTAGCTTGTTATTTGTGTATCTGTCTCTCTTCGTCTACCGCACCTATCCCTGCACACATCCTTACCCATCTACGTTCACTTCTTTGCCTCTTGTCTTATGACGAACATAGGCGCTACTGGTATGGTATTCATACGTTATAGGTAACAACCCCTATTTCTACTGAGGATTTTAGTAGTTTAGGGTTTTTTTCCGCTGGATCTATTTTAATTATACAGTCCACCCTTGACTAACCTGACTGTATTAACTTTCGAGCATGGTAGGTCCTGGATCGCATGTACACAGGGTATATACCGAAGGGGTAGTCGCTGATATTTATAGCGTCAGAAGCCGGACGACCCACCCTAAATTTGCGTGTCTTAGACGAGCCCTGCGAGTTCACCGACTTCAAATTTTCAAACCCCACGCGTGCCTCTGTGTCTACGCTACGTCCTAACTGACCTACCCTTACTTTTTTATTTTTTATAGCAACGTGTATCGCCTCTATCTACACCGGACCACGTAAGACAGGGAGTCTTCATTTTAATTTTATCTTCGTAAAAAAAGATACGCATACGATACTACAATTTTATCTACCTAGAAATTTAAGGGTAGTTTCACTCGGTTGGTCATCAACGAAAATTAAGCCGAGTACGGATATCAGCCCCTAACTGTATGCATACCTATACTACTGTAAATCCCGGTCATGCGTGGGGATGTCTGCCTCAAGAAGTCTACGCGCTGTAAGAAGGGTGCAGCCAAGTGAAGGATGAATCGCGTTGGGTATAATGCAAGATATGAAAAACTGAATGCGCGGATAGAAGCCCGCGCGCATGCGCATTACATGCGGGATACTCGTAGACGCACGAAATTTACGAAAATCCATTTCGTTAGCAGGTAACAATTTTCAAGCGTATTCATATTTAAAATTGCCCGGCCTCGTTAAGGTTTCGTGAATGAAAACCTTAACGAATCTCGACGACAACTCTCGAGGAAACGCGTTGCTCACAGTGACTGCAATTAAACCATAAGTCACAAGGCTATACGAGTACGCGTTACATACGCGCGCATAGGCACGTGTGGATAATTGACATCGGGCGAAGGAAAAAATCTAAGAAATATTCACATATGGGATAAGGTAAGTTTTTCCTCGTGAATATAAATTTTTAGCGCATATTTATTACCTTAATTCTTTTTTTAAATATTTTTTTTAACCTTTACCCTTCTTTTCTTCGATACGCACTTGGGGAAATTCTTCGAACTACTTGTAAGTTCATAAGCGTTGTGCTGCCTGATAGCGAACGTTAACCCTTGATAGCAATGAGCAACCCCTCCCCCACCCCGGACTTGAAAGTACTGGTTAGTACCTACCCAGTACTGCTAACCCTCAACCCTTAATCCGGGGATGCGTGCACCGCGACTCGGGTAACCCTTAATACATTGGACTAAATTACTGGCAGCCTTAAAATTGCTTTTGGAAATGGAAGGATGTAAAAAGTGTGTAAATAGAGGAAGGAGGAAAAAATAAGGGGTAACAAGTAACTTGTTCGAACAACTCTATATAATACCTATGACTCCGGCACTAAGGCGCAACGAGTGAGCACTGGCTCTATATCTTTTTTACTGACGCCACCTTGAAAATTGCTTCCCCAAGCGGATCGCTTCACGGAAGTGAGTATCGTATCCCTTTCTGAGGAACGACGAGTCAACCAGTTCAAAGGGGTAGCATAAGAGAGTTGGTTAGGTTAGATTCGATGAAAGGAAGACAAGCATATATGGGATAGTTTGTTTACTTGGAGCGAGTAAGGGGGTGGATGAAATCTTATACGATTTTCTGACCGAGCGGATAACGTATATATATATATGAAGAATATTGATATCGCAATTTTCGTTGATAACATCGGTCGTGGGAATTTTGTGAATTTTAAGAAAGCTTGAAAAGAAAGATTTGGAGGAAAGTGCATGTCTCTCTTATTGTACATCGAAGATAAATATTATATGAAAATTGAATTTATACTACGGATTGCGGAAGTATATGAATTATGGATTCCGATTGGGATTCATATAAGTATGAGTGATGTAGTGTGAGAATTTTGAATTGGAGCTCAATACGGGAGTACCAAAGCCGAGTTTCTGCTTCGCGAGGAATTCATCCCTTAAGAAAATACAGGCAATAACCTCTGGATCTCATTGAGGGTAGGAGGCTGTAGGGGTTGGAGTGGAGTCTCCTTCCTTCAGGTCGTCTCGCTCTCTCGGGTTCGACCCTGTCCCCCGTGCATCCCCTTTGACCCCGTCGCTGGCGCTTCGTTCAGGGCTGCAAAGACGCTGCGTAGGAGGCGTTGGAGGGGTAAAAGAAGACGGGGAAAGCTGTAGGGTGGGACCCCGGCAAGGGGTGGCTAGGTGGATGGGTGGTCGGGTGGGTTAAAGGTAGCGGGCCAGAGCCTCACTTTATTTTTATGCAGTTATTGATCTCCGTAGAGCCACCCCTAGCCCCTGTGCCCCGTAGCAGCCCCCAGCCCAGGGGTGGTGGGTAACTAGCTTATCAAAAAATGGGCGTTGCCGCCTCTCTACGGCGTCTTCCATTGTGGCCCGCACACCTGCCCTGCACCTCGTGGTGATCCTCATTGGCGCACGGGGGTGACAGGCCAATGGAACGGGGTAGCAGAGGGTGAGTGCACCGGGAAGCGATCTGAGTGACGGTGAGCCAAGGCACGAAATAAGATATTGGTAAGGGAGGGTGGTCTAGGGTCTCCTAGTACTCCACCCATTCGGCTGAGAAACCCCTGCCATTTTCTTCCAGGGTGTGTCCCATGCTTTTTCGATTTAGGGTAGGTTCGGGCCATCTACCCCATCGGCACCGGTGCCCCTCTACCCATCCGTGGGGTGTTCGCGCCACCCCAAACTCCCAGCGTCATCCATCCACCAGCCTCCCTCCTGCATCAGCCGCTACTTCTTTGTATGGATGATGGGGATGCATCCCTTGCATCTACTCGGGGATGAATATAACTCTACATATTTACCTATACCGTACATAGAATATCCGATCGATGTTGCTACAACCCTTAATTACACAGAGGCTACTACTTTTTATAGTTTATCACCTTCCGTAGTTGCCGTTTTCAACTTCGCACCCCTATGCGACGATGCACTGTCGATACGAACCTCGCCCCACGATCTTCCCTATGATTTTCACCTTCAACCCTCGATACAGAAAAAAAGCACCCTACACCAAGAATACGACAAAGGACCTCACGGAAAGGCCGCTAAGTCTTCCTCCTTTTACGGAAGAAACGAAGAAAAAAAAAATCAGGTGACTTGCCCGGAGTCAGGAAGCATCATTGCTAAGGGTAGCAGTGCACGTTAGGAGTGGCAAGTACATTTTCTCCTTTTCCTTTCTTCTCTTGCTTCCTCCCAATGCATTCCTTTTCTTCCTTCGCAACTCTACAACACCAAGACTCCTCGCGGGATAGCACCGCTGAGGCCCAGATACTTACCGACCCTCTCCAAGGGGTAGGGGAAGATGTTCACAGGGGATGGAATTGTTTTCCGAAGTAGTTGCCCCGAAGTGAAGGACAGTGGATCGCACAAAGTTCGAGGAAGTCGAAAATGCAGTTCGCCGTGGCTCTATCCGCGTAGCAACAGGCATCTGTTGCAATAGGAGATGCGATAGATACGTGCGCGCTATCTAGTTATATCTACGAGTATATCTATATATACGTTTATCTGGCGCTGTGCACGATTCTACGTACGTGCACTGTACGCGACTACGTATGTGCATAGAGACGAGCCGCAATGCATGCGGACAACAAGCCCGAACCTTCCAAGTACAGGGATGTTCTTACATGGTTTTACTATGTTTTTCCATAGCTGTACGTTATATATACATCTATATAAAGTACAGTATACGTATATGTCTATCTCCGGATGTCCGTACGGCACGGGAGCCTATTGGAAAACTATCGTTGACTGAATACCGACCGGAAAGCAGCGGGCGTGGATCGCACGAAAATTACCGGGCGAAGAAGCGCGCAGAATAAATTGTCGCTCGGCATGCATCCCGCGATGCCGTAGACTTCGATGCAGTTAATAAATATATGAATTTATAATGTGACGAGGGACTACGTCATTCAAACGAAAACAGGTTTTCGCCCTGTCTGAGTGACTGCTGGTCGTGGCGTAGTAATATTTTCGGTCCGTCCGCATAGACACAATGCCAAGTATACACATGAGAGATCCGAGCATGCAGGTTGGCACATCTGAAAATTGTAAAGTCCAACGTCTCCGTGTCGATCCTCATCCAAGGAGTACCAATCCCTCTTCTTTTGCGGCGACGAAAATACGATAGAAGCCGTTTGGGACGAAGGGTTGGATGGCGGTGGGTAAGAAGGGTTGGTTGTACCTAGAATCCAAAGAACAGTATGGGGTAGTATGGGGTGGCATGGAATGGTATGCTGGTGCGATATAAGGTAGTAGCGGTGCGCTCGCGCATTGCTGCTGCTATTGCTGCTACTACTACTGGTCTCTCCCTCCTAGACCACGTCACAACCCCTTGCACTTTGTCCAAAACTGCTGGCTCCACCACCCCTTCGAAACTTCCCATCCATCCCCCCGACCATACCTCAGTGCACCCTTGCCTTCCAACTACTGCACCCCCGTTACACCATAGCAAAGCCATCCCCTGGCAGCAGCACCATGGCGCTAGATGGCTGCTTGCCTACCTACCTTCAGGTGGGGTACGTTGCCCCTGTGCAACTTCTTCCCCTGTTGCGCCACGAAACGCGTAAGCATCGACTCCGAAGAATTCGTCACTTGCCGTCGGTAAATTACCGACCCTTTTCATTGAGACGCACAGAAGAACAAGTACAGTATAGCCTGTGCTAACGTGTATGTGTATATATATGCTATTATAGTCGTTTATAATTATGAGTATACCATTAGAATTGTATATTAACGAAGCCCAAACCATATCATCCTGTACGACTCAGACGTCTACAGCATCGCCCGGCTTCGACCATTCTCCAGCTTTTAATTAGCACCTTTAGCGCAGAATTATCAAACCGTGTCATTACAGAGCCCTTTAACTGGACCACACTTTAGTTTTATGTCTCAACACGATATGGTTATTCCTTGCTTTTTATATTTATGCAACATGACTGTGCGGAACTTACATACTTCCTGGTTCGGAAGAGCTTTAAAACGGCACGCACTCTATCCTTTATCTTATGTCGTATCTGGAGTAAAGAGCTACTTGAAACTTTTGGCAGTCTTATACGGGCCGAGCGGCGCGCGCGCGATTGCACGCAGTGATAAAATTCGATCCGGTCATATTGCACATGCATGTATGTACATACGTATACGCCTAACCTCCAAGTGGAATTCTGCGAAACCGAGTATAGCGTATTGTCATATGTATAGTACCGACAGACCGCGTTATCATAACCCAGTGACGCCAAATATTGATTCTGACACGTACACGTGACAAGAGACTGAAACGTATATGTATATAGATATGTATGTATATATGCATATATAATATTACTAAGGGAAGAGCGATGCACCTTGAATTTGTGCACGTTTAATATGTCGATCGTTACTGCCGCCGAAAATTTACATTAACGATATATACCGGGTGTCGATTATCATTAAGTTTCTACAAAGTTTATCTTGGTATCTCTTTGTTGTCGGTTCGTATCATTTTCTTGTCCTATTGAATTTGTCGGGATGTATCAGGATTTTGCTCTTGAGAGAACTCTGGGGGGTGGAGTGTGAAGTGTGAAGGAATTAGACTGTTTAGAAGTGAGAAAATGAGGTTACCTTTATGATGGGGTTGAGAGCGTACCGAGGATGATCTGTTGAGCGATTAGCGTTAACCCAAGGACGGTACTCGGTGTGAGGACACCTTCAAGTGGAATCCGTTTCCTGCGAATAAATTACATCGTTTTTCGGGTCGATGTTTTCACAATCGGTTAGTACGGTTGCATGTGCGCCATGTAAAAGGAGGTCATGGTGCAACCAAATAGCAATAATAATACCAGAACTATAAGTTCATGTCCTACCGCCCGAACTGTTCTAAACCTGAAATCTGAAAACTGTGTAATTGTCGTTCAGCGTACTCTCGACGTGATTCCTTTAAGTTCTTATTCGATGACAGGATTGTTGGTAGATTCTGCAATATCTTACTTCGTTACTGTTTTACCGACTGAGTCCAATAATACAGTTTTTTTAAACAATTAACAGCAGGTAATTAGTATGTGCATTGGTAAATTGGTAAATCATTGCACGACATTTTGTATCTCTAATTTTCCCTTGCATTGATACTTTGATTAGTCACCACCGTCTCTCGGTGCATTTATCATATTGAAATGTCAGTCGGTAACTCTAACCACGGGTTTCGCGACTCTCAGGGTTACATGATGTCAAAACCGCTAAAATGCCTTGTTTGTTTATCTTCAGTTAACGGTAATGTCTAATCAATTTATCTTTAGTCAATGACAGTATTTTTTGGGTCCGAAATACCTACAATAGTCATTATCACTTAATTGCAATGAAAAGAAAGCGAGAACAGCTAATTTTACTTTATCATTCTCACCTCAACAGATAATTGTTGAATTGATTTATGTAAAAAAACGTAAAATGTTAAAAGTCACCAATTACTACGATCAGAAAGCTTTTTTTGGTCTGTTACTTTTAATTGGTTTCAAATTAAAAAATGAAAGTAGCATACAAAGTTACAGATTAATCGTAATTGACATTAATAGTATTGCAATAATTATAAAAATGTAATAAAGACGTGCTTTATGATGTTATATGTATAACCATAACACTATTCGAAGGTTTTTATTACACAACAGACTTCGGAACGTTCCCGCTGCTTTTCTTTAAACACAACGGCTCTATCTGACGGCAAATGTAAGCAACACTATAAACGATTAGACTTGCAGTTCTCGATGGCGCCACGAGTAGACCAACGCTTCGAAAATATCAATAATACTGAGACAAATCAGCAACCATATTTCGTTGCTTCTAGATAACAAAGAAAATACCAGCTTATTATTTTTATAATGCACTACAAACTCTGAACAATTCAAGTGATGAATTACTAATACTGCTTTATCCAAGTTTTACGCATCATCAGTGTATAACAACGTTCTACTTTAATACGCCGGATATGACACTAAATTGAGAAAGAAAACATTATTTTCCGAGAAAATGCGTAATATTATTGATTTCGCTTAGAGAAATTAAAATGCGAGTACCTGGTGGTTCTCAAAATTATACATACTAGTATCGTAGTGGTTCATATAATATTTAGTATGTCATTAGACTAACCATTGCTTTAGTCATGAGGGAGGAATGCATCGGTGTGCGCGAAAAATACAGGCGCCATATTGAAGCGTTCAAACACCCGTGGCGGCATTATGTATTCGTCTGTCAGGAGTAAATACGAAAGCCTGATTAAAATAAAAGAATGTAAACCTGCCAATCGATTGAGAAAAATATATAACATATTTTCGCGTCATTTGCAAAATAAATTTATATGAGATTTTGCAGAGAAATCAGCCTCGAAGTGAACCTGCCAAGTGCTGGACAGTCATACACAAAAGTTCTATCTGCTACGTAACAGGACGATCACCCTGGAGACGTTAGATCATCGAATCGTGCGTGGGGCGTCATGAGAAACTTTTAGAGCATAAAAAACTGATACGATTTTGTGTATACAGTATTAATTTTTAACGCAAGCCTTCAAAGATATGCAGCCTCAAACTTATTCTTTATCTGAAGTTCGTACATTATCTCCTAACGTTACTGTACCTATGATACTACGAAGAAACCAACTGGTCGCTTCGGACAGTCGCAGTCAAATAATATGATACCGCGACCCAATAAAATCACATTTTGTCATTATATATCATATTATCGAGCGCAAGGCATTTTGAGAAAATGTTTAAGCACAGAAAGTTGGTATGGTTTAATAAATATAAGAATTTTTATTGACATGTAATAATCCATAATATGCATATAGGAAATTGCTATTTTCCTAGAGCCTGTGCAAGCTAATTGTAACTGAGTGTACCGCGTACACTATGTAGGAGCCAATCACTACATTGCGGAATTGTCACGGCAAAGATAATGCAGCGCAGCGTCCTGAAAATCCAAAATAGCAAAACTAAATGGAAAATTTATCATCGGAACGTAATACGTAACTTTTAGATAACAAAATATAGCTACGATTTCTAATTTGTCTGATTAATATTTTTCAAGTAATTTGGAAGACATGGATTTTCGAAAATGTTTCTTCGAAGGTGGAATAGTCATCACGTGACGCGACTGTACCCCTGACGATACGTAAAGCCGAAGTGGCCGTTGTGTACAGTCGCGTCAAATAAAGCTGACGCGCTATCTGGGAAAAATCTAAAATCGTGATCGGAAATCGCAATATTGTGCACGGGGCGTCATGAGAAACTTGTAGAGAAAAAAAAGTTAGTCCGATTTGGCATATATAGTATCCTCTTTTAAAGTAAGACAAAGGAGTTATGGATTTTCAAAGATGAATATTTTGGAGTGGATGACGAGTATAATATCACTTGAGTGTACCCCAGACGCCACAGTAGGCACGAGCGTTCGCTAGAGGTACACTGCCATTCGAAAATCCACTTTTCTCCAGTCAAGAATATTCTACACAGATCCTTCGGATCGTAAAATTACGAGTGGGGCGTCATAAGAAAATTGTAGTAGGTAAAAAACTGATACGATTCGGTGTATATCATATTCCTTTTTATCCGTTCGTTAATGAGTTATTTGTTCTTGAATAAGCGTCGAGAAAGCACTGGCTACCTTCGTGCCCAACTTGACTGTACTCACTGACGCTACGGGAGTCCGCGGCCGGCATCGGCTCAGTTGGCAGCAGAACGCACAGCGACAAGCATCAGTATGTCCAATATATCCAAGGACGAGCTCCGTAAGGAGATCACCGGTAAGTCTTAATATCCTTCGATATACTGTATTCTGCTTAAGGAAATTAGTATATCTGAAATAGTTTAAGGACCCTGCGTGTATTTGGTTTGGGCACGCGAGCATGAATACGTGGAAAATCAGGGTCTTTACTCTTGCGGTATCGAGGACTTTAGCGCGCACGTATGTGGCATAGTGGCGTGCCCCACGCCGGCCATTATACGGAGCTCTCGATTTATTTTCTACCAGTGTAGCAGCGAATTCAGATACCGTAGAAAATATCGTTTCCGTGTAATTGGAGGGTGATTTTTTTAAAAAATTTTTGCCCCTAATGACCACATTACCATTTCCTGCTGGTTTTAACGTAAAGTGCACTTTTTTGGGGCGTCCTTGCTGTGTTTCGTGTGACGCGTCTAGCGGTGGTGCTGACGGCGCGTCAGACCCTCATACGCCTTGGATATCTCCGGTGTTTCTCCTTTCCTTGTTTTTTTCCTTTATTCCAAATGACGTTTCTCTCCTGAAGCTTATGTATCGCAGATCGAGTATCTTGTTCTGCGTTTGCCCGTAAGCGGCCATTACGGGATTCGAGTGTGTTACGCCTGTGGCTTCCCGCGAAAATTTACTCCTACGCTTCTGATCATCCATGACCGTTGGTAACCGTCCTGATGAAAGATATTTACTATATTTCGAACTTTTCCTCCTGTATTAGATTATTAATACTTTCACAGATGTCTATCGCATATGTATATTTTGGTTATCGACCGAACGAACTACGCGAATTTTCTACAAGTATGTATATTTACTACGAAAAGACATTGCGCACTTCGCATATCAGCAGCCTCTCACTAAGCACCAATATGCAACTAATTATGTGCTACGTTGTTCTTGCTTGTGAAAAATCATTCAAAAATTTTTAAATTTATTAAGTGACCTTTCCTTAGGGTAAGAACGCATACCTCTTATATTGTTATGGCTTACTATCAGACATTTCTTCATGGGAAACCTCTGGTCGATCGTTCATCATTCTTACAGAGTGCAGCCATCTGCGCTCGATATTTACTATATTCCGTCCGCGGGAAACTAGATTTTCAATGGCCTCACATAATTGCGTTCATCGTTTTAACCCATTATAGAGTGTTGATCGTTTTATATAATTTAAATTGCCTATATTTTATAAAATAAATGCTATAAAATATATTTAGAAATATAATGACCACTTGGCCAGAATATTCTTATGACGTATAAATTTTGTTTTTACTAAGTAAATGTAGTGAGAAAGAATTGATATCTAATTTTCCATTTTGTTAAAGGTGGTTTCACTGAATATTACTTATCGTTGAATGATGTTATGATATATTTATGATTTAGGGATATGTTTATAGCAATATTTAGCAGAATAAATTTTGATAGATATTTGTACAATCTTTTATTTAATAAGTAGCATACTCATTTTATTATTTTTCATTTCAGCTATCCTGAAGGATGCTGATCTCACAACCATGTCTGCAAAGAAAGTCAGACAGCAGATCGAAGACAAGATGGGCATCGATCTTACAGAAAGGTATACCATTTAGTCATATGACGAATACAATACGTAAAAAGCATTTGTTTCAATCATTATATAATTATCATATTTGGCTCATTAAAAAGTCTTATGACATTATAAGCCAAATTATTCTTGATTTACTATGTCGCTTCATAAATTGATAATCTATCTTTCAGAAAGTACATAAATAACATGTCACGTAAATAATTGGTATCCAAACTGGCTATTATTGCATCTCACTTTTTATCATTGAAATTACCATTTTTGTTTTGCACTGTGAGAATGTATCCTGCTGTAATGATCAATTACATATATAATTTTCAACATTTAATCTAAACTGCTTAACTATCTTGTCATCGATTCCTCTAATAAAATGTTTTATCCGTGATGAGATACCCTTTTACATTGATACATTACGTATCAATGAAGAAGAAGAAAAATATTAAAATCATATGATAACTTTCATTACCACAGTAATCTTACAAGTTGCATAAAAATATAAATATGTGGAAGATATCTTGACAGGACAAGAGATTTGACATAATCTTATTGCTTTGATATTTACACATTATAATATATTCTCTATCGTGTTAAGTGTTATTCGTAAGAGAACGAACCCATGAATATGTTTGAGTTTTATTGAATCTATATCTTGTATATAATCACCCATAATATATCCTCGGCATGTGAATGGATGCAGTAGAAACACTCGTTTTGACAAGCTTGTGCAATCGAATGGTGCAGGAGCTCAGAAGAACTGCATCCAAGATCAAAATGAGGGACTCTGCGTGGGGCTAAATACACCTAAGCCGCCACCTCGTTCCCCCTCTTACACACATAAACAAGATAATCTATTTAGGTATAAGGAGGAGCACCAGTTTACAAATGTAGACTATTGCCTTAAGTAGTCCACCAACATTGTCCTTACATAGCTGCGTGACGTATACCACTGTGATACAATCAAAAATAAGCCGTCTAGTACATGAAATTTATACCAAAGAGAAAAAAGATTTCCAATTAACAAGAACTCGCACGAAATACTATGTCGAATGTGTTTATAGGAAGAAGGAGGTGGACGATTTGGTAATGGAATGTCTGCAAGAGAAGCCCGAGGGTGGTAAGAAGAAGAAGAAGGCAGCTAGTGAGGAGTCCGAAGATGGCGAGGAGGAGGAGGAAGAGGCATCCGAGGAAGAAGAGGAAGAAGAAGAAAAGAAGCCCGTCAAACGAGGACCCATCAAAAAGAACAAGAGCAAACGTAGTAAGAAAGGATCGTCCGATGATGAGGAAAGTGCTAGCGACGACGATGCCAGCGATGAGGAGTACAGTCCCAAGAAGGCTAAGTCCACACCTAAGAAGAGTACGAAGCTTTTAAAACCTATTATTCTTTTTTCCTATACTTTTAAATTTTGTTAGTTTAAAAATTTGGAATGCACGAAATGATTGTACAATTGTTTTCTTAGCCAAGCCCGGTAAGAAGGGTAAGAAGAAGGGAAGTGACAGCGATAGCGATGAGGATTGGACCAAGAACAAGAAGAGTACCGGATCACCAAAGAAAGGTGCTCCTAAAGGAAAAGGTGGCGGATATACACGCGCAATCACGCTATCTCCAGATCTAGCAGCTGTCGTAGGAGCTGAGCAAATGGCTCGACACGAAGTCGTAAAGAAGATCTGGAGTATCATCAAGGAGAGAGATCTTTATGTAAGTATTCCCCTCAGAGACACTCGACAGTACCTACTATATTTTAAAAATTGTATACAAATATGTCATTGCTGATACCATACAAACCCTTTATTCAAAGATCCCATATCGATCAGCAATTATATTCCCTTATAATTAACCCAGCTTGCATTTTCATGCTCACCGAATTCTCGAACAATATTTCTTAAGCGTAAAACTTAATCCTGTCCATGGTTTCCAATTAACTTATCGCTATCTTCTTTTTCTTATATTACAGGATCCGAAAAACAAGCAGTTTGCAATCTGCGATGACGAACTGATGAAGGTAATTGGCGTGAAACGCTTCAGGACCTTCGGTATGATGAAGTACCTCAAACACCACTTTGTAGACTAAGTCGTCGCGAATCATCAGATCAGGTTATATACACTATATAACATATTCCACAAAGTAACACGCATCTCTCTTAATCTTCTCACATAATACATGCATATACATACACATTTACACACGATGGACACATCTTTTTTTCACGAGTTAAGACTTCTGGGACTCCCTCCTTTCCGCCCTCCTCCCCTCCTCACACTACTCAACCCACTACCGCTCATTCCTCCCATCAACATTGTTTTATGTCATTCCAAATTATTTTTGACGACGGCGGTAACTGCTCCAACTCGTTTACCCACCACACGATGTTGGGTGCCTCTGTAGCGCATGCAAACAACAAAAAGATTGTTACACCTTTATGGGCATTATTAACGTTTTACCATCCCCTATTTTTCATCAAACCATTAGTTCATTCGATAACTTCGTTGTCGCTAACAATGATTTTGAAAAGGGCGATTTTTCATGCAAGTTGGCAAACACGTTCTAGTAGTATCTTGCCAAGAGAAAGAGAGAATGAGAGATCCAAATGATAAATTTCACTACTTTTTTTGGGGGAGGGGTATAGCTCAGCATAGTCGGCGGTTATCACGGGCGTTTTGGTGAATTTGAAACATAGAAGACAAAGATTATGTTGGCTGCTAAGTTAGTGCGTCATTTTTATGTCAGTTTATATCGAATGGTTTTTTTCATTTATTAAAAAAAAAAAGAAAGTTTCTTTTTATAACAATATGTGGTCTCCACGAAGCGATAATACATACGTTGTACCGTGAACGCGATACGTAAACGCTATTATCAGTGCGACAATTTCTTTATTAACTGGTATTATTGATGCGTAAATCACGGTACTGCTGAATTCCCTCCAGGATTTACGACATATACAGTATAAGGTGTTTAGCACTCGGTTTTAGTCTTGATTTGAAAGTGACAATCTTCTGAAAATAACGTTTCCAGCTGGTTCTTTTTTTTCGTATCTGTCGGTCGTACGGTCGTCAATCCTGTGAGTAATGACCATCGTGGATGATGGACAAGGCCACACGTTTGAATTTATATTATATGATATATAATTATATACACATATGACATAAAGAATAACGAGCCAACGGAAGTTAGATTCTCAATATGTAGCTAAACACAGAGCTTTTTGCGATCGTTCATTAAGGTAGGAATGAAATGTCCCAATTTTAATTCCCAATTCCGATCCTAAACCTTAATCCTTCTAATCGTAATCCCAATCTTGATACAAACACTCATCGATCTCCCAAATACATGTGATGACACATTACTTTCATTTGCATTCTATTGGAATTACTGATGTCAATGTAATCGATGATAAAACTCGAGCCATGTCCTTTATGGATATATCTGTAAGAATATTTTTTCTGAATTCTTTCCTTTTTTTTTAAACGTTGATGACTTATCGACAACAGATGTAATTAACCGGCAAGAGATGTTGAAGCGAAGGAAAGGATTTAAGAATAAAATTAAAGAAAAAAAAATGTATGAAAAAATTGACGCAGAACATTTAATTCCCAAGAACAATGAACTTGTATGGAGAGATGAGGAAAACTAAAAATGTACGAAGAGTAAAAACTGAAATCAACATTCTGTACCTCTTCTGTATAATAGTTACATTATACACTGAAATGAATTAATAAGCGAAGTTTAATTGTATTAACGTGTAATTACTAATTGTCGTCGTAATGTAGGTTTTTTGGTGTAAAAATTGACCTAACTTTTAAGATTTAATGCTAAAGTGATGTATTCATTAAAAACAAAAGGTACGATATAATACACGTTTTAAGTCACAGTAATGTGCACAGTATTGTGAACTCTGCGCATTGGTGAGAGGAGTAGAGAATAAGACAGGGCTGCGAGACGAGGTGCCCTAATCAGAACCGGAAACGGTTTAGTTCATTCCTCGTCGCGCGTGAAAACTTATGTATTTCGAATATTTAATTAATTGAAGCTCTGGCCTAAAGCGCTCGACGGAAGCCAAAACGGAATAAAAAAGAAATCAACGAGCATTTGACAATGGTCGAAAGCATTATTCAGGACAAAAGGGAAGGAAGAAAAAAAACAATGAACCTATTATAACGATTATGGATGGATAAGAGTAATATTGATTTATGTTTTCTAAAAAATCGTACAAGTCTTAATGTTCCGTGAGTGTAATTGAAAACATGTCTGATTAAAAATATTGCTTTCATTTTTTTTTCAAGTGTGGCCTTGTGTGCATTACTTCGTCCAATATACAAAAACCTCAGCAATCCAACAATTTCTTCAAAACTAAAAATGCAGGATGGCATTGGTGTATGTATATATATTTTTGTTTTTCAACCAACACTTTGCTTATCCAAAGCGAATTGAACTCACAGATTTTATCCATTGTTCTTCAGCAAGGTGAGAACATGTTGCATGTCGTTTTGTCTACCGCGCAATCCAAAAATAAAGGTATCCTCATTTATTGTATTAGTGCAATTGTCTTTTCTTGTTTGAACTTCTTTGTCGCGTGGTACAGCAGCTTGCACGTAAACGCCACTTCTAAAATGTGACTTGTACGTCTGTGTACTCTTGGTTCTGCACTGGGATATATTGGCCTGTGGATCAACAATGTTCAACAAGTAATATTAATTCGATTCGTGAGTATTTTCTGTTCGACAATCGATGTTACCAATTGAATTGCCCGTCGTCTGTACTCCCAGATACTAAATGTATAGTTTTTATCAATTCGAAACGGTACCACATGTAATTCCGTCTGAATGCCTTGATCCTTTTGAACTTTTGGTCGGGGTCCATCCAATAAGATTCTGTAAGAAATATTTCTGTCAACTGGTCTAAGAAGAATTGAAGTCTCATAGAGATGTGGAGTAATTGGGGATGAGCAAACTTACTCGTCGTGATTTCTTATCGACAAGGTGTCCTCGTATAGCTGGAGCAAGTATATGTATTCAGGATGACTCCTGACGAAATCCAGTGCCTCGTTAAGGTACCTGTTATGGTAACGTTTTATAGTACAGTTGCTCTCTGGTTTACCTATAGTATTTTCAGAAATGAATTTATGCCATTCGAACCTGTTTGGGTCCTGACCGAATTTGCGTGCTGCATTTACCGAACTGAAAGCATAATACTTTCCTCTCCATTGGACGACGCCTATATTTGGATTGCCAGGTATCAAGGCGCCTTTACCAACTGCGAAGGTCCACGCGCAGAACCCAAGGAACTTGGAAAGGATTACCATAGTATGATTAGATGCTTCAGATTTGGAGTCAAGATAAATCTTACCTCTAGATTGATCTTATCGAAATCCTTTGTAACGCTTGGATAAAATATTAGACATTCGCCGCAGTCATCTTGAAAATCAATTATACGGTTTCGTTATTATGTATCGGTCAGTATTTATATTCCAGCATCAACAGAAGGGAAGATCGGTATCTACTAAACTATTCCTGAACCGTTTGGATCAATACAATAGATTAATAATTCTTTGCTTCTTTGTGATGCTGGAACAGTTTTATTTGATTTGACGTAAAGAAATTACTTATAGTTTGACCCATAGATTGTTCAAGTCTCTCAGCATCAGTTAATACGTCATAACCACTTATCATGTCTTTAAGTTTCACTTGTACCTGATTTATCGCATTCTGAAACAGAGATACGACGATAGGAGGCTCGAATACGAAAGAGAACATTAATTATCGAAAATGATTGTATATTGCCAGCAGTTAATTAATTACGCACTTTATCAACTAAATTCTCCAGCTGCCATAGGAAGCCATAGATCTGACTCAAAACAATCACCTCGTTTTGCAATCTTATCCATATATCAGCGAGATCAATAAACTGAGGCTGAAACGGAAAACAGATCATATTCCATCACGTTTGCTTGAATATCGACACCGTCAAATTCTCATGAATTCAACATTTATAGCCTCGTAAAACGCACATAAACTTGAGCAGTCGGAATGGCGGTTCTGTATCGGACTGTGTCATGAAGTTTGAAGAGTCGTCCCTGAAGACGTTGTATCAGACACTTTATTTCATTCTCACAGTGTTCCACGTCACCGAGTAATTTCCTGAAGTACAAATCAAATGACGGAAGAGTCGATTATAATGACTTAACATTTTTATATAGAATAGGTTATGCGTAGTACATTGAGTGGCATTAATGGCGTCCCAGGAAGAAATATAGGGGAGGAGTGACGTAGCAAGAGTAGGGGAGTCGAACAGCAGCCGAGAGGCAAGCCTGGTCCGAGCGCAGAGGGGGTAAGTAGCCTTTTCCCTAATCTTGGGACACCATTTCCGTCACGAGTCGGAGAGTCCCGCATAAGTGAGTCTCCGTCACTCTTAGCAACAATCCCCTGTAAGACCCTCTTACTCGTTGATAGTGGTGGCGCAGCAAGTCCCTGTAGCACGTATAAGAACGTCTCGCTTCCACAAATACCTCAGCCACGAGTCGAATCGAGAGGTTCCTCATTTTTTCCTGGGACGCCATTTTTGCCGTTTAGTGTATGTAAATCTTATACGTAACCTGACGTAGATCTCTTGCTGCCTTACAGCAGCGAGCATTTCAATAGCGAATTGGACATCTTCTTCAGTGACGTCACCTGGCAATTCCTTATTGATAACGGAACTGACGTCATCTTCATCATCCGGCCGGACGATCAACGTATTGTCAACTGCTGCTGTTAACTTGTAAACCATCTTCATCAATGTCTCCAGTACATCCAAAATGGATGCCTGGGTCTTGGTTACCGCTCTCTGTAATATACTTGGCACTGATTGTACCTGTTATTATTTTTGTCCACCTTTTTTTTTTGTTTTTAATTATTGTATAGAATTTTTAAGAAACTCTGGGAAACTCTTACAATCGTCTATTCCTTCTCCTCCACGTTGACAATCTCTGTTGAAGAGGCGAATTCCGGCGACTATGCACATTAGCTCCATTAGCTGCTCCTCCTTCTCTGACTTGGACAAAGTGACGAAGTACCTCAATTCTGATGGCTGATAGACACTCTGCAAGGCCACCGCGACCTCCCTTAAAAGAATCGCATTTACGTTTAAGCTAAAGAGCGAAGCAGAGTGCTCTTACAGAAAACTTCCTCGAATTACCAGGAGGAAACTTTTGCACTGAAGGAACAACTTCGAAAGTGTTTGCGATTTCGCGAGAAGTGCATACGTCGTCCTGAAAATTGAATTGTCTTAGTAAATGTAAACGTTACCTAAGAACTGAGGCTGTCGTGGGATTTCCAAGGCCGCTCAACAGTGTAATGACAACTAAAATTTTTTGATAGAGCTTCTCCATGTCTTGATCATTTATCACGTGATTCTTTTCGCAAATTTCAGTCACCAACGGGCTTGTTTTTTGGCGCAGGGATAATCTGTGCTTTTTGATGACATCGTCTGTTGAAAAATTTGAATAATTTAAATTTTGGTAAATATACTGACGAGAAACTATGATCCGTTTGTTTTACCTCTGCGACTATAGTGTTTGGAGAAGTATAATTGCATCTTGATAGTCATTAGACTTGGTCTGCTTTGATCGTGTAATTTGTCCGTTATGAACTTGATGATTTTATTCTTTTGTATTTCGAGCACCTCTGGATCTTCATCCTTCAATAGCCGGTACTCCGGATTTAAGAGTGTCAAGCTTAACTGCAATCATTTTTCTCTTTCGAGATTTCATTTCGAACTTTCGTATTAGCGGAATGAGAAGCAAGAAATATTTATCATTGTACCAGAAAAGAAATTATATCCGTGGATACATTAATCTCCTTTTGTAGATGCTCCTTGGCTATATCCTCAATCAAACTTCTTCGTATCTTATCCATAGTTGAAGAGAAACTGAACCGCCTAGTTTTCTGTATACAATGCACTTTGGATAAAAAGTTTGTTCAATATCTCCATAGCTACCATGTTGATTACTCCTTCGTCATAACTAAAAACTACTATACAGGATAGGTGCACTTCACACAATTCACAAAGAAAAACAAGCTGAACTATCGTACAGGTACTACGAGGTAGGAAAGCATATCAATATATAATATGAAAAATAATACATGAGAGAAAGTCCATCGAATTTTTTCCAATGAAAAATTTACATGATTAATTTTGAAAAATGTACAGTTATACAGGATACAAGGGAATTGCAACTGCATTACTGAACAATAAAGTTGTATGCAGCTGCACGGACGTCAAGTGGAAAGCTTATTGACCCAGGAGTCCTCGAGATAGGAAATGCAAGGGCGCTTTTCATCGTGAATCGAATTTCCGCGGCGAGGAAGCAAGTCGTAATGTATTCACGCGTTCGGCAGTACTCGTGCATAGTCGGCTGTCCTCGGGATTCTGAACCCGCGTTGTTGGTATGAGCCGCGGACGAGCGGGGTGCAGAGGCGGTATCCACTCTGGGCAACTTCAGAGGTGTCGCAACAGTCTGTGCGCTAGAAGCAGTCGTGCTAGAACCTCGGGTCGGAGTGGATGTGTATTATATTAAGCCAAAGTGAAAACAGTTGTCATGAAGTTCGCGTGAGACGTTGCGAATAATCGCAAGAGAAATATGGCGTGTGATATCTGGTGCATGAATTCAAAAGAGGCGCAATGTCATAATAGTGGGATGGTGAAGTGGAAATTGGTGCTCGTTCTGGTGCTACTGGTAATAGTAAGCAAGGTCGCTACTCATACAGAAACCGAAGGTAAGTTTTATTTTTTAACTTCAAACTCGTTCTTCTCTTGTTTGACAGCTACACGTTGCAAACCGATTGATTTCGTGAGACTAATCCTGTTTTCGAGTTTTATCCTGCAAATTGATGGCCAGGGAGAAGTTTCAGAATCGTCGGGGACCGCGTCCTTGTCCAGTTTCTAGATTCTGATTGTCGTTCGAAAAAAGTTTCTCGAGGTGTCGAAATTGGGGAAAGGTCCCGTTTTCCCTCGCGGGACGACTGTTTGAAACTTTAAGATCGCTTCGGTTTCTTTGCCTCATTCAGTATAGACTATTACGGCTGGACTACGATCCTGCAAAATTGATATCGTACGGTAACTTTTACGGGAATCTATTTTCTCATATGCAATGTTCCTCTTGTCTTATCTGATACCGTTGAGTATAGTTATTGCTCCGTCTCTATCTTATGCATAGTACGTATATAAATAATGCACTCTGATCTAAATATTTTGTAGAAATAGTATTAAAGGGGATCCCATACTAAAACACTCGTCGGTAGTAAAACGATAAAGTGGTGGCACGTTTTACGCGCCCATTTGGCAAATAAAACGGATCACGTGGATGACCGAAAATGGGGGGAAAAATTTCGCGCTTTATTTCAAAGGTAACAAGTTGATTTGCAGGTTACGATTAAATCTTCGTGTTCTACGCCTTGCGTTGTGATCGATATGTTTGTCCAGCGAGGGGTAAGAAAAAAAATGGCGCGGCATTCTTCGTCGCGTTAACAAACAACAAGACAGATGCATGGCATATGAGTAACGCGAGAATACCAATCGAGCTGCCATTCTATCCGATCGTTTAGTATCAAAATAAATAAGTTAACGATAAAGAATAAAATTTATATGCACATGAATGGCTCGTGGCGCACAAAAGCGCGTCATAGAATCCGTTGTTGGGGATGACGGCTGCTCGATGAGGGTCCTCCTCTCTAACCCCCCTGCGTTTGAAAAGAAGCAAAATGAGAATTTATGGGCAAACATTATAAATATGAAATACGTATACGCTTATCCAATTAATCCAAGGTAGATCGCCCCATTGAGTTTTATAATACATTTTAATATGTCATCTTTATCCGAATGAATTATCGACCGTTCCAATAACGCTTACGCAACTGATCCAAATTCCTAATCGCTTTGAAAAATTCTGCATATACCAATCGAAGGAAATGCGCGTTTTGTTCACGCAGACGTCTTATTTGTCATTCCGTCGAATAAAGATGCCTCGTTAAATATTTCGTAGTTCACGTTTCAATCACGCGTCTATTAAGTGGCAGCACGGGGCGTAAAATAGCAAAGTAAAAAATTCGCTAAATCACAGTTTAATTAATCCTCCCTCGACAGACTTATTTACTCCGGCGAAATATCTCGTTCCGGTTCCTCCATCCGAACTCGGACTTCCATTTATCTCATCCTGGCTGAGAAAGGCATAAAAAAAAGCACCCCGGTACATTACTCCCGTGGAAAAAAGGTCTGGAAGTATTTCGGAAGCCAGCACCCTGTATCGGTTCCGGTTAGCTTCACTCTCTTATACGGGGACAGAGAAGTTTCTGGTAGCTTCGATTGAAGAAAATTCCTAGCGATATCCAAATGAAATTAAACTCCTGGGTATTAACCGGTCATTACACTCTACGGGTTATTTGACAATGAATAATATCCGAACTCGAGTCACCCGACGTCATCTCTCCTTGGCTATGATTTTTACTCTAACCAAATTTCATGGAACATCGACTTCCGCTTTAACTGATGATACGTAGCACGTTGACTACCAGCCTCTGGTCTGTGACTGATTAAACGCTAATCTAACGAGAAGCCCATCCGACTGTGAATCAACGATAGTCACGGAATTATATTGAACGGCCATGCATGTACGTCACTCCCGGAAGCGGAAGTCGAAATCGCAATAATAATTTGGCGCACGTATTCATTTATACCGATCATGAGTTATTTAATCATCTTAAGGTTGTGCCTGCATAATATATTTTATTACGAGAAGATCGGAATCCGTAGAGGAGCTCCCAGTCACGTTGCGGTTAACGTTCACTTTACTAGGAACCTTCGAGTCTGGGAATTGAGTCATCGGTCGCCCAGGCAGCCATTCGTTATTCATTCTGTCCATTCGTGTGGAAGATGCGATACTCTTCTTCTCCCCTCTACTTTTACTTCACACTACGGCTCGGAGACACTCTTTCACCACAGGAATTGCGCCGGTGGCTCACGGGAAGGATATTTAAAAAAAATATTGAAGCGTCGCCGTGGCCGTCTTTAGGCAAATATAGGTTAGTCTCCACTGGAGCGATCCGATTTTCCACTTAACGAGTTCCTTTAGTGTCACTCGCGGGACTCGCAGAATCGCATTACCTCGCGATGACTCGAGTTTATCGGCATGAAACTTTTACAAGCACTCGCCGTTTCCGGACGGTACATAACCTCTCTAGAAAAATCGAGCAGCGTTAAGGTGTATCCCCGAGGGACGTAAAATTACCCTATAAATTATTGCACGTCGATGCCTCCCACTGCAGGATGCGCGAGATATATCATCGTAGCATCCGTCGTTTTGAAGTCTGTTTTTTTAGCCCTTTTTTTTCACAAAATTTAGGTCACCACGGTAATCCATCGCTCTCAGCGGTAAGAAGGCACAATTATCTTCGATTACGGTCAAGCAATCTGACATGGCGGCCAGTACGGATAGGCTGGACTGACTAACTGTAAATTCTCACTGGTTGTTACGACCGTTAGCTACCGATTCTTATGGCAACTCGGATGCGCGAATGTTAATATATATATAGGTATAAAAGGAGTATAGCGAGAGGAAAGAATAAATGCTTTGTCTCGTCGGGTTAATAATCGCTCGAGTCACGGGAGTCGTAGACGCTACAATACGAGCGCGGATCGGTGCGCTTTCTGATGGATTGCGAAATATTTCACGAGCGCGTCAGTAGGCATCACTACCATCGTGAAGCTCTGGATGAATAACTGGAAGAGACTTCCGATCCGCCTAGTAGTCGCGTATACTTGACGCAGAACGAATCGATGGAAATTCTTGGTTCTGTCTGGAAAACCAGTTCCCCTATTCACGTTCCCTTATAGCCCGTATAGTTATACCATAGCCGCGACGTTATAGCACGGAGAATCGATTATCGACAATGGATATAGGGGGAACGGGATAGAACGGAAAAAAATGGGAGAAAAAAAAACAAGAAGCGTAAAGATACCTGCACGATCTTCTTGACTCGTCGCGGAAAAGCCAGTTTCTGTTACAGCGAATGGAATGGAGTATTGCCTCAGAAGAAATTGAAAAAGTTTACATTTCATTACACACTCTGTGCGTAAACACAGAGACTGTATCTCGATACGTATTACTTGTGCACGTGCGTACTATCAGCGCCACCGATTTTTCCGGACGTCGTTCTTTTCTGGATTCTTTGTTTGCGCATACCGAAATGCTTGGATACGTGATTTGCGCGAGTACGTACGCAGCGAGTGGTCTTGACGATGGATTTATTTGATCTGGCTCCGTTATACACTGAACATTCATTTTTCGTGACTCGTCGCGCACGAGGGGAGTCGAAACAAAAGAAAAGTTTGCACAAGACTCCCGACGCTGCTTTTCTTTATACACTTCGGAGTAGTCGAGGCAATTTGTTTCTTTTTTTTTTTAATATTACGATTGTTTTATCTACCGGCCGCTGGCAAATCGCTAATGTGATTCTCGATGCCCTCGGCAGCGCCAATTGAATATACGTACTGCTATCGCTGATAATTTGCGGTCGGTTCGATTAATTACACTAATTGCGACAGCCTCCCGTCCAATGACGATATTTCGACAGGATCCAAGTAGAACTCGTATCGATTCGTCTCCATCAAAATACGATCGCCGCGAACGTGATGACGTTAAACGACCACATCACTGACGTATCGAATCTCTCACTGGGTCATCGGGAACCCTGCGTTCCTTGATACTGATATTTCACGGACCCATTACACTTTGAGTATACATAATAATAGACGTGTACGCCAGATATATACAAAACCTGCCTCGTCGATTCTCCGCGTATAGTAAAACTCGATCATTGGCTTATACGGTCAAGGCGGCTCCAAAATTATGTAACTTTTCACGCGTTACCACGAGCCGTTTAGCATCAAGCTGAAAGATATTTCGCACTCGAAATACTTGGATCGCGAAGGAAAATAAAGTGAAAATTTATCCAGGATCTTCCGGACGAGCTTCGAGGTCTTGTATCGCTGGTACAGGCGTACGAGGTGTTTCTCGGTGCGTTTAGCTTTCTTGATAAGAGTGCCTGCGAGTTGTTGGGAGTGGAATGATTGTCGGAAAGATTAAAGGACAGTTGTAGGTAGAGGGGGGGGGGGAGAGGTTGAGAGAGTGCCAAAATATCATAGAAAGGACTTTGACGCGTGTCATTGCACTTTAAAGTTCGCGCCATTTAGAGTTAGAGTATTCGTGACGTGGTTTGCCAGAGTTTCCCTAGTCGGTGTTGGGTATACGAGTAATACAGGACTGCGTTCCATTGTTAGGGCAAATAGTTTAATCGTCTCATAATTCAGAAGAGTCCGGGTAGTCGACAAAGAATTTCTCGGGTCTTCGTGAGTGAATAATTATGTGATATAAGTCGCCGCGACGCCCAGTCAGGAGAGAGAGGGAGACTTGGGGGTGGTCGTTCGTGCATATATAGCCCTATGTAACTCGGTATATGGGATACGCGTATACACGTGCCTCGTTCGGTTCGTGACTACGCGGTTGCATGATAAGAAGCCCTATACCGTTGTCAGTGCATACGACACAATCTGAGCACATTCGTATCTGCTGGAGCGTGAATGGAGCACGCGCGTGCTCGTTGGATATTTGTGGCAATCAATTTTTGTTAAAAAGAAAAATTTTCTCTCCCTTTTTCTCATTCTCTCGCTAATCGTCGAAGCGTACGTCGATTCGATTGCGCGTTCTCCCGTCTCTCCAAATATACCGAGGAATCAGTGCCTTAGCAGTGAGCCAAATGGCAAACGAACACAAAGGGGCTAAACGAGTGTACGGATCGATAGGACCAAAGATATATTTTTTTTTCTTCCCTTTTCGCTGGATCCTGATACAATAAAGGGCTGACACTCGATGACAAGGAATCATCGATAATGTTCGGAGTCATGAAGTTCTAACGATCTGCAAACCCGATGGCTTTGGATTAATAGGCACGACGTAGCGCGTCTCTTTTTTTGGGATCTTGATTACAGATATCAAGCAAACGAGGACTCGTACAGTCACGAACGTCTCGAAAATCGAGAACTCTCATCTAGAGACACTCTCGTATCCGCGTACTGTGACTTCGTTGTTCCTCGTGGAACTGTGACTGGCTTTATCGCTATCGCCAAGGGTTTATCGTTCTCCGGTGCCACAAAAGGCTTTTACTATGCCTGCACTATCTGCCTATGGGCTTTCAGTGCAGGGCTGAATAAACAGAGGAAAAAGAGGAAGTAACCCCCTTCGCGCCCCCTCTTATCCCCCCACGTTTCCTATATGCTTTTCTATACTATTTCTCTCTCCCTCTCTCTCCCTCTCTCTCTCTCTCTCGCTCGTATTCTCATAGTCATAGCCCACACAATATTGCGATAATACCACGGAGGCGTAAACCCCCAGGGTTTCTGGTTCGGCGGACCACAGGAAGTACAAAGCCCAGACACGCTTCATGTCAATTCTGACTCCTCGAGTCTGTCTTTGCGTCTCGTCTGGCTCGTCCGCGAATTATGATTATTATAAAATCGATCGATCACGCACTTTCCCATGAACCCATCCTGTGGTTTCGTATTGTATACCTGTATTGCGCGGTACACACGTGTCACGGAATTGCCAGCTGAACGTCCAATTTTCGTTTAACGTTGCGTGCACGTTAGAGCGTCCGGTGGGGTTTGCTGTTATTTCACGAGCCAGAGGAGCGAGATGGCCGACGCGCTTTATTACGGTACACGAAGTAATTGAAGGAAATCTCAATTACGGACGATTCGGCGCTTAGCATAGAAACGGCATTACTTATGGTTTAGATACGTGACAGGCTAGAATCGTTAAGTCAACGAGACTCTGGAATAAGCTCGTGCCAAGTGTGGGCAGTGGCACCGGCAAGCGTGGGCGAACCTTTGCCGTAGGTTCGTTTCTTTATCATCAAGGCTCCCGAAGCCTTGATTCGCGACGTCTCTTTGCTTTAGGACTTTCAGATCGCGGCTGCTCGCGCTTTACGGGAAATAGCGCAAAAGTCTGACAGCTCGTGTCTCGCGACAGGGCAGCATCTATCGATCATTCGTGCCGCGGATATAATACGAGGAGGGAAATATCAGTCTGTACGAGGAAAGTCAAAATGGCTGCTCTTGCACGTTGCACGCTCGAACCTCGATCGATATCTGTAACTTAGAATAGCCAACTGCCATTCACGGGATCTCGCCCACTCCTCGCCATTTGTGTGTAGTCTGTTTTTTCTCTCTCTCGTCTCATCCTTATCCCTCTCGCGCCGTCTACCGTGCATCCTCCTTGTCTCTCCTTTCCTTGATACTTTCGAAAAGTCAGCATTGAGAGGCGATCGAAGTCCTCGCTCCGCGTACACTTACCGAGATAAGTGGATGCTCGGTTAAATTAAGTGGGCGTCAATGACATAAGAGCGCCGCGACATTCGAATGGGCCAAGACCTTAACGAATCACTGCTCCATTTTGTCTATAAATAGTCTATAGACGTATTGCCAATCGAATTTAATCGCCGTATATCGTGTATACGATATCGCGTTATCGATTCGATTGATAATCGCATTGTCACTACCGTGTGATAAGGAAATGCATAGGAACTTCTCTCGTCTCAATGTCATAACGTAAAACCGTTAGGCGTTTATACGGACGGAACGGCGCATCTGGAACACACGGATGCTGCGGGTCCACTCTAAATATTATCAGTCTGCGCGACTCGTTCTCTGTGTAGTTCTCATTCCTCGTTTTATGCCCTTTTCTCGCTATCTCTCTTTCTCTCTCAGTTGCAGTCCCTCCTACTCTCTCGCTTGTTCACTCTGTCTCTCGTGCTTACACACTGGCATATGGCAGCAGTCCGCAGGTCGTTTCAAAAATACGTGTTTCTCTCTCTCTCTCTCTCTCTCTCTCTCTCTCTCTCTCTCGCACTCACTCGCTCACTCACTCCTCTCTGATGGAACTCCTCGATCCCCCTCGTCCTCATACCGTAAGCCGTACTCTGAAGAAGCCTCGGCTATATCCGTAACGGGTTCAACCGTCTGCACCGAACGAGTGCTTTTTATCCAGAGTCTTTCTTTTGGCTGGTCTTTAGGGCAAAAGGACAGACTCAAGCAATCGTTGGATCGTCCCATGGCAAGCCATAAGAAAAAGTCATGCTCTGATATAGGAACACAAGTTCCCATAAGAATGTATACTCGAGAACCGTTTTACTAAGGTTATCTGTATACATATAAGTAGTTTCTGGAAAATTTAGGATATTCGAGGAACCCCTTATATGACGGGCCTGGCATTGAGAGTCGTATTAGCTTTAAGGGATTATATGGGGAAACGTCAACAACACCCTCCATGCCACACCCATTGTATTTTGACTCTTATTGAAGGAGAGACTTCCGCTGGAAGGTTTTCATGGCCCTGAACCATCGAGGCGTCTGGGGACGCGTGCCTCGCTCGCCGTATGCTCCCTTTTTCGTATAACTGCTGGGGATATGCTTTGGCAAACCGGAACTTCCTCTCGTTACCGTTAACTAGAATAATTATCCAACTATTTTTCATACTGTCGCACAGCTAGTTATCCCCGTTGCACTTGGAATTCTCGAGAGGAATTTTCCTCACTGTAGTAGTACACTACGGCGAACTGTTACCAGTATGAACGGTTTTGCTCCAGGAGATGTTGGCGGTGGTGGTGGTGGTGGTGGTGCCATGTCGGTCGTAGTGATAGCGGCTGCCAGTGGTGCGGTTAGCTTTAACGAGCGGGGGCTAGAACTTTGGCGGAAACTCGCGGTACCGAGAACAATTTTGTCCTCGTGAAAATTTCAAATATCTCTTTTCTCGTTTCTCCTATTCGATCCTTTTACACATTTTTCGACAATTTCCTCCGCTCTTTTTGACGTCGTTTCTCTCGCCTCCTTCTCTCCTCTTATTGCCGTTTCAGTCTTGATCGTTCATTTCTTCGTTTACAATTCGATCGGCTTACGTTCAGTATGATTTATGGTACGTTTCGTTATAATATACCTATATCGTCCATTCCCCAGCCGACAAATTGTGTCTGGTATGAAACAATTATGGAGCAATTTTTGGATACACGTGTCTCTCTCAGTTACGCGTGACGTGTTGTGCGGAACTTAATTTTTTTTCATTAACGCTCATAGCGCTGTCTGGTGGCCGGCAGTCGAACGTGTTGAAATTTGTACATCCATTTATGAACTCGTCGCGTCGTGGTACCGCCGACTATTGAAAATTCATGGGGAACGCAGGGAACATAGCAGATGCGAGAGGCCCTTGCCCGGTCGAACTTGCCTTTTTATTCTCCTCCTGCGGGATATTCTTTAAGAATGAGGAAGATCCGTGCCCCGGGGTGAATCAAAAGGATTCCGAAGAGCCCGTTATTCCGTTCACGTCCGTTGGGCTTGTGCTTCGCGAGGTTTATCGTCTCCTCGCAGGATCCAGCGGTTTAACGTCATTCTCTTTCCAGCAGTTGCTCTTCGTCGTACCGCTTCTTATCCCCGTCACAGGTTTCCTAATTATCGTTTTCTCTTTATGAAACGAAGAACTGGCCTTTTGGAGAGAAACCATTTGTTATCGTATTTCAAATTTTTCTGCGCTACGCACCTACAGTCCCACGATGCACTGGACTTCTATAAATGCTATACATATACACATATACATATATATATCTGCTGAGACACTGGGTCTATGCGATACTTGGTGAAACGCAGCGAGGTCGTAACAATTTTCAGCTCTCTGTGCCATTCGAGAAATTAACCTTAAATTGCGTCAACTCGTAGGACACGCCTCCCGGTAAAATTTCTCGAAGTAAGGAATCGCACGGAGAACGAAATAGTGTGTGTCTCGCGTCCTCGTTGACATCTTTGACTCTGAAAAGTGTCGGCTGGAAATAAACGTGAAGCACGAGAAACTCGTACTGGACAGGAAGCGTCGAGGGGGTGGGGGGATGCCTCTCAATTCTCGTCGTATTAATTATCGGTCCTGCTGCTCTTCCCAGTCGAGTAATGCGCCCTCGCTCGACCTCTGGCACGTTCCCCGGGTCGGTCATTAACGAGAGTATAAGGTATCTAAGGGAACCCAGAGCTATGGCCGTTTCACTATACACGTGCTCTCGCTTCTCTTTGACGTGGCGACTGAGAACCGCTGGGTTTCCCGTCTCCTGCAACCAGATCCGAATCTATTCCCGGCCGAACAATGGGCCACAGTTTTAACTTGACTCGCCGGGACTGTGCCCAGCGTTAACTAAACGCCACTCCGGGAGCTCTAGTGCGGCGCTCTCTTATTGCGTGGAAAATTAGCACCTTTAAAGGTAGCTCTGGGAGAAGGCGACTCTTGTAGGTACTCGCACCCGTGGATAGAGAATCCCAAGGTCCTCGTGTTGCGAATGGCTTGCGAAATGCCTGAACGCTTTTCATCGTGACTTGTAGTTGCGAGTAAATTGAAAAATTACTAACAGTTAATAGACCCGGGGGTTTATTTTAATAACTTTTTTTTTTAATACTCTTACTCGAATCACAAGCTACGAAATGCTCGGCGGTACGGGACACGATTCTAACCTCTGTTCGAGCTACTTTAACCCAGACGGGGTTAATCGTGAACGTGTGGGAGCAATAAGTGGAACAGCAGGGGTCGATACGTACTCATCCTCTGGTAGGAAATCGTGCAAGAGAGGTACTCTTGCTGTGAGCCGTAAGGGATGACATGGATGGGGGGGGGGGGTATAGGCAGAAAAGCCATTTCAGGCAGTCTGAAATGGCTTGTCGATAACGGACTGGGGTGCCTGTAATTCGCTGTAGTAATTCATCGGTTAGAATGAAATCGTAGACGGCCACCAGAAGGAGTCAGCTAACCGAGAGAAATCCTACCCAATGTTCATGGAATATTACCCTACTGAAATCGGATCATCGAACACGTTCCGAATCGGTTGCTCTATCTCTGCTCTTAATCCAATATACGTTTCTTTGAAATTATTAACTTTCTTTATCTTCTTTGACTTAGATATCAATTTAGCTGAACATCTGCTTCCCTGTTCCTTACGTACTGGGGTACCATTCCCGAAAAGGGCTCTTGTTACCAGGTCGGGCTGGCCCCTGAGCCTTCCGTCATGTTCTTACCCTCCTCTTTAAGGAAAAGAAAGGGCGTCTGATATGTGGGTTACACTTTAGAGTGCCAGGATACCCATAAATGGATACTTAGGATGTAGCGTAGGGGATGTTTTATATCCAGACTGGTATGGCCCACGCAAGCCTTTCTGACGTGGTTGCTCGGTCTGCCGGAGTCAGATGAACACACCCTTCCATCTATGTCAGAGGTTCTCAAATCTACCCTTGGCTGTATACATACGGCCGTAGCCACATTACGTATATATATTTATACATCAGCAGCCTTGGTATATTTGCAAATAGATTCTAAGAATATTCGGCCGCGAGGGATGTTTTATGCTTGTTATAGAAATCCTGACTCGTCGCCCTAGACGTTACACCGACTCTGTGAATCTTACGCACACCCTCTACCCACTCTCACCTTAGTTCGTTTCAGGGGTTCTCAATTCGCCTTATAGCTTTCGGTGTAATCTCTTCGAAAAGGAATTTGTCGCTCGAGTATTTTATTTGCTTCGCGAAGCGTAAAGACCTTCAACCCCTGGGACTCACTTTCGTGATCGATAACGATTTCGAATCGGTGACCTTTCCCCTTTTGACAATGTCTATTCCCTGCACGCTCCTCATTCTGGTATAATAAGCACCTTACGGCAAGAGAGAAAATGAAGGAGAACAGTCAGCGGAAGTGAAAGAGTTAATACATATGAAAGGGTTACATTAATCAATGTTGAAAAAAAATATCCCCTTAGGGTTGGAACAACCCCTAACTCTTGGGGTGTAGGTATCGACACGGTTGGCGCGTGTCACGCGACTATTTACCAAATTCTTCAGGGTGGCCCGTGTTCCTCATCCCTCCGGAACAGCTGTCGGGGGACGGAGAGCCTTGCTTCGGTCTACTATATTTATATACCGGGTAACTTTTAACTAGCACCTGGCACGACGTGGTGGGCGTCTAGTTTGCGAAATTAGATGTCGCGAGGGATAAGGGTGCGGTCCTACGTGTGGATTCTCGGCTTACGTGTTTCAGGGCCACAATTTCTAGAAGCAGCAGGAAAGGGTGTGCCAACTCGCAGCTGGACAAATTGGGAATTCTTTTTCGAAAATTTTTCCATGAACTTGCCAAGTCTTATCGCCTGGATTTTGGTATTCCCTCTTGTGTTCGCCATCTTGAAAAACACTGACATGTGTCTCGATTTATATATTTTTTTTTCATTTCACATATACCACAGAGTCTAACTTTATTTTACTTGTCGTACAGCACGCGTTACATTTCTGTCACGTTGCAATTACGCGTGAAGGCGTCGCGACGCACGTGCTCTCCAAGCCCGGTATATTTAACTCCGGATGAATATATTCGACTGAATTTTATATTAGTTATCAGCACTGTTAACAACGTCGAGATTCTTGGCATTGTCATCGTCCGAGATTCCGTAGGAATTTCTACCTATTACCCACACACGTTATACCAATATATATACATATACATATCATGTTGATTCATTGATCGAAGAATGGTCAGTTTCTAAGAATTCCACACACGCATCAATAATTGCTTTACGTATCTCGTACGTGGAATTTGCATAAGAGTGCTTCAGGCGACTTTACTACTTCATCGTGATAAAAACAGGCAAACCGATACGTGTAATGGCGCCTACGAGCCTGGCGACTTTTAGCGAAATCTTATCGCTCTCCTGCTTCTATGAATTTCCACTAACAGCGAAGAAACGACTGGCAAAACTCGACACGAATTTATTACCCTTGTCTACTTTTGTTTCGATTGCAATGCTACTTCACGCAACTAACAATCATCGGTCTTTATAACCAGATACGATAAGGTACATGATACATGAACAGAGAAGATGCTTCATACATAATAGAATATATTCTTTGGCACGGTGGGAGAGGTAGATGCACGCGATTCATGAAATTACAGTGTTTCCGCAAACACCTGAAATTATCGTTAATTAGTATTCCACTGGTGATAATGTGTCACGTGACTGTCGATTTCACTTTGACACTCGGACTGTATATTGTCAATTGGATTCAAGCTTATTTCATTGTCTACAAAGAAACCGCGTTGATCTTATTACTCATCTACGTCTTACTATTCTTCTTTCTTCTCTTTCTCCGGTTCTTCGTCTTCAGCCGAATGTATATATCCTTTTGACTGGCTGGGAGTTCACGTAGTCTCATATGTTTTTTTCTCCAGTTCATAAGGTACGAGGAAGTTGATTATTTTGCCGTGGATTCCTTTTATTTCATCAAGTTGTTCATTCTACTTCTTTTTTTTGTATCTTTTATTTAAAGCCCAGGGTGTCCTTTGTTATGTGCAGCTTAGCTCGACAATGCAGAAAGTAAAATGCAGTTTTGAGTGTGTATTGTGGTTTTTTTTTCTTCTTTTTCTTACATTCACTTAATTTTATGTCTCTCTCTCTCTTTCTCTTTCTCTCTCTTGCTTTTCAATTCTTACAGTCGTGCTTCTATACCATCCAACTCTCGGCTTCCGGCGAAACGTTAACTATTATCAATCAACGTTAGCAAGAGAGGCACGCTCGGGTCTAGTGGCTGGCTTGAAAACACTTAGGGGGAGCTTTAGGGAGCTCGGACCAGTTGGGTCTCTAAGGCGGTTAGGCTCTTCGGGAAAATTGTGTGGAAAAGCACGGGTTTTTCAGTGGAAGAACAGAAACACAAAAAATTGGAAAGGGACACCCAGGAGACGAAGTTACTCCTGGGGATGTAATCGGAGGGACAGGGGAATTCGTGCGGACGAAAGACATTTTAAAGGAAGATTTTTTGGAATGATCCCTATACCATTGAATCTCTTGGATATTGGCATGGAAAATGTTCTTTCCTTGTTTTTCTTACTTTTTCGTTTCTTGGATACCTGTTTACTTTTGCTTTCTCTATTTCTTCTCTTTTTTTTTTCGGTATCATTCTTGAACGAAAAATACAAAAATATATTTGTAGTATATGAAGGATGAAAAATTGAGAGGGTTAGTCTGTGCTTAAAGGGACTTTCTTAGTGTTAGTGAAAGAGGATCAAAATACGACCCTTTTTTTTCGAGAAAATTTTTGAGCTTCCAGTTGCGAGTCACTGGTGGGATATTTTAGATCATTTCCTCTTTTTTTTCGACCGTGACTGTAAAGATTGGACGGACGATCATCGGCAGCTTTCTTATCTCGAATTTCTTTTTCTTTCTCTAGATTTCTTTTTTTTTCGTTTCTTTTTTTCCTCCTCATTTCCAGCGACCCTGCTGGAATACTCTTGATCTGCAAAATCGGAAGTCCCATCTATTTCCAAAGAATACTACTCTGCCAGCAGAACAGCCTCGACCTTTTCGTCTCTCGCTAAGAGGATCTCTGCCACAGCTGAAGTAACACAAAGGATAGTAATTTCGTATAGAAAATCCTACCATATAGGATCTATCTCACCAGCATCCACTAGACTCTTCTTTTGTTACTAGAGATTTTAACGTATCGTCCGGTGTATATCGCCATATTGTATTTTTGACTCTGACACACGTAGGTACAAACACAAATACACACACACGCATACACAAACAGCATCCTACGTTCATCCAGTATCAAAAGGGTATATTAATATTGAAACTGGCGTTACGTCTATATTGATATTCCATCGTGAAATTAAATACAAACGAGAAAAACAAACCTTTCCATCAATATCATTTGCTCTTTATAGGGAGATCAAAAAGCGTTACGTAGACGTACTTCCATTAGCTATATTACTATCGTGTAACTCGATGAAGTTAATTACTCAAGAGTCCCTTAAAATATCAAACGGAATTTATTACAAGCTATATATATATATATATAAAATCGTTTTCATTCAGAATCATATAACACACACAAGCTGCTATATTAATGTCGTATCATTGACTCATTGGTCAACATCTGTAAGTGCGCCAACCGTCCTCGCTATTCGAATTTCAACGACAGTTTCGCAATGGCGTGGGCGTCAATCGGTAGCGTGTTAACGTTCGCTTAAAGATTATAAGTGTATCTGCCTGGCGCGGCACTCGTGGCTCGTAAGAGATGTTTATTTTGTCTTGTCAGAGAGGCACTTCTCGAGTGGTTTCCTTTGATAACTTCATGCAGTACCTACAAACGGCGAAATCCTCGACCGACGATGATCCTAACCGTGGCAAAACTTGAGCCGACCTCGGAACTCCACGATATACCGTTGTCGAAGTTCCCAGCAGTCACCGTGGAATTTTCGATACGCCCACTCCCCCGAACGCTCCTCACTCACTGCACCATATGGCACTAACCCAATGTCATCAAACCTAATCCAATCAGCATGGCTCACCTAATTCCACGAGTAATGTTATAGCTGCAACTAGTTAGTATTGAGACGGTACGAATTGGCTCCTTGCGTCAATCTCGTCTACCTCAGTCTGTGTCTTGTGTAAACGTTGAAGTTAACCAAGTGCACAATCTCCGGGCAGCGATGCGACTTCGATGAAGGATCGATATGAAAATTTTAGAAAATTCTTTCAAAAAATTCAAATACGTGCAAATTTTATTAAAATTTCACAAATTATTTTCATTGCTCGTTGGTGTTCTACAAAAAATTTCTTGAACGTTCATCATTATTTTCAGGCATTTCTTTTTGGCGTACACAGTTGTCACGTGCAGCTGGTTCGGAGCTCTATGGCTTTCCTTTGTAATGAATTTTTTTACTTTAACGCGGCACGGTTTTTTTTATATATACGTTAACTCCGCAAGTTTCACGATGCTTTGCGATGACAGTCTGCGGTATGGAAGTTGGCGAATGAAACTTTGGCCTTAAGCAGGAACAGTTCGCCGGGGAATATAAATCACCCTTAACTCCCATGAGAGAGGGCATGGAGGGTGACGTCACGATCGGTAGAATGAAATTAAAACCCCGTGGGTTCCGCGAGTGCTGCTCCCCGAGTCAAATGAAAATTCTCGACTGTGAGCAGAGTCTGGTGCGACAATGGGTTGCGCGTAGATGTCGCTGGTGAGAAAGAGAGAGACTGATCACTCCGTATCCGATGCTTCCCTTTCGCAGGTCCCTCGGGATACTTATGCAAAACCAATGAAATCTTTTTGTCGGACGGTACTCGTGCAGTCTTGCCAGTTTGGCCAGCCAGCTGTGCAGGTAAAAGACTACAGGTTGGTACTATGACTCACAATCAGTTGTTCTTTATTGCTACTACGTACTATTATATGTATATCGGTCTTCCGCTGTCGGGCTGATATGAAAGTAACGTCCGACTTTTATAATATAGTGTCCAATTATACAGTATGTTCCATCCGAACTAGGGCACCTGAAGTTGCCGCGTTCGAAGAGCTAGTTTCCTCTCGTTTTTCGTGCCAAAGTCTGATGATATGGGCGGACGATGAAATATTTTTTCTGCCTTGATGCATCAAGATTTTTCTTTTTATATAGGTTGAGTTGCCAAGTTTATAGCCTTTCCATTCGATTTCTATGGTAGAACCACCTTCCTATATATTTCCGCTCGAACCTATCCAAAACAATTTTCATTGCTACACTATCTAATCCTCCCAAGTGGATTACATCATACCGACGGGCATCATCGTCGGGGGACTCGCGAAAAATCGTCCCCAGCGTCTCTACCGGCTTATAAATAATTTATCACTCGATATGATTCATCCAAGGCTTTTTTTTCGTGGCGCCTCGCTGCGACGCCGGTTTCTTTATTTTTTCGTCCTCTCCCCCTCCCCCCCTCTTTTTCTACCTATCTCTTCCCTTTTCATATGTCCCTAGTTATATCGTATCGCTCGCCCAGAGTGAATCATAAAGTGTACTCTGCGAGTCAGAGTGAACTAAATTTGTATCGTTGTATACTTTTATATTCATGCAGGTTAGTACTATACCTACGTTACACGGAGGGCGTACGTACTAGGCACGTAGTTTATTTCGTAACAGTGAGTTCACAGGAACCGTCACGGTTCAGCAGGCCCTGGTCAGGACGTAAAGGCTGCTAGCAGTACGTGACGCGTAATATACTGCATATACGTATATACATACGCATACACACGTCCTATACAAGGAAACTGAACTCGTTTGGTATCGCCGTTTTTCCGCGCTAACCGTTTCCCTTTCCTGTTAGAAAGGGTTGTTTAACCGCCGGGCCCTGCAGTCCAAGAGTGGTATTGACGAGGTAGTATTGGAACGAACTTGAAAAAAAAAACCAGAAAATGAGCAACCCGAAAAAAACGACGTAGGGAGTAAAAATGGAGATAGACAAAAAAAATGAAAGTGATAGACGTAATTTACGAGCACTTCGAAAATTGCATATAGAAGTTCTTTTGAAATTTTTTCAAGTTTTTTTTCCACAACGAAGATTTTCTTTCTTTCATCGTTCGCACGTCGCAAAAGGGAATAATTTGTGACTCGCCTCGGCGACGAAGTACGAGATCGATCGCGTGTCTCTCGGCTATGTCGGGTTCTATATCTGTATAGCTATAGTGATATGTACTCTGTTTTATGTAACTGTACGTGTAAGATAGGTATGTGTGTACCACCCTTGCGAACCTTGGACATTCGCACGACCCAGAGGACTGCTGCTGTCTCGGCGTATTTGTTTTGCCGTTCGCCGCAATGCAAGCGCTGCTACGACCGAGGGGTTGAACTTCGCACGACCGCAACGAAACAACGTTAGCGAGCAGCGGCGCTCGGCTGCTGGAACACTGGAAGAAATTGGCATGGCGCGCCGGCATAAGCGAGTCCTGTTTTTACGTCAATTTAGCGAGGTAGAGAAAATAAGGTGTGGGTCGCTGGGTCGCTGGGTCGCTGGATGAGGAGCCCAGAAAATGAGGTTGGCCTTGCCGGGTAACGAGAGACTTAGCATAACGGACGGATCTACATGAGACTGAAACGTATACGTGGAAACGGGATTTGATGAAAGTTCACAAGCGTACGAGCGATTTACTCCTCGTCGAGGAGACTTTTCTTGGATCGATTTGCCATCGCTATTCCGACGGCGCCTTAAGCCTTTATACTTAAACTCAATCCTTATACCATGCAGATTCTATACCCAATTCGCTGGGTAGGTAGTCATTCTCTTTATACGTTAGAGTCTATACCGGGTGGCAAAATTTCGGATAAGACCGGGTTATCCGTAATTCTACGTCCCCTCGAATAAGGCTTTCAATTGGGACACTCGTAAGTACAATAGCCTATATTACGCAAGGGTCGTGTGTAATTTTTTTTGTACGTTATTACTTGATAAAAATGTCGTAATCTGTAGGGGAAAGGGGGGGCAGACTTTACGGAACAAATTATTTGTGTATATATAGAGTAACTGTATGCATATTGAAATCACTTTGCTCCCCTGTCACTGCCGCTATAACCCCTTCTGGCGGTTCGATAAATTTAATTAAATCCAACGTAATCGCTTGTGTGCAATGAACCACGGACGCCATTCACGTTATTATACTATAGGCGCACTCGCGAAAAATCGTTCGGCAATTTTCCACGGTTCGCTTAAGTACTTCGCAAAATGGTTAGAGCGCCGAGCACGGGTCGGACAGAGATGGTACCTATACCCCATTCATAAGTCTTTCGGCGACGCGATTCTCTCGACATTTTTTTCTTGCCCCTTCTCCTTCTCTCTCCTTTTGCTTTTATTATCGTACTCGAGGTTTAGCCTATAATGGAATGGCAGTGGAAATAGCCAGTGGCTCGAATTCGAGCGTACGATTTATATGGGGCTCTCAGCACCTCCCTCCTCCTTTACTCTTGGCAAATCAGACGGTATTCAGACCGAATCCAATCGTAGAATTTGACTCTCTCCTTCTCTGTCATTCGCTCGAGGCTTTGAAACTTTCCCTCTCTCTCTCTCTCTCTCTCTCTCTCGCTCTCTCTCTCTCTCTCTCTCTCTCTCTCTCTCTCTCTCTCTCTCTCT
>JARQTH010000304.1:693790-730944 GCA_030142595.1 Trachelus iudaicus
CTCTCTCTCTCTCTCTCTCTTTCTCTCTCTCTCTCTTTCTCTCTCTCTCTCTCTCTCTCTCTCTCTCTCTCTCTCTCCGTCGTCTTCGTCTTTTTCTTCGGAGGAACGAGAGACTTCGACGATATCGATAGCAATCTATCTCACCGTTACAACCGCAATTCTCATTTCCTGAGTCACATGTATACGCTTACATATATATATATATATATATATATATATACTAACACTCGGCACATTGCTTGTCACATATGTTACCAGTTCGATATGTGGCTTCTCTCAATCCTAGAATTCACCTTGTAGGTAACACTCGTGTTCCTCGTAGAAGTCATCCTTTCCGTGACTCCAGGGTACCTAATCAATAAACCAATGCTTGTCCACCCATTAAGAAAATCTATTCTATAGCTTCAGGATCGTCTTACAGAGCATTCTCTCCTCACGCTCCATTGAGAATATCATTTGGTACTTGACTCCATATTCGTCTCGTGCGACTTACAGAGTCACGCGTCCAGTATATCAGAAATAGTCTGTAGCTGTCCGTAGGTAGTCCAACTGTTCATCCGTGCAGTTACTGTACACCGTGTATAACGAGCAGTGAATTTTAATGGTTCAATTATTCCTTCAGACAAACCATTGTCCGATCCCATCTCACGGGTAAGCTGCCCAGTCGGCAAATTCTTCGCGGAAAATTTGTCATTCACAGAGGCAGGACAACTTCGTAGACTCAACTGGACCATGAGTCAGGACTGTTATCTTCATCGAGGTTACCGCTCCTCCCTTCCCTTACTCCCTTTTGTGTCACGTAATACCCTCTGCCATCTATAGCGTATCAAGTACTATAGTATTTAATGGTACACTGCTGCCATTAGCTCTTAGCACAGATACCATGGTTATATGTACCATTGGGTAGCAGCTTCCTATAATCATCTATGCTTCTGATACCCAGGGTCTTTAGCGGGGCCAACGTCTTGTGAATCGATATCAATAGGGAATGCGAGTTGGTGCGGCCAAATTGGATGAGACATTAACTGTCGGGTTTATTCTACATTGACGCACCCGTGCATCATTCACCGAGAGAAAAGTCCCACTCTACCGGCTCTACTAGTCCCAGCATCATGGGCAACGTAGAGCCACCCAGACTCTTCGTTGACGACGCTCGCTTCTCTTGCGTTACTCGTACGCCTATACGCGTGCGGCCATTGGCTCTACTAATGCGCACGCACGTGAGCTACACGATTACTACTTGGGATGCGTGCGTTATATTGGGCGTGTGTCATCGCCCCACGCTACTACACGTTCCGAACACATAAGAGTCCAAAATATCTCGAATGACACTTTTCTGGTTTCTCGTACGACTGTTTTTCGGCTGGTGGAGAAGAGGAGCGGGGTGGGAGGGTGGGGTGGGGGGGGGGAGGAGTATAGGGCTTTTTCGAGGTGGTGGCGCAGGGTAGATATTTTTTTTTCATACTCTCTCGATCTCGTGGGGCATGACGAGGATCAGATCGAGACTTCCGGTAATCGGCTTCGGGGACCGAGAAGCCGAAGATGCGCGTGAGATGGTTACGAAATTAAGTTGGAATTTGGAACAGTCAACAGTGGAGGGTTGAACTGGTAAGACACGGTAGAAACGCTATTCGCTTCCGTCTGGAATTAATTTCGAGGTTTGACACTGGGTTAAAAAACAGTCACATCCTTGACATTCCCTGCATGAAAATTCCAGAGGCATGCAGAGTGAAGATTTTGGATAAGAAAATTTTTAGCAATGGTTTTATTTTTTACTTGTTCTTTCTTTACTCTGCTTGATCGTGTCTTTTTTGTCTCTGATGATTTCGGCTCGAATTGCTCCCTGGGTTCTTATATCTATACGTGGACTATATTCAGGCTGATACCGTTTCGAATGCAATTTCCATGCAGACTCCTGCTGAGTAACTGGCTCTAAATAGATCTTCATTAATATCGGGAGGTTAATTATCGCGTAATGCAACCATTATATGCGTTTAGATAGTGTGCCGGGGTAATTAACAGGCTTGAGAGGAATTCTAGATTACGGTATCCTGCTTTATTTTTCCTTTTCATTTTAAAAAGGTCCATTCCTCCTTGGGTTCACGGTATTCGTTAATTTCGTTCGAGGCTTAACGCGCTCGTTTGTCTACGCTTGTGGCGAACGACGTCAGCCACGATATCAGTCATCGCCACGACGTCGTTAACCACTGCGTCCAGAGTCCTTGCAATTTTAATCAGTCCTCTAGGATGCAGTCTGGTCGAGCGCTAATCTCTTAGCCTTGGACGAGATTTGAATTAATTGCGCTAAAGGTGGTACAGAAAAGGGACGAGTGCGCGCGCGAGAGAGAGAGAGAGAGAGAGAGAGAGAGAGAGAGAGAGAGAGAGAGAGAGAGAGAGAGAGAGTAGAGAGAGAGAGAGATGAGTGACGAAGAGCGGAAGTAGGTGATAGGAACGAAGAGAGAGAGAGAGAGAGAGAGAGAGCGAGGGAAATGATACGGTGGGAACGGAAGAAAACGATCGACGGAAACTGCCGGTAACGAGGGCAATTAAATAATTATCGCACTTCGTAAAATCTCGCGTTTCCTACAGAAAATCCATTCTCTCTCTTTATCTCATCTCGAAGATGCCAGCAACGTATCATCCTATCCGTGCGGGAGTCTTATCCCCGGGCAGCTACGATTTCCGGTTAGTCCTTCGGCATGAATTTGTCAGCTCGTTTACATAAAGCTGAGCGAGCTTCGTCGGATATCTTTGCTTTGAAACGTCAGACGCCGAGGAACCGGAAGTCTTCCCGTCGGCATACAGATGAAGATCGTCCCCGTCCAAATGGGAAGATAACCATATGTACCTATAGATACCCCTGGACGAGAAGATCCCTTGGACGACGTGTCCTTCAATGAAATCTGTCGAACCGAACTTTTTGTTTTTACCTATTACTACGTTCACACTGATGCGTAACGTTACTGGCTTATCATTATCCTATATGTGGACTTACGTGACACCCCATCGCAGTACGTATCTCAGGAATTTCACTGTGCTGCTATATAGGTATAGGCGGAGTTATTTCGATGCCTGGATATACGAAATTCTAGGTTGATGTAGTATATGTGTGCATTAAATTTTAATATATACGGGACTGTTATCAGGAGTGGTTATTATTTCATTTCATTCCATTTGGTATCGTTAAGCGTAGTCAGTTCTTGTTCGGCGAATGAAAGTTTCGAGTAAACGTGAATCGAGCGATAAAGATGGATAGATAAATGAAGAGAGGCGAGATAACTGACCGTATACATAGTTCGGTTGGCGCAAGGAAGAGAATGCGAAAGAGAGACGGCGCACTGTAAATACGGCATGGGAGAGAACGAACGGCAAAATACGATAGAAGTAACTCCCTGATGCAGCTTCTCGCGTTATTTCTAGAATGAAAACACAGCGGCGTAGCCGCACAGTTTCCTTCTGTATTTTCGTAAAGTTCTCTCGTTCGGTTCACCGCGTAATATCTCCAGCGAATTGTACATCGTATATCAGACGATAAGAATTACGGCAACTACTGCAATCTTTATTGGCTAATATATCGATGAATATTATTGCCAATCGAAAGTTTTACCCAGCGTCACTCTGTATCGCGATGCGTTCAGGTTTTATTATGAAAATAAAAAAAAAGAAGGATTACCATTTTGCGTCGTATATTTTCCCCAGGGTATTCGCTAATGCCTTGCAGTTTATCTGAACAATTTCCTATCCGCAGTACGCTGTCCCGTAATTCGCCATTGAAGAAGCGCACTTCTTTCCCGAAGGACTTGCGTCAATAATTTCGCGATCGAGTGGCTTTCCGATGTCTCCTCGGAAATGCCACTTCTGCCTTCGTTACTCGAGGTATCTGTCGCTGCTTGTAAGTCAGGTATATAGACGTTGTGCAAACGTATATATATCCTGTTCAGATAACTTTTCATATCGACCATAAATATCTAGCGCGGTTACACGATATACCGATCAATAAGAATACTTCGCGTTTGGCAAAACATTTCTCATTTGGACGTTTCCTCCTAGCGTCATTCTTTCCGACGTCCCTCGAGTTCTCTTAATATTCTCGGCAGTTGTCAAAATGGTGGCCCGCCTCTTCCAGCTGACTTTCGAATAAATATTTGAACTTGAGTCGCGACCAAGACCGGGGGGTAGAAGCTTGGATCATTTTCTCTTGGCGAGATCGGAACAGAAGGGTACGACCAGCGGAGTAGACTGGGTCGACGGGGAAGGATGGGACAGTCTGAAGAAACAAAATTGCTTTTCTCTGACTGCGTCTTGGGCAAAATTTGTTTGTTGATGAAGGAGCCAAAAAAAATAACACGGAACGAGCAGAAACGACGCTGCTTGCGCATCTCGAACTTTACCTACTTTCCAGACTCTGATGGAATTTTCTGCACGCTCTTGCGAACCTGCCACTCTGCGTCTATTCCTTCACGGGATGAACGTCTTACTACGTAACGTTAACGCGACGCCGTCTCGCTGACGTAGCAGAGTCGCGAAACCACTTGACGTCTATTAAAGTAATTAATCCCAGCCGGACATGGCACGAACTTGAACTCGGGTAGATTTCTAATTTTTCTTTTTAATTCGATAAGGGAACATAATATTCCGTTGGCATTCGTTCGCGTGTGTGTAAGATATGAATTTCGTTGAAGGATTTTTTTATTTAAAAAAAGATTAGTAAGCGATAGTCTCGGAAGGAGGGGTGAGCGGGAGGGTACAGGGGGAGACAAAAGTTTTTATTATCGTCTACATTGAGTTTCTTCCAACGAGAAAAAGTTTCCCCCGCACTGCCGCCACGAGATAACGTTGGCTGTTAATAAAAGGAGAGGACTCACCCTCTGTATTTTACTTGTAGTCTCTCTTACCTTGTTTCACTCTTGTTCCTCGCTGTTACTTCTATTCTACTTCTCTGTCGTCTCTTTCTCTCTCTCTCTCTCTCTCTCTCTCTCTCTCTCCCATTCTCGGCTTGCGCCCGCCACTGTAATATATGGTGTACAGCTCTACGTACATGCTGCAACGTGTAACTTCTCCTTAGAGCGGTAGCCATTGCCTCTCATTTTTTATCGACACTTACGCCGTCCGGATGTGGAATTCATTTAAAAAAGGAGTAACGGCACCGCAGCCCAGGATATCAGAGAACGGAGAGGAGTGCAGATATGGGGCTTCCGTAGATAAATCTATTTTCTGCTTTCTTTAATCGCGATGCTCGAATGCGAATTAATCGGCTAACGGGGGTTTTATCCGATCGACTTCCCCGTGGTCTGTAAAATTGAAAGGAAACCTATCGGCTGCCAATTATCCCCCTGGTGTCGAAGGTTGCTGGGATTCAGTTCGTATATAGTCAATTGACGCTGATTTTTTTTTTGAGTTTAGCCAGGTCATGATATTCTTTCAATTTAAATCGCACAGCCTTCTGGGATGTCTGATCGTCAATGAAGATCCCACGGTCTTGATCAAATGTCTATATATATATATCCTTATACGTGGCTATTGTTATATACATAGGCGGCACCTTACAGTCTACTTTTTGTCGACTAAACTAACCTAATCTATCCATACTCTCACTTGGATAACACTGATCCTGATAATAGAAAATTCCTGTCCCGTGGGTCGAACTTGACGGCTGCTAAAAGCCTTTCTCGATAAAGGGGTGCCAGCTGATAAGGTTAACTAAGTGTCAGAGGGTAATCACTGGCCCAATAGATAAAACCTACTCTACCCTTCGCCTACAGATAACAGCTTCGATCACATGTCGATATTCGAGAATCGCGTATACTTGTCCTATACTCTGAGATACCTGGCTTTAAAGTGTATATATGCATCTATCCATACTAACCAGCTCGAGCGTACGAATTGGTGTTGGCTTCGCTATGAAAATGAAATCTATATACACACGCGTATGTATCTACGGGTTGGGTGACCTGCCTGGAACGTTATCAGATTTTGTATACGCAACAATTACTTATCAAACGTGTTGCGTTTATCAGGTTGCTTCGATAGATGAGACAATCATTGCAATCGGTGAATACGACCTGTCGCAATCGCTTGCGAATCAATTGGTAGGTTGGGAATACGCAATGATGCATACGCAACGTTGATATATACATATATATATTAAATACTATCGTAGTAGGTATAGTTAGGTAAAGACAAACGACTCCGCAACGTCCGGTCGAGTGACTCATGTGTCAGACCCCTAGCTATACGCCCGCTGGCAATTACCAGGATTAATTGGCTAATGAGAACAGTCGAGGATACGACAAAGCAATGCAGAAACCTTGATTCCCCCATTGGATTGTGTCCGAAGTTTCATTCATTGATCGACCGTTACGCTCAATTTAAGTACAGTGAACGTAGAATGGTTAGTTTTTTTTTTCAAAATCATTTATCACATCGATTATCGATATAATTTTTTTTTAATTGACCAATTCAATAAATCAATACTGCTTATGCGTCTTTTTCACATAATATACCTCTCCGTAACGTAACTAGCAATTGTACGGAATAATGTGTCTTCCCTGTATAAAATAGCCGTCGGATACTTTGCGTGCTGAGACAACGTTTCTTCTTGCTCCCGTTGTCGAAAGACTCTGCGACTTATCCAGCTTCTTGGTTCCGCTCACATATGTCAATTCAGGATATGCATGGGAATACGTACGAAGATCCGCCTCCACATATGCTACCGGTTAAGCCTTTCCTCTTCTCGAATCTCTCGTGTACAGTCTCTTCGACCCAGCATTCATACATATATGTATATATGTATATATGGAGTATTTAGTGTATTAGCATTGAGTTTAATTATATTCTAACGAATCGCCAATATACTCGGTATGGTTCAAGCGTGCGTTCACGTGAGGAACTTTGAACCGTGTGTTTAGCGTGGTAGCAGACTGGCTGAGTTTACGCTGCGAAAGTGGATGATTCACCGGGACGTATTATTGATTCGTCAGAATTCTCCGAGGATACCGGAGCCGCTTAAGCTTGCTGCGCTTACGTCGGGCTGCTGTCTGCACGTCTTACGCTTCTGTGTACCACGTGTACATATGTGCGAACGTACATGCATGACATACGTTGTTGTTGGTTGTATAGTGTGGTATACCTATATAGGTATCAGTGTGTCTGGTAAGGACGTGGGCAAAAGAAGCTTCGAAGAGAAGTCTCTGGATGTCTCTGAGTGAGCTCTGCGAAACGTTGACTTTACGTTGCGACGTAATAAAGTCGTCATATGCATTTTTGACTTTGATTGAAAGTCACTCGGCACTTCTTTGTCTCTTAAAACTTGCGAAGAGACTTTGATATGAATTATATGAGCCATTTACGCTTTTTGAGGCTTTCGGGTAAAAGGGACGAGCGTTGAAGGACGGGGGAATGTCATGAGAATTGTCCAGAGGGCTTATTGTACCCGTGAAAGAATGGATTATGCACTCGAGGGGTTCTGTTTGTTGGACAATGGATAAAATGGATTAAAAACAATGTAATATGGAGTATGGCGGGTTTTTTACACGCGCATCGTAATCTGGTTAACTGATATATTTTCCTCTCGCTGTTTGTAAAAGCGTGACGAAGATCGCTTTGCGTGATTATCTTCTCTCACTCTCTTTCACTCTCTGTCGCTTGCTCGCTCGCGGTTCTTTACTCTTCTTCAATTCATCGCGACGCTCCGTTCTTCTTTTCTTTTCAATATCGTCAGCTAGCACTGCCCTTGTTGTTTTCTTTAAATTTCTTTTTTCTCCGTCACTGCGCTCGCGAGTGACGTCAATAATGCACGCAGCTTGTCGTAGCGAGCACATGTGCTCGCGTCTGTACGCATGTGCACGCGAGTTGCCGTCAATCGGATCGAAACGCTTCCGCTGCCGGAGAAAGGCACTGTTAGTTAAAAAAAAAGGGTCATTGTCGACGCCATTGTTTTACGGCTTTTATAACATCACAAAGGCATCAATAAGCTAGACAGTGGCGTAGCACCAGGGCCGTGCAATTACTGCAGGAACTTAAAGCCGTCCTGGGCACCCTTGAATATGTCCCCATAGTCGAGCCGTGGTTTGTCAGGGATGCTGCGTAATTCGAAGGGTAGTTGATAGGGAGGTAAAAGGAATATGTATAAACGAACTAAAAATCTAGCAACGTCGTTGAAGATTTGCCTTCGGAGATTTTTCTCGAAATATCCGATGAGGTCGAGGTCGTTTGCCCCTCGGTTAATTCTCACCGGTGGATAAAACTTGCTGACTTTACGTTCAGCACTGTTCGCTTGTTTCCCCCAGGGTACGAATTTCTATTTGGAGAGAAAAGCTTGGGGGCTTCCTCGCGGTATTTCTTTAACCTTTTTCTCTCTGTCTCTCTCTCTCTCTCTCTCTCTCTCTCTCTCTCTCTCTCTCTCTCTCTCTCTTTCTCTCTTTTCGTTTCGCCTCTTTTTACATTATTCGACTTATTCGCCTTCTTTTCGTATTCACTCCCCTCTTTATCCACCCACTTCGCATCCCCATCCATCCCCTTGTACTAGCGATCTTTTCTGTCTCTCTTTTTTTACCTCCTCCATCTCCTCGCTTTCCCGTCGTGGCGCTCTACTCGCGAAACAGCTGGTGGAAAAAGAGAGCAGAAGTAAAAAGGCCGCTTTGCTGGCTGAAGCTGAACAAAAAGAAACCAAGTCCATTTGTTGTACATCCTGAGGTATCTGTGTGCGCTTGCCTATGTGTATTTACAGGGCGGATGCCAACCCGTAGATGCTCTTGTAGCCCAGAAACGCCTCGAGCCAACGAGTACATTTCTATATACCGATAGGTTTATTTATTTTTTTATTTTTCAAGGAAACAGCCCAGAGAACTCGGGTATTAGATGATTACAAGAGAGACGATAGGAATGAGAACGAAAGACCGTTGATATACATTCATTTCCTTATAAAACTCAGTTATCGGCTACGCCATTTTATTTACAGTTTATTCTCGTTTATTTGTATGCGCTCACCGTTATTTCCATTTAATGACCTGAGGTCACGTGCACGCGTATACTCCTGCTCGCAGGATCAGTCACGTGTGAATTTCTGTATCACCTCGCATATAGAAACGATAAATGTTTGTATACGAATATAAATTTGGCCTCTGAGGGATTATGTATTATACTTGCTATTATTATTATATTTATACACTCTACCGTCTATCAGATGCCATATCGGTGTATAAATAGGCGGATATATATCTATATACCCTACATATGCATCCTTTTCCATACGTGATGTGTGTTGTTCTCTCTTATTTCTGTCTTATCGTTTTTTCTCCTTTTTTCTGTTACAGAACCTTCTACAGATTTCAGCAGACACACCGTTATACGGCCCAGGGTCTTTCACGGGAGGCACAAGAGGGAAATCTCCTCCACAAAAGAAAACGTGAGTACCGATGAAAATGGTCTCGGTTTGGCTTTCGTTTTCGCTCTTGCAATTCCTCACGGTAATGTCGCTAACGATGTCGGCCTGTACCAGCAGCCAGGACTTTACTATGCGAGCCATGGCGCACGCTTCGGTGCAACAATTTCAATGCAAATGCTCAAGCGCAAGCTGAATATGGAAAAGGGCTCGAGAGCCTTAAATTGCATAGCCCCGGTTGCCAGGACCCGATGCAGCTCGATCGAGCGAGATGCAGCTGATCTTGCTGGTTCTTATCCATTCTGCTTGTGATGAACGAATGGCTCTCTTGGTTGGGATGAATGTATATATTTTTTAGAATTCTGCAAAACCTGTACTGATTGTTGCTTTATGAGAATTTTTTAATTTTTCTTTTATTTATGTGACAAAGCAGCAATTAAAATTGACATCGAAATACGCGACTAGTCGGAAGAGAAAATTATTTCACATGAAACACGTGGAATATTGAAAGAAAATGTTATCGAATTTTCCAATATTTTTACTCCCACTGGGGATACATGTATGTGGAGGTGAAATTCGTAAATAACTTTTTCAATGTATTAATCGACTGTCATCAGTGGCCCTGATTTATTATCGCGATTCATTTATCACGACGGTCATAAATGTTATACGGATTTAACCCAGATATTGTTCGGTTGTTAGGTAGCGATTTACGTCACCGAAGCAACGATTCTCTTGACGTTAAACTCAAGCACCATAAGTTACCCAAGGCGATCTCGGCTAAACCGTAAGCAGATTCATGATCACCCGGAAAATATACGGCAGATATGGCATTGCCAAGAATTTCCGAGGGGCTTTTGGAAGAGTTTCCAGATATAAATCACGACTCCGGATAGCTCATATTTTCACGAACGTATCTTAGAGTCACGTACATCGGCGTGGATTCATTTGAACTGTAGTCACAGCCAATATATCTATACATGTGTCTAAGAGTACAACGTAAACCAGAAAAATTAGATGTTTCACATACAAATATAAAATCTCCAGTGAAAAGCGATATACATCATGATTGCTCATTAAAAAAATACATTAAATTATACAACCTTCATGCGCATATATCCAATACGGCTTAATTCGAGTTCACGTATAATTTAATATATTTGAAAACTTTAAATCCACTATTTCCATAATCTTGTCCTTAATGTAAACCACGTCGAATGCTCTACGTACAAGTTTCACATAGCGATTCAATTTAAATTCAAAAAGTTTACATTGCCCTCACAATCCATACAGCAGTAAGTAGTTAGGCAGTCACTGTGGTTTTTCTAAAAGTTGCCAGAATCTGAAATGGCGACAGCCGCGCGATGCTTGCGTTGGCGTCGGTGTGTTAGGACCCCTGAAAGTTAGCGGACAAAGGGAAACCGAGTCGTTTAGAAATTGGAGCAGCTGCGCCATGTTGTCTCCATTGTATTCGTATATAGATATACAGTCGTGCAGCAACAGAAAACAGCAACAGTCGTATCGCCATACCGAAAACCACCACCACTCTCTCCTAGCTGTGTTCGCATTAGGAGGAGGGATATGGTATAGTTGCCATCAAACGTGCCGGATTGAACTATGAGAGACGATAAAGATCAATCTCTACTTATGTGACTCAATTTCCGTGAATTTCGTCTCCCCCCGGCCGAAGCGATACCTCTGGACCAAAAGCTTCTTCGACTATCGCCAAATGCTTCTTCCTGGACCTTTGTGATCGAACGGGTAATATCCAGGCACATTGTTGCGTTATACTGTACATGCAGTATATATACACTACATAACCTTATACGTATTTCCTGATATGTGTATATATATATCCTATTAGCAAGTACATTGCTTTTCTCAAGTTTACGCTAGGTCCGACCCCTCGTAATCGAACCCTACGGATTTTTGTAGGTATACCCAATACCCAAGGTGTTTACGGGCATAGGACCCCCACGTTCAAACTTCTAGAAAGGAGAGAAAACGATTGCACGAGATAAAGGATTCAGTCAGAGAGCACGAGAATCCTCGAGCGCGACCGAGACGCTATGAAAATTCATAACAGATCGTGAGATGCTCTTTGTCTTTTCAATATCTTCTTTGAGGACTGTAACGAGCTTCAGGATAAAACTTATGACAGGATGTGGATGCGACGCGTCACTGTACTTCGTCATTCCCTTGGCATTGGTTAGGTACGTTTATTGACGATATAGTCATCGCGAGTCTTTGCCTCTTGTTTCCTGTACCGCGCTATTCTCCATATACGAGGCTCCTGGTACTTAATGTTCAATGTGCTTGATCAACGATGTGCGTATATCTATATACGGCCCCACTATAAGGGAAATGGTTGTTATTGCATTTTCCACATTCTCTCAACACTCCGTGAACAAGGTGTAATGCAGTATATTAGTTTCTCGACGATCTTACTTCGTTATCCGTCGTTTATATCGAAGGAAGGCTATTGATATCTGCTCGAGAGAGAAAGAGAGAGAGGGGAGAAAGAAGTATCGGTCGAGACAAAGGAAGCACAGATCAACGTAACCTTGTGGCTATCTTGTACGTTAAGATTACAAAGGAATGGTGTAACAGTTTTGTGTGCATATGTGCATACGTTCAAGTTTTATCGTGGTTTATATATATATATATATATATATATACCAAGGTAAAGTCGAAGTGTATATACATTGGCTAGTCAATTATTCCGGAAACTGTCAACATCCTCTGGGAGATAAGAGAAAGTCAAAGATAAAATTGAAAAGACTTAAGTCGGTACTCAGGGGGCTAAGTATTATGATCCTCTTTAATGTTGGGGTAATAATCAATGGCGGAACAACGGGGGTGGATATTGAGTCCGTTGAAAGCAACTAAGAGGCTTGGGAATTCTGGTCGAAGGCGTCTATAGGAGCTTGAGGATCGTTTGATATAGCCAGTTTCTAAAACGTACCGAATGATCTGGACCCATGGAGCTTTTAGGACGTCCTGGAGGATAGGCTAGGCCTTACCTCCCGATATACGTTTCGCAGTATGGATTTTGAGCGTGAAGTTACTTTTATTTTTCGCAACGTTTCGCACGACGGATTTACGCGAAATACGACGTGGGACCGTTTTCAATTCGCTCGGCAGTTTCTGGCTTTGGACAATTAAGCCTACGCGCGCCATCAACAACTTCTGGATAGAGGATACGCTCGTCCGGTTATTTACAATAGATGCTTTTCACTTAGCCTACCGAGCGTTATGGTAATTCTCTGTAAAGTTTGCGAATTTGCAAAATCGAGGCTTCATCGAAATATCCTTGAGCAAACTGACGTTTATATCGAGATAAACTGAAGTTTAGACAATTTTCACCATAGTGTTAAAATTCTGCAATTTTTTTGTGATTTCAATTTTTGTTTTTATCTTTTTTTAAGAAAAGAAGAATATTCGATTTTTCGCAGGTACGAAGACACCATGGCTAAGATGATACGATATTGAAATTTAGTTTCTATCAGGTAACCCGGTCACCTGTAATCCTCTCGAAGAAGTTCCCTAGAGAATCGACCCCCTACCTGAGAGACAAATTGGTTTTCGTTTTGGTACAATTGTGTAAAATTCACGAGTTCTCCTCCCACCTCATCGCTCTACCTCCCACCCAACTTTCCTATGAGCCACCAAGCTCTTCGATTCTATTACGCGGCATTGTCCGGCTTCCATTTATATAGAGTTCACGATGCCATGGACTTGCCAAGTTGAACTGTTTCCAAATCCTCTTGAATGCTCCATTGGTCCTTACTGACATCGTCACCATAGATAAATTACACGCGACTGCACTCTACGCGAATGGCAAACCAAAGAGCTCCAACTGACCATAACCATTCTTATGCTTTCTCTGGTAAAATCTTGAGAGTGCGCGCGAACCGCCTCTGTAATCTCGTACGTATTCCTATGCGTACCATACGTATGTGCATTTATATATACACCAAGTACAAAGGAGTACAGCTTCATGAGAACCGGTAGAAAAGATAAAAAGTTTTTAGCTGAACATGCCCCCGCTTTCTTAAAATGTAATTAAAGTGCCGCAGGATATAAAATTCTTTATTCCGCTAATTTGCATACAGCCCGGGACGCTTCTTGGGCGAATTACGAAGGTACGAGGAATTATCGCCGAGCACGCTGTGAATGTCTGACGCGAAAATGTAGAATTTCAAAATGGCCTGTAATTTCCGCGAATCACTAATATTCCAGCCTCTCGACGTTCCACCGAGACCCCCCGGACGTTCCACTGACGGTAGGCTTCCTGCCCGTTTAATCAAGCTAATGGCGCGTTGTTTCGCCATTTTAATTGCTTTATATTTGCCTGTCGTTCCTCGGAAGCCCTTCGGAGACTGCTCCTGTCTCTTCGGTTATACATATAGTCAACATTCGCCTCCAGCTGAGCCAACAGACATCCGTTAGACCACAACGTTGTGGATTCGCACTGGGATCGTGTCCCTTTCGCGTTTAACACTTGTTGACCCAGCCACGTTGCCGAAAAGCTTACCTACTACTGCGCCACCGCTATTACCGTTCCTGTTCTACACACGGGAATACTCTCTTTCCTTATATCAATGTCCATTCCCCGTTTCGCGCCCTTCGAGCCTACTCCCCCCCCCCCCCCCGCCTGCTATCCTCGACCTCACTTATTGCTTGCCATTAGTTATCTCCAACCCGAAATGCCACATTACGCTCACACCCTATACATATATAGGTCGGGTACAAAACGATTTTCGCAATTTTACCAAGTGACTCGCGAGGATGAATACCTACTTAGTTTTACACTCACAGCAGATTGCTACCTGGTGAAAATCGAATGGATTACACGGCTGATAAAGTATCCATGACCTGACGATATTTGTTCGTGAAAATTGGCTCCGACCGTATGCGGGTCATGGCGGATGCTGTGTGTATAGTCTACATTGGACCTATGGCCGATTGCCAGAGGAAGATTTTACTGTGGAAATGCTAGCAAGTCCTTTGGCATATGTAATCGGTGTATGGTTAGCTATGTACTCTACTCTGGCAAAGCGTCAATCTCTGTAGAGGATCATCGGTCATCGATGATAACGCTCCTGGTATATACGTTTGCCGTAGGTCCATCTCGAGATTACGCGAATTTATCTCGGCAGGCCCGGAGAGTCTCCCATGGGGATCCGCCCTGATAATCCTTGATCCCCTGGTAATCCTGAACCGGTACCACCGTACGTCTATCTACGCGTAACTGTTGTGTGAAAATACGTTCGGTGAGACACATGTGCCCCTACCAATGCGTATACATGTATACGTGATTGTACGTACTACGTGTATATAGCCAGGAAAAACCCATTTTCACAGGATTTTTCACCTCGTCGAACAAAACCGAGCGAACCAAATTTCGCAAGAGCGTCGGCTGCTGTTTGTAACGAGATAAAAAAAATCCATAGATTGGTACGGATGAGTGACCGTAGTTACCATGACACGCGGACATTTTAATTGCTGGTGAAAAATTACGAGCATAAGTACGTGCCTTTCCCGTTACTCCTTCTCCTACTGTGGTAAGCTGCCGACCTAACAACCTGCGGGGAAATTAAATAAAAATACCACTCTTTCCCACGCGCGTACACGCACACGCGTAGTTACGCGCCTCGGTACATTATCCCGCTTTACATGAATTTCCTGTCTCTTCTCGAGAATTGGTTGCGGCTACCACACAGAGGTCGCCATCGAATAACCCGCGTACACGTGCACGTACGTATAACTGGAGGCTGTGCTGTTTCACGAAAGTGGTAGAATACCCAGGCTGCACCTCGGCACATCCTGGCATGCATTATACATAGAATTCTCATTTACTAGTGTAAACGATGAAATTCATAACTTCCGAGGTTGTGTACACGTGTGTCGCGTTAGCCAGCCACCGAATCGGCTACACGTACTATTAATGACACTCCCGATGATTAATAGTCGTTGGCTTTGTCGAGATTTCGAATTTCGCGGTAAACCCTGTATCCAATAAGCGACCCGGACAAACAATGACGTTTAAGTACACACGGCACGTAACAATTAATAAAACAATTCCAAAAATGGAATCAATCTTTGTTTTTATAAAGCTTTTGACTTTTCTCTTTGTTTTATTCGTTATACCCTTTGCTTATCCATTTCCATTCTTCTTCCTGACTCGAATATCCGTACTGGCATTCTCCAACGGCGAAACGAGGACCGGAGACTCTTCGCTGGCGTCTGGCCAACCGAACCGAAAAGTATAAAGGCTACTGAGTGATGCAGTCGTTTTGACTTGGTACTTTTTACGAGTCTTTATGACCTTGTTTTTCTCGTTGCAGGACGTTAACCACGCGGACGTGCTGACGATCGGCTTCGAGGTCGACGGAATCGACCGGGTTCTCGATCTTTGGCTCAACACGGATCTCATCCCCGTGAGCTATCAGGAGCGTCATCAACACGAAGGCGGCTTCAAGGTGCACAAGCCCTCGAACGTTGTAAGTTCAAATGCATCGATACTTTGATACTACTTGCCGACCCCGGTCTGACCTATCGATAATGAATAACGAGTATTCGATATCCGCTTTAGAGTCCTTTGTCACTTCCGCCAAAGAAAACGGGTCGAGACTGTTGTCTTGCCTGAAACTTAAGAAACTTCCTTTAACTACCTGAAATCCCTGGACGCTTTCCAAACTTTTTACTTAGGTTTTTTTCCTCCCCTTTCTTTTTCTCGTCTCGAACCTTCTCTTAATATAAAACGCGACGAAAATTGTTCCCAGAATTGTTGGTTAGCAAGGCCGTTGACGTGTGCGTTTCTACAGCTTTTCATGTCCATTACTACGTCTCGCACTGATGCACGAGTTTACTCATGTGAATACAGCTAGTCTCTGCATGACTCACTGGTTCTACCTGTATCAGGTAGACTGCGTTAGGTTGGCTGCGCCGTTCTGTGAATCGACCTGGCCCGTCGGGTTGTCATTTCCGCTGCATAATTCAAGCATGGACAGAAAGAAGAAAAAAAGAACTTTGGTATAGACACAAGCAGGTACTAGTCACTAAGGCGTGACAAGAGTCATACTTGCGTATAGTATGAACAGAAAGATATCGAAGGTCACGTTATAAGTCGTCTGGACATTTTAATAAATCTTGTTTGTACAGTGGATCTGTTTTTTCAAATAGTAAATTATGATAATGGGGGGAGAGGAGCGTGCATTTTCACAAATAAATTTTGTACGATTATTTCAAACGGAATATTCGTTCTCTAAATCCTGTTGTCACGGTACCGTGCTGTCGCTTACTTCAGGGTGTTGAACATAATGGCTCGCGGAAGATGAATCCGTTTTCGATTCTCCGGGAGGTGAGAGTCGCAAAGACGACATTATGCGCTCGTTAGCAAACGAGCTGCTCTGGAAATTCTCTCATCGCCCGGATGCCTCCGAGGGTTGTTGGCTATCATTATCGCCATTGTGGTAGCGACAGTGCGCTATCATGAAGCGCGAGTTCGTTGCGCCTCGTTATTGTCGGTTTCACGTTTTATGCAATTGAATTAATTAATTGGCGCTCCTGGTACTCGGTGCTTCAATACCACGGGAGTTCCGGACGTTACACACAAGTGCGTCACGCGGCTTATACGTACACGAGTCAGTGTGGGACTCTTTGTGAATTTGTGGAATTGCGAAAAAGCCAGTTCAGCCAGATCGACACGGTTCCGTCGTCGAGTCAATGGCGGAACGGGAGAAAAAATCGCAATGAAAAATTCGGCTGGCCAAACTGTCCGTGGTCGGGTGAATATAACAAAAAAGTGAAGAAAAAGTATAAAAACGCTAAAAACTATAGTTTCACCGAACAGTGGCCAGTGTCTGTAGCACTGTCGTTTTTTTACCCTTGTACACGTTTTCACGACCCGTATGCGAACTTCGGCACTCGCGGCTTCCCGTGCCCTCGACGTGGGATGCGCTTTCACTGTTTCGATGAACTCTCTTTGCTTCCAGGAACTTTGTCACTATCAGGGTAGCATTCGCGGAGTGCCTGGATCCTGGGTAGCCCTGTCGACCTGCAGGGGTATACGTGGCGTCGTCTTCGACGGAGAGACTCTTCATCATATCCATCCTCAACGGGACAGCCTCGACTCTCCTCATTATCTCTATAAGCAGGATGACCTGGTTACCAATAATACTTGCGGTAAGGATCAGCAACAACAGTCATCGCTGAACTCTCGTATCCCTGAAGTCTCGTACTTCGTGGATGCTTCCAGTTAAGGTAGCGCGATGGTTCGTTCGGGCGTCTTGTCCCGGGAAAGGACTTGGTGCTGGGTTCCATCCCGGTCGAGAACTGGTATCTCCTTTAGGGGTCTAATGAATGTGAGAGAGCAAGGTCCCCGCGCCTCGTCTTTACTTTACTTTTATTTCTATCACGTTGAAATCCACCGCAGTCGTCGCTCTCTCGTTTTTGTTCCAGGATACCAGGGAACTCCGCACGACATCCACAAGACTGAAACGGCCAACAGAATGCTACGGGTAAAAATAATTCTCCTTGCACTTCTTATACTGACTCTGAACACTTCCGCGAACTGCATTAATTTCGTTCCATCCCATGGATACCTGGAGCCGTGTACATAGCATGTATCTGTGTACTGTCCCTTCATCCTCGTTTACAGGGAGAGGATTAAACGCATTGATTAACTTTATAATGTCGGACGGCTTCGTTTCCTATTTGCATGACAAGATTAGTCCAGTCAAGTACATTACTTGCTAGTCTAGTCTATTGGGTTACGTAATTTCATTCCCTCTTTCTTTTTTCAGTATAAAAGAGACGCTGAAGCTATCCGCGGACCTTACAATGCCAATAGACAATCCAGGTATGTCGAGCTGGTAATGGTTGTTGATAAAAAGGAGTACACAAATCATAATGGGAACTTGCAGAAGATATATCAACACTGCAAGGATATAGTGAACATTGTCAATTCCGTGAGTAAAGTTGGATCGATATTCTACTAGGTAAAGTTCTTTACTCGTGATCAAATAGAAAATAGAAAGGAATCTCCATGTTGCAGCTGTACATGCCGCTGAATATCTTCGTTGCCCTGGTAGGAGTTGAGGTCTGGTCCGATGCCGATGCAGTGACCGTGTCCTCGGATGGCGACAATACCCTGACGAATTTCTTACATTATCGCAGGGAGAGACTAGTCAAAGAAATGCCAAACGATAACGCCCAGTTGCTCACGTAGGTTATCACTCGGTTAAATACTTGAGAAGATCTTCGCAATGTCTGCTCGAGGTCTTCGATTTGATAAACGCTTTATTGATTGCAGGGGAACGCATTTCGAAGGTGGTGTCGTTGGTAAGGCCCTTAAAGGACCCATGTGCACCTACGAATACTCAGGTGGAGTCTGCATGGACCATTCAAACGTAGTTGGTCTGGTAGCAGCTACAGTGGCTCATGAGATGGGTCATAATTTTGGTATGGAGCATGATTCGCCGGATTGCAAGTGTCCCGAAGGCAGATGCATCATGGCTGCGTGGAGTGGTTCAGCTGTACCAGTTCATTGGTCCTCGTGCTCGTTGGACTATCTTGCTCTGGCCTTTGTTCATGGTATGGATTATTGTCTGAGGAACAAGCCTCAGAAGTTGTTCGAAAGTCCTATCTGTGGTAACGGATTCGTTGAGCCTGGTGAACAATGCGATTGCGGTCTCAAGGAAAACTGCAACAATCCATGTTGCAACGCTACCACTTGCATGCTGCACTCGAATGCAAGTTGCGCAACTGGGAAATGCTGTGATCTAACAACCTGCAGACCAAAAACAGCTGGGACTGAGTGTCGATCCGTTGAGCATGAATGCGACCTGCCTGAGTATTGCACTGGACAAAGCGAGTATTGTCCTGTGGATGTTTTCAAACTGGATGGCGAGGTTTGCAGTATGGGAAAGGCTTTCTGTTATCAAGGTTCTTGCAGAACTCATGATGATCAATGTAGATTATTATGGGGGCCAACTGGAACTTCGTCCGATGATAAATGTTACAGTAAGAACAGCGAAGGAAACGTGAAGGGAAACTGTGGATATAATAGAGTGGATTCCGTGTACGTCAAGTGTACCGATGAGTGAGTTTATACTGTTGAGTTTTATTAGGACAAGGCTTTGGCACAGTGTTTAAAATTCATTATGTCGTTCCAGAAATACACGCTGCGGTATGCTTCAATGTAAACATCTAAACGAGAGACTGGAATTTGGCATGGAGTCCGTAGCCATTTTAAAACATAACTTTATAAATAATGGAAAAGAAATTATAGCTTGCCGCACGGCAATTGTGGATCTTGGATTAAACCAAGTGGATCCAGGTCTCACGCCAGATGGCGCCAAGTGTGGCCCTGGAAAGGTATTTAACTTAATTCAATATCGATATTGTCATCAATAAGTTTCGTTGCTAAATACTAATTTCTTAAACGTCCAGATGTGCGTCAATCAAAAGTGCATGGCAGTTTCTGATCTGCGAGCTTCCTTGTTAGGCGGTAAGGCCTGTCCCAATAATTGTGGGGGACATGGCGTGTGCAATAGTCGTGGCCATTGCCACTGTAACAGTGGCTTTAAACCACCAGACTGTACGGAGATTGGAGTTGGTGGTTCGGAGGATAGTGGACCAGCGGAAAATCCTAATGGTAAACTCATATAGATATTTTCTGGCTTCAAAAATCTCATAATTACCTTGCATACTGGATTTGAAACACGTGAGTTTGTTTCTATTTGCAGCAAGAAACGAGTTCGTAACGGCGCTCTACATCATCTTCCTGGGTATAGTACCAATGGTGGCGTTACTCTCACTCGGCGCGTGGTACACTAAAAGAAACGCTGGTCGCTACTGGAAGAAAGGTGCCATGTCAGCGTATGTATCTAGTCTGAACTGTTTCAAACCAAGGCGCAAGCCACCGCAGAACTTATATCCGACGTCGGACACCGAGTCCAGCAATAGATTTTTTGGAAGAATACTGATCACCCTCGCTCCCAGAAGGGAACCCGCGCGTAACGCTAATAAAGTCTTTACGATCAGTGATGCAATTCCTCAGAAGGAAAAAATTGAGATCACTAAGACTGATCTGGTTTCTACTACAAATCCAGATGTTATTAATTGTAGTAACAATATTGAGTATCGAAATTCGATGCTTCCTGGCAATGTCAGACCTGATTACGATAGGGATTGTCAGGATCAGTCTCGGGGTACCGGTATGGTATCAGCAGTGGTAGAATCTCAGGAGAGAAAAGTTAGTCCAGTGAAAAAGGAGTACGGTTCGAAGATATCCGAGCACATACAAAACTTTCAAAGGAGGCCTTCAAAGAACTTCAAGGGGCTCAAGCTCAAGACAGAGCTCAAGTTTGAGCATTTGAACGAGAGCCCCTGTAGTACTTCTGGTATCACACCAAAAAGTTCCGAGACATTACTCGCGAAGGATAGTAAGCCAAATCCAACGAATACTGTAGGATTTTATAATAAGAAACCGCCACCCCCACCGGCACCGCCTCAAAGCCTCAAGCCAAAGTTTTAACAAATTTTACACGCGTCATTCGCGTTTCATACTTCCCGCCTGTACGGGATAGAGCATCACTATTGGCAATATCAAAGACTCCGTATACTCTTGTTCAGATACGATCGCAAAATTGATTGGCCGAATCTCACTAAGTCTAGTATTATCTTATTTTTCTAAAAAATATTTTATCCTACCCAAGTATACTCGATCGTAAACGTTTAATATTATATTATCGTGTTTCGGAATACACGAAAATGAATTATAATTCTATGAATAGATAATTGCTGGTCGACATGGATACGCTCTATTATCATTTACGCATGTATGTATTTTTAATTCAAAGTAAATCCATACATGCCTAAGTAGGTTACGTTACGGAGCATATGCGTTGGCGCGATTCCCGGGAACGTTATCTCTTCGACGAATTCCTCCTGATCGCGGAAGAACTATATATTTACCTAAACATGATCTCGTGTAACTAATCGTTTCGTGTTGTAAGATCGTCTAGTGCGAGAGTCATCGTAGAACTCATGTCAAAGCGATGATTTGTGCATTATACACTCGGGAAAGTGGTGGGGGGGGGGGGGGGGTTACAGTGATACTTATTATCGCATTATATACAAATTATATTGAGAGTATTTTTTTAATTATCATATTGTCCTGTGATTCTAATAGAGATAATGACGTCTTACTTAATTAGATAGTCCATAGAGAATTAGCGAGTCATACCTAATATATGAAACTTACACATGACAAGTACTGAACTTAGAGGATTAGAGATTAACGCGATTCAAATCGCGTTTTTCTATTGAATTTTTATTTTAGAGGAGAAGATATATTCTTATACACACGTTATATATATATTGATATATGCAGATATTTGTCATATTCATTTCTTTGCAATTTTATATGAGATATCGACAATTCGTTAACGATAAATTCGAGGGGACCAAGCTCAATTAGCGATTATTATATTATTATCAATATACGAGCATGAGTATTTTGCACGTATGAATGGTTTTTTTTTTTTTCGTTCGTGATCATGTTCACATATTTGAGTTCAACTGTTTTGTGTTTCCTTATTAAACCCTCAGTTCTTGAATGTTATATTCCTTGTAGAAAAATCTATCAGAACTCCACAGTATAATAGTCCAATTGAAAGTTCATGTATGTACGTAGTTGCATAAGCATGTGCAATGCATCCTGTCGTAATCATGCGCACAAGAAGCAGAATTAAAAATTGAATTGAACAAATTTTGTTATTTAATCGATACTTTTTGCACCATTTAATTGAACTGCATAGTATCGTGTTATTAAGCAAACTAAAACTCATAAATTCAGTAACTCTACTCATTTTCTCGCCATTCGGCCATACGAACAATGTTTATATATGGATCGTCATTTGATTGACTGTACCCGTTGTATGTAATAAAAGCTATATACAGATGAGCCTCGTTCTGTTTCCTCGTGTAATCAATGATTTTCCTTCTTTCCGCAGCTTGCGACTAACACTATAATCTCTTACTAATAACTTCCTGCTGCTTTTCACGTTTTTTTATTATTATTTGAACCATGCACGCCTCTGTAAACTGTACGGTAAACTTTGCTTTGTAAGAGCGACGCTTGAAGCCTCCCTGCACGCGAATGGATTTTTGTGACTTTCTTTTCGTGCATTTCTGTGACAAAAGTATTGCACTTTGTACGTGGTATTGCTGAAGACTACTTAGTACAAGAAGCTGAGTACCCTCGACTATTTGATTTAAACGTTTTTATCGAATTTGACAAAATCATCAAAGCCCAAAAAATTGTTTGTCGAACGTAACAATTTTTTTCTTATGTAATTTGAGGCTCATACTCATGTCACGCTTTGCAAACCTCACTATCCTTTGCTTAAGAATTTGCTTATAAATTTGCAGGACCGATCGCAGCAACAACGGCTTGTCGATCAAGACGATCGATCGATCGAGTCCGATGCCACGAAACATCGAGACGATCGATTCTAGCCTTCGCCAGGATCCAGCGTGCGCCAGTTTGCTTCCCAAGGTCGAGACAGATGAGCGGTACAACAATAATTTCTTTGGGCAGTTCAAAGGATTCACGATCATACCGATTAATAATCAATCGAAGCCTCCGGAACCTACGAAGCCCGCACCCCCGCCGCCCACGATACCTACTGTAGCGATAAAAACTAATATTAAGCCTGTGCAGAGATCGAATACTTTGCGAAGCACCTTGTCAGGTGGCGTTTCTAATGTTAATCAGGCTTCCGTAGCACCAGCGTTACCACCTCTGAATCCTGGATGCAACGCGAGACCCTTGATCAGTAGTCCTGTCTTGGCTGCCACTACGTGCACTTCTATGGAACTCATTGCATCCAAAGTACCAACCAGGCCTGCCCCAGACGTCCCGGTAAGACCAGCTCCTGAAATTCCTGCCGTTTCGTACAGTTCACAAAAGTCACAGAGGCCGAACAGTACGCCCTTGACGAACGTTATCTTACCGGAACCAGAAAAGAAACCTGAGAGAGGTAGTGCTTTGAATAGGATAGCCTCTATATTGCGACCCAGTTCCGGTATCATGAGGTCGAATTCACAGCCAAATTCACGGGACGACAAGAATACAAATTCTTTGCCCAGAAATCAACATCACAAGGCTAATAAAGTTATTGATAAGGAGATTTTGAGGAATTTGGAAATCTCAAATCCGATTCCACAATCCGAAATAGAGATATCGACACCAGCGATACCAGTGATACCAGTGACGGATAATGAAGAGAAGAAGAATGTTGTGATGCGTGCGCAATCCATGAGAGATAATAAAGTTACTCCCAGACCGGCTATTCATACTTTTGGATCTATGCGACAGGCGAATCCTCTCAAAAGGCCCACTAGCATACCAGCCAGTACAAGACCAACTTCACCACCTCCAGGACCCCCTACTGCACCTCCAGCTATCGTGGCAGACAAAATATCGGAGACTGGAATAAAGATACCCGGTCTACCCGGTTACCAAAATCCACCAATGAAAATAATACCAAAGGCAGCTGACAATGTCTATGACGATTGTATGAATACAGTGTCCGAACCAGTTTTGACAAAAATAATGGAGGAGTCCCCGTCGAATGATAACATATATGCTGTAATAGAAGAATCGGTTCCTGAGAAAAACAGAAAGAAGCAGGAATCACCCCGTAAAAAGATACCGAATGTCGAGAATCAATACAAATCACCGAAGCCCATAGAAGCTACTCCAAACAAAGGAAATAGTACAGACTCCATTGGTCTTCTGTCAGAGATTGTGTCTGAGATATCAAACAGAAACTTTGACTCTATATATTCGACCTCAACCCTAGCAAGAAAGAAACGCGAGAAAGAGGAGGCTGATAAGAACTCTGAAGAATTGGGTTCAAATAGCTCTCTGGGGACATATACAAATTCCAGTCACTATAAATCGCCCGGAAGTGTTTACTCAAACTCGGCATCCGGTAAGTTTAACTCGGCAAGTTCAACTACCAGTTCCGGATATCTAAATCCATCCGTGCTGAATGTACCAAAAGCAGAGAATAAGCAGGAGCCTGAGAAGAAGCCCCTTTCGACGTTAAAAAATGACCTGAAACTCGTGGATAAGAGTAAATTATTGTCATTAAATTCAAAAAATCCTAATATCAATGATGACATGTCGAAGGAACTGGGAATGAAGCCTGTAGACAGCACAGACTCCGGTAAATCATTCTCTTCTGCTTCAAACAGATCAAGTATTATAATCGACAGGTCCAGCAAAATAGAAAAAAAGGAAGAAGGTAAAGCGCCAGCTAAGCCACCCTTAAATAGAACGAAAACACCTCCCAATATTACAAAAGGTTTAACGACCAAACAACAGAGTTCTGAGACAAATTTGAAATCTACTAGACAAGGTTCGGATCCTTCGTTGAGATCTAATACTCAAAATGCAGATAGCAATTTGAAATCTAATAGACAAGGTTCTGATACAAGCTTAAAGACTGTTAGACAAGGTTCAGATACGAGCCTGAAATCAGGAAGGCAAGGACCAACACTGAATAAATCTAACAGCAGTCTGAATAAGTCTAATGGTAATTTAGATAAGCAGGGTTCTAATACAAATCTGAGTACGATGTCCCTGAAAGGTGTGCCTTGTAGTCCCAGGGGTAGTTTAGGAAAACTAAACAGTTCGAACAGTCCTGATCTTGTGTCGAGTTGTTCGAACTCCAGTCAGAACAGTACAAAGTCGCCGGATGTCTTAGGAAGTAATGCGAAGATTTCTGTTGGTTTGAAAAGTGGTCAAAAGACACCGACGTTACCCAGGAACATGAAGATACCTTCGACACCCCCTAAGCCAGCAAACATGGCAACGAAAGCAGCTAGTTTCGCCGAGAAGAAGAAATCCCCAACTGCTAACGTGAACGTGATTAAGTCCTTGTCGGCGACCACCAAGGATACAAACAGTTCAAAGTCGATGCAGCCATCGAAATTGCCTCAGAAGTCAACGGAAGTCAAAGCCATGGAAATCACGTCTAAAGTGAATCCAGTGCAGAAAGCAGCTAGCAGCAAATCTAACGTTGCATCCCTTCAGCAAAAGTTTGAAGTCAATAAGAACTCGAATCCTACAAGAACAATGTCGAATATTTCTAAAAAGACCCCTGTAGTCAAAACAACGGAAGTAGGACGTAGCGTAAGTGCGAAGAAGTGAAACAAAGTGTCCCGGAGAATTCGATACAATCAGCATATTTTCTCCACTAACGTTTCGCGAAAATCTCGTCTGTTATAGAATTATCAAATTTTTCGTCGCGCGTCGTGGCTACGTGTATGAAGTATATTTTTTTTATTCGAGCGATGAAAAATGATGAATTTAAACAAAAACTAAGAATGATGCTTCTCCATTGCTAGATATAAGCTTTAGCCTCGAGAATGTATTGACACTTTGTAAAATTGGTTTTCTTTTTTAAACCAAGTACAACGGAGTGGAGAAAAAGTTTGTGGGAGTAGAATAAAAAAGGGGATCACTTCTGTTAGTCCTTCGGGAGATGAGTTGAGTGAGATTGCTAAGACGTGTAAATAAGAGAATTGTATAAATTTTAATATTGACTAAAAGAAAAGGAGCTCACGCTATATCGTGTCCATGTAAAATCAATAACTGCCGTTACTACTACGAGATTTTTTTATGCGTTTAAGGTATTTATCTTCAAATGCAAAAATAACAGCAGGATCTCTAGGTATCACTTTCAAAAGCTTGATCTACCAATATATGGAACGAACCTTGTAAGAAATTATTCAACTCTGTGATATAAGTAAAGAATAAATATGAAAGAGAGAGTAATACACTTCGCGCTATCGTATGGAGCGGTATATGCAGGATTGTGACCAGATCTGTCATTTTATATTTCGGACTAGGTGCAGACGTCTTGAAAATGAGAATTATTTTCAATGGCAACGAAGTGCGTCGAGTAATACGACAAAATAAAAAAAAAAGTCTATTTATCTTTAAAAGAGAATGCCATATCTATAAATTCGATGCTTAGATCGATAAGATGATTGTCTATTTTGAAGATTAATTGTGGAAACAATAATGGATATCCTAATCATCCCGGAATTATTATTATTGTTTTATTCGTCACCTTAATAACGTTATTGAATTGCGACACCGCAGATGCGAATTTAAGAAATAATTTACGTCTTGAGAGGTCCTTATTTTGATCACTGCCCTTGTTACTATTTTTATAATACAATATCTATGTAACGTATTAATTTCGCGGATTTCAATGTTACAATTTCGCTACTTGATTCCTAAGATTCAAAAACGGCATACAGATTGTATCAATGTGATTCGGACATTTATATTTAAATCGGCGGTATTGCTTATCGGTTTTTGCAAAAACTCCAAATATTTATTTTGACTGATCCATGTAAATATGTTTATACGAAGCATATAGAGATAAGCGAGATTTTGTACAATGTACCTTTGGGCTCGTAAGTTAAGTTATAATTTAATAAATATCCTCATCAGGTACGTGTCCGGCTTCAGCAACTAGCACGTAAAACTCTATTTAATTATATACCCGTTGCTTGTAATATCGATGAAATCTGGTTAACGAGAAACAACAGACTATTATTGAATACTGCTGACAGCTATAATGACAGTAATGATCACAGGGGTGCATTTATTTTTTCCGATAACGAGTATAAGTTCTTTATAACTCGTTCTATTATTATCAAAGCATCGTACACGTCCAAGACAATTAAAAGAAAAACTTTTATGAATAAAAGCATCGCGCTATATAGTTCCTACTTACCGTGTAATCGTTTGAACGCATTTAATTTCGCGATATTTTTTTCCGAGTTGTGGTTTAATAAAGCTTTCTCTCTACGTTAAGTTACTACGCAATACCGTTGATTGTTACTTGTTAATTTCTTCACATAAGATATGCTACATTTAATACTATGTTCTGCTTAATTAAAATGACAATCACAGAATCGCCTGTTATTTTATAAAAGCAGTCATCGTGATCTAAACTTATGCATTCTTGACTGACGACTTATAACCCACTGATGCAACTTATTTCTCGGCATGTTTTATAGTGAAAAGTTAAATTAAAAAATTTATTTGTGCGGATGAAAGGGAAACAAAAATTTTGTCGGTCCAGAGGTGTATCTTTTTAGATTTTGGTTCTATAGTAATAAACGAGATAGATGCCCCTTGAACTGTGAACTATGATGTTTCATAATTCATCTGGTCATCGATACCTTTGAAATGTATATTGCGTTCTCGATACCAAAGATCTATATATGTTCACCATTTCTTTTGTGTCGTAAACAGACACACAGTATCGCTGGGTTATACGCTACAGATAAATAGATAATCGACGACTTTATTATAACGTGTACATTTCCTATGGCATAGTTATAATAAAACAAATTCTTTATTCCTAGTATCTTGAGAGGCGAATAAAACGCCGTATTTGAATGACTTAATTGATCTCCCTTGAGGTGTTAATTGACTTAAATATATATGTTAAGTCTTTTGTTCATTTTCTAGGACAGTTGCATAGGTGAGTATCTTTACGTTTCTAGCACCGTGTAAATAAATCTTCGTTGAGCCTTACCTTTAACATTCGGGATTAATTTCAGCATTTAGAAACACACAGCGTTGTCAATCTTTCGTTGATGGGTGAAGAGAAGTTGACGAGCATAAAGCAGCCGAGCGGAAATCAAATTGTCCGTAGATCCCGATCCCGACATCCGGGACTAATTGTGAGTTCATTCACAAAATTGTCCTCATTATTCTTTTGAGAATGATTAATGCTAAATTTTTCGAACTGATGCAATCGTATATCAAAATTGGTTGTCTTATTCTTACAATTGTTAACCGTCCCAATAAATATAAAACAAATAACGTAATTCTTGACGAACCGTCAGAAACGTTGAGTATGCACCACCAACTAGATCACCTTTTCGTTTGTATGGTTCCGTTCCGCACCATCGTACATTTCACCATCAGCCAAGATTGAAATTAATAGTTCTTAATTACTGCTCGTCATATGAGCTCATGAATGCGAAATACAATTGGGGTGTGTACTAAATTTAAACTAAGAATATTCACCGCAGTAACAAAGAGTGTAATTATATATATACTTTATCAAAAATTGTTAAAGAAAATATCTGTTATCGTTATACAAACCATAAAGCTTACGAGCAGAATCTTGAATTTGACATCGTGCTCACGCTCATTTAATAATTGGTTATAATGCTTAATTGATGTATTACAAACTCTACAACGAAATCCAGAACAATACGTACGTCACTATGAGTAATTTAGCAATTCGAAACGAGTAGGTAAGAATGAAAAAGAAAAAGAATTAAATAAATTAACGCATGCGCCAAATGTCCGTAATCGTGTTGGCAAATAAGTGTACCGACTGAAATTCATACGTACAACGACGACATGAAAATCATTTCTGTGCATAAAATTCATTAACGGTCGACTAGTGACCTCGACTATACAAGACTGCCATCGATAGCCACGTTTCTCGGATCCTTTTATGAAGACTTTTATTTTCTTTCTCTCGAGAACGATACAGATCGTAGAGAGTCCAGTGGGCCCGCGAACTTGGGACCGTTGAGACCAGCGATAAAAGCCGCCTTGAGAAAAAAATCGAATTCGCAGAAGAGCGTCGACAAGTTGCGCGCTCATCGGTTCACACACGGTAGAGAACCGCGTGCCAGATAGAAGCGCTCTCGAAGGAACGCGGGAACATATATTTTCCGAGAGTGAGAAACGAACGTGACGACTTTTTTTTTTAAATTGGAAAACATGGCCGTCACTGTGACTCTAACATAAAATCTACGTTGCTCCGAAAGGCAACCGAAATCAACGTTCATTCGTATCGCTAGGAGACTTGAGACTGGTTGGCCGGTCCGCCGTTACGCGGCTAAAAATCACTGTGCAAAAGTCGGACTAACCTATAGTAACTGAAAGGACCTTGTGTTGTGTAAAAAAACATTCTATGATGAATGTGGTGATTCCCTTAACGTTACGCTCTTAAAATTTCGACGTATTTTGTGGAGGATAGGGAAATTTTTTCAATTTTCCTATTAGCGGTAACTTTTGATTAGTTTTGTGCCTCTTTATCTGAAACTATACAAATTTCTCGAGTTGCCCGCTCTTAATGATCAACTATTGTCAATAAATTGATTGTTTACAAACAGGACATCGCTATTATCTGAGTTTCGCGTAATACCGTACTCGTTTTTCGATTTTATGTCATCCTACGCTGAAAATGGCCTATGCACCATTACCGAAACTAATACCAATAAGCAGCACCAAGTTGTATCCAAAGGAATCGACAAAGACCTCGCTTTCAGAGGTAAGTCTGTCTCAGATTTTTTTTAAATTGTTCTTACTGTTGCGTGTGGTACTTATAATCCTACATCTATATTTTAGGATGTTTCTTTTTATTATTTCTTTTTGCTTTTACAGATCTTACAATCAGATCCAGTAAAACGACTTTTCAATCAACCAAACATTGTCATCGAAACCATTCCTGTAGGTGCCCCTGCAAGTTCGAGCACAGTATTAAACAAGAGTATTTTTGTAAATAAAAAAAATGGCACTAGGCAGGATCTACATGGAAAGAATCAGCCAGAAATATCTATACTACCTGTGAGGTATGTACCAGGAGAGAACAAAGAAGAAGGTACACATCTTCCATCTAAGAAAGAAGGAAAGTCAGAAATTACATTGCTGCCAATAAAGCGTGAGAGGAAGAAGTGTGGCCATTATGAACCATGTGAAAATATAGTTTGTGATGTAGCTGTACAACAGTATATCGATCATAATGGAGTATCTCCGATGCTTGCTGTTAATATTGAACCCCATGAAATTAATGCACCAGTATCCAAACACTGTAAAAACACACGCTGCGATACCTTGAGCATTGATCATAATCGTTGTCGAAGAGCACTCATAAAACTATATCGCTGTGATAAGTTGCAGACATGCGATATTTGTGGTATTAAAATGAAGACACGGAAAGCCTTTGTACGTCACAAAAAGTGTAACAGAAAAGAAGAATATAGACATAATGAGACGGATGGGGCACAGATTCTGAAAGAGAGAATGCGAGAGAGAGAGTTACAAATGATGGAAGCATCACGTACAAAGAGGAACGAATACGTAGATCCGGATACAGAATATAATCGAGTAATAGAAGCTTTAAAGAAAAACGAAGAATTAATTGTTATTCCAAAATCGGTACCACCCCAACCACCAATCATCACCATAACGTCTATACCAAATTCACAGGCTAATCAGCAATACTCTAGCGTTAAAGATGTTTTTGGGAAATTATTACCAAGCATACCAATTGTATTTCCTCATCAGGGTATACTGCTTGGCAAAAGGACTAATACCGATTCAAATAACGGTCCGGCAACTAAGCAATCGAAGCTACAAGATTTTCTTAATAATACTCTAATAAGCCCACCAACATCAGGTTCCATGTCATCAAATCAGTTCATCAAACTGGCTGGTGTAACTCAAGGCAATATCGTACAGCCAGTTACGATAAATGACTGGTTGGTTTCTCAGGCGCAAATTGTGGGTTCGTCGACAATTCAACCTAAACCATTTTTCACTCCAATCCGAGTAGTACCGATAACCAATTTAAAATCGCCACCATCCTTACTCCATCAGACTCAAGGCATTCCTAAATTCTGCATAATGGCGGACAACACATTGAAACCACCTGCATTAATAAAGTCACAAAGCGTACAGTCAACAGCAGTACCAATAGTACCTGACATCAGTATCAAGGTGAAGTCTGATAAAGATCAGTCTAGTAATGCAACAACAACAACAACAGCGTCAACAACGACAACGACAACAACATCAAAGGCAGTACCTTTAATTTTTGCCAGTGTTCATCAGCGAAGAAGATCCGATGATAAAAACGGAAAGTCATTCGTATGCACTTTCTGCCCAAAACGCTTTAGTACGGACTGGTATTTCAAAATGCATCTGGCTAAACATAAAGGCGAGACACCTTTCAGTTGCAAAACTTGCAATCAACAATTCACAAATCGATATGACATGAAGAAGCACTTGCTTAACGATCACAAGAGCAAAGAGGGTGAACAAACTTGTGGAATATGTGGACACGTGTCCCTTTGCTACTCTGCACTCGAGGTGCACATGAGAAGTCACACTGGTGAAAAACCATTCAAGTGCGACGACTGTGAAAATTGCTACAGGGTGAGGGGTGATTTGAAAATTCATCAACGTAAGGTACACGGCTTTGCTGATTGTTCTCACTGCAATGAGCAGTTCAACAAGACAGAATTGAAGGAGCACTTAATGACGATACATGACGTGACGGAAGAAGAAGCCGAGAAGGAGGTAAACGATGACTATTACTTAAACGGTAGGAGTCCCGAGGACATGGAAAAACAGAGTAAAGAAAATTCGTCAGATCCTATAAAAGTCGAATCAAGCGAGAAGAAGTTAGAAGATAGAGTAGAAGAGAAACCTAAGGAGGAGATTGCGCCTGCGGTGCGAAAAAGTTCTGCCCCAGTGGCAAAGAAGTCTAATGGCTTGACGAAGAAGAAAGAAGATGCAAAGCAAAATGGTAAGGCGAAGAAGTCACCAACGGTAACGGTACCGAGAAGAAGAAGCACACGACGTGGCAATTCTGGGGTACAATGTAACGTATGCGAAAAACACTTTGTGAATGCAAATTTATTAAAGGCCCACCTGGCCGACAAACCCAAGAAAGTCACAGAGTGTTTGGATTGCGGGAAGAAGTTTCATACGCTTGGTGAACGCAACAGGCATCCCTGTGAGAAGATCAAGACGTCAACGTCGCGTGAGTACAGAGACACATTCAATTCATCACAGTGTATAAAATTATCACCTGGATAATCATTCCTATAAGATCCAATTGAAAACCTTAACAAATAATGTTTAATGGTTTCTTTATATTTTTTAGCATGCCCTTCGGTCAAGGCAACGGCAGACGTATAGTATGATCTCACAGAGGAATAGTTCCAAGCGTCCAATGTTCAAAGCAGGCATCGAGAAAAAGGGATGTGTTTAACTCTATTAAATTAATATACCTAATCTGCATCCTTTTGGACGTTCTGCACACAATCCTCGAATAGAAGAAAATATGGAGAATCTCCAATTGGCATCATAAAAATTCGTCGCAGTGCAATGAAGTGACATCGTGTGCGAAAATGATGTCGCTTGCAACACTTTCCGGTCTTATGGTGCTTGACATGTCACAACGAAAGTCGGACAGAAGGTGACATGGAATACGTCCAAAGAGAAAAATCGTTTCGATTGACAATCTGCGATGGCGTCTTGTCAAATGAAAAAATTTTACGCGTACAACCGTGAACTTATGCATATACGATGACGATATAATGTGTAAAAAGAAAAGTATCGTCCTCAGTTCAAACATAACAGCATTATTATGAATATCTTACGGCGTTTGAATATGTCCAAATTGCGCTTGTGTATTGAAGCTGAGACAAAGTTTTCAGGCGCATAAGAATATGAACAAGTGCACAAAATGTGAGACTCGGTTCATTAATAGTTTTGACTTGCGATACCATGCCAAAAGCGCCCACGATATCATAATTGACCAATTGCGCAAGCGGTTTGTGTGGAATTATATTTTGTATAGAAGAGTTACGCAATGATAGATTTTTATAGATGTTTCAGCTGGAAATATCTTTTACGTACTGTCCAATTTTTAAGTTTTTCTTGCTTATTATTATCGCTATACGCAATTTCTTTTTTTTTTATTAAGATCTGCCACGTCACTTATCATTTTAATTTTTCTTTTCATTTAGGAAATAAAGAATTATAATGTACATATTTTTGCAACAGCAAACACAAACGCTTTACAATGATGTACACTGTATTCCGTTTCTAAACTATTTTATATGGTCCATTTTTCGTTAAAAACGAACGTTCAATGTAGATATATATTTACCTATCGACAGTCGCTTATCGTTCGTCGAAGGCTGATTGTCAGAGGACTATAGTAAATATGGATTTGAGTATGATACCAAATTTTAATGTTGAAGTTTTTAGTTATAAAAACGTTAAACCGAGCTGATTGAAATTGAATTGTTGCGAGGCGCAAAACAGCGACTTGGCAATATAAACGTTTTTATTGACTATTATGTGAAACACATTGTGCCGGATGTATGATTTAAAGAAAAGAAAATAATGGTTATCTCTATTTTGTAAACAGCAGAATATTACGGAGTCATGCGTGAATTTAAGTGCATCTTACAGTATACGGTGGCATCAAGGCAATGTACAGCGATGCGATCCTTATTGCCCAAAGAGACTTTTCTTGGATTTTAAATTAAAAACTATTCGTACATACCTCTGGTGCTAGTCAATAACATCATTTTCGAATATGTGATCAGCTACAAAGTATAGTTCGAAAATTTATCAGTGGGCAGTGCCACAAAAAAAATGTTACGTGTAGGTACAGGTGTTTATACATTATGATACTATTCAAACTATATATATGCGATTAAATAGTCACTGTATCTTGCCCTGTTGTCATATAGTACGTAAAATACATAGTAATACATGATAATGCGCTTTTTCGAATATTGGAATGACGAGGCTTAATTTTGTATTGCAAAGATAACAATTATATTTCTTCTTTGTAGGAACTATATATATATATATATAGTACATATACACATATATATGTATGTATGTATACAATTCAAAATTATGTGACGTTCCTTATTAATAAGGAATACTGATAAACGTGGTGTGCCTTCTGAATTTCTGATGTTCCTCACGATTCAGCATACTTTATTTTTTGTCTTCTTTCACGTTAAGTTTCATACGATAGTGAAGATCACCAGCGTCATAGGTAAAGGTAGACAATATTGTGATACCGAATGATACTAGAATATATTTTTATGTGACAAGTAAGTCACTGCCGCATATTGCGTTATTATTTTGCTGTAGTGTCGCAATTGTTTCTTATAAATAAAAGTATGTAATACAGCCAATGTCCTTTTACGTTTTAACTTAAGATAATATTAGCGTAATCCTCTGACGCTCGTGTTTTTCGACAACGAAACCAAAAACGCTTGAATCTCAACTGTCTCGTTAAAGATTCTGTATATTTTGTTTCTTTGATAAGCCAGTTTCAAAGGCGATTTTTTTAAGAGAGGCTCTCTATCTTTACGTAAGTTAGCAGGACAACATTGTAATCCGATTATTGTTTCGTGATTGTCATACAAGATACAAGTGCTTTTATTTTATTGATACGTATTCATGTGCTCACTTGTACTTTAATACAATTATTTCTTTCATTTACTTCTTAAAATCCATTGTGATGTATGGGTCAATGAAAATGATAACTTCTGGGCATTGTTTCATTTTAGCATTGGCAATTATAACAATCATTTATGTGCAGACCGAGTTTCTGTATCTTTTGTTTTGATATTGTTCAGCAACAATTAAGGCACAGACAGAAAAATTAAGTAAACGCAGATACATTAATTGTTACATAGGCACAAGTATTTTATTTGATATAAGAATCAGCTTGAAGATTATTTTTGTCACTGCATGAGAAATTACTGGGGTTTCATGTATTAAAACAATGTGTTATATAAAGTGTTGGAATGATTTTAGCACATTGATTATTGAATTACAATATTGGATAGCAGAAAATACAAGGATGTTGATAAAATCATATCAAAAAGTTTAATAAATATTTTCTCTATGATTCCTAGAAATATTGAGATACCTCTTATGACTTGAAAGCTTTTTGTCGAAGAAACGTGTACTTTTATCTATGTTGAATATTACTTCAGAGGTTTAAACAGAATTTCTAACATTTTTGTTTGAATATTAAGTTAAACATATACAAATCCTTAAACAATTTTACCTTGTATTGTGATGTGCTTGTTAAAGCCATTCACAACGTACAAAAATGTTAACGTATGTGTAACACTATTGTAATTTTACTGGCTATTAGTTAACACTTTACAATAATGTTGTATGAAATTAATTACTATATATTGAGATGTCACACCGAGATGTGTTGTATGAAAACGGTACAAGTCTCAGAAACTTTCTGTACTGATTTATAAAAGGGCATTGCAGACACTGTATTATGTATTATGTTTAGATCTTATTTTATATGAAATATGTGATTTCTAAGCAACTAGAATACTAAGTGATTTGTAACTTATATTGAAGAAAAGATAAATGTAGGGATACGACTCGCGATAGTGTGTTTTGCAACATACCAGACGCATCGTAACATTGATGTGTCTTCCGAAGTAGGGACTCATATATTTTCATTTGCCATATGCTTGTGATCATTATAATTGCTACATGAACAGTTTATGGTATTAGATACAAAATGACAGATTCCTTATATTGCATTCAATATCTAATGACACCAATAAAATGAGCCATGTAAGATGATTAAATTCTAAATTATGACACACGCTATAGTATATTCGAACAATATGCTTTTGTGTCACAAAGTATCTGTAGTTTAGGATGTCTACACAATGAAATATGTAGTATAATGCTGAACAATGAATGTTGTTTCGTATCACCTATACTCTTTGTATAAGAGAAATATGATATTTGAGTTTCAAGTTGATTTATGATTTTTGTTTAATAGGACTGTAATATTATTGCTTAATGATTTGTTATAGTAAAATCATATATAAAGCTACAGTCACATTGCAATATTATTTAGCAATCATTTAACACTATCAGTGTCGGATATTCTTTATCACTAGTTTTTCACAAGTGATGTACAGAATCCTACCTATGTTTGCATAACACAATATCAGAATTTATAAAATACATAACTAATAAACGTTACATTCACACCTTTTAGTAAATTGTATTTAATCGTGTCTTAAATTACAGGTATTTTATAAAATAAGTGGATAGTAAATGGAAAGATTCATATCCGATCCAATGCTTCCAACATTATCACACTGTTCCCACGGATCACCTAATAATCAAAATGTTCCAATTATTATTTACGATCCTTTAATAATATGATATTGTTTTTTCATAGAACCTTACCACCATCCCAATGTTGTTCTTTGTACCGTTCTTACACTCCTCAATACTTTCGTCGATAACCATATTCATGAAAGGATCAAAACCCCGTAAAATACCAGTAACGTGTCTTCCACCATTCAGCTTCACTGTACAAAAAAAAAATATATCCACTATAAAAAAAAACATACCAAATTGATGTTTTCAAAATAAATAAACACCAATATCAACATACGTGACAAACGCTTGTCCATGTACCTGAAAAATATAGTAAAATATATATTATATGCTTTATAAGAAATAACTGATAACCCCCAAACTGCCCGGCGATTCATAACTAATAATACATTTATGTATACTCACTTCTTCAGTTCTGGTGGATGTGCTTTGCTCATGTTTCTTAATGAGATTGCCTCGCAAAAGAAACTATTACCCTATGTGATTTATTTACTATTTTACAGCAAACTCAAAATGCTCATCAGAATAGAAATCCAAGTAACTGTTCCGCAACCCCAGATATAGAAATACAGGGATGAAGCACGGAGATGAGTAGCGAGATGCACAACGCTACGGTTTTAGCCGACAGAGATGAGTAGGGAGATGCACAACGCTACGGTTTTAGGCGATACCAAAAACATCGCGCTAAATCGTAGCGGCGAG
>JARQTH010000304.1:736071-883439 GCA_030142595.1 Trachelus iudaicus
TTGCCACTACGATTTAACGCCATGTTTTTGGTATCGCCTAAAACCGTAGCGTTGTGCATCTCCCTACTCATCTCTGTAGCCGATACCAAAATCATGGCGCTAAATCGTAGCGACGAGTCTAGAAGTAGGATTCTGTGATCGTCGCTTCCGTCGACAATGCGAATCCCGTCGTAACCGAGCTAAGCGTGAACCCGAACGCGTAGCTTGGCGAGCAGAGGTTCTTGGCCACTTATCGCTGGTTCCCAAAGCAACCCTTAGAACGAGGCGGGGAACTGTAGAACTCTTCAAGAACTAATGAAAAAGCCTATTATTACCCTTTGCCACGCCGATGTCACATGTTTCGCTCAGAACGCCACGAGAGTATTTTTATTATTGACGCTTCGGTCACCAATGACCACCGAGGCATCACAGGAGAGACCGTGGTCGGTCATATATGGCCAACGTGGCAGTCAAAGTGTTAACGAAACGTTTTCCGAATATTGAGGTGCCAACTTCACACCCGTGTTAGCACCTCAATTTTTGAATGCATAAACTTTTCTTTAATATCCAAGTATCTGATTGGCTAATAGCCCAGTTGAATCGCGTTTACGCATTAAACCCCATCGAAGAAAACGGGTATCAGACTTGCAAATCGGCAACTTCAATGCAGCTTTAGCCAACCAATCAGCATCGCGAAAAAGAGGAAAGAGTGTATGAAATTGAAGGTCGTGATATCGAGGAAAATGACAAACTTTAGAGCCATCGAAGCAAACTTTAGATACTCAAAATCTTATTTCATATATCCAGATTAAACGAACTTACCGCAAATGAGGGCACTGCGCAGTCATATTCAAGTAAATAATAATGTGCTAATTTGACGAAAAGAATTGTCAAACTTCGCCTCCGTTTACAGCTTCTTCAAGATCTCCATAAATACATCTTGGGCAAAGGCACGCCTTACGGACGGTGGTTGTCTTCAAAATGCAACAAGGGTATTCCAAAGTGCAACAAAGTTCGACCAAATCGATCAACAAACTGCAAGAAAGCCTACGAAGGCTGCGATTCTAAGCTGAAATACAAACCGAAAATCAAGCATGGGGGTTTTGGCAGCTGCAAAACCGGAAGATGCGGTACCACAAAAAAGAATTAACGTAAAAGAAATTTTCAACAAGTAAATCAATTAAAATCCATCAACGACCATTAACATAATTTAAGAACAAAAACAATACACTTATTAATAAAAAGATTACTCATCATGCCTATATAAAGTACATTGCTTCCTCTGCTTAAACAATTTATATCTTCGACCTTTGTATTGTTCTTCAGCAAAGATCATTCATCGGATTACTCTCCGAGCAGCTATCATTATTGTTATTAGAGTCAAAGATCATATCGTAAATTAGAAATAAATTATGAGATACAAGGACAAGTGAAGTGAAAAACATGTTACGTAATCACCAATCAGGTGTAGCGTACAGCTTCGCATTTTATTATTCAATTAGCCATAGGGTTATTATCGCTTACGGGTAATCGCAATCACTTAGGTTGGGTCCAACATTATAATTTATATAACTTATTTAACGTAACACTAGTTTTCTACGGCAGACGAGGCAGTTTCCTTCTTTCTTACTTCTTTTTCATTTTTTTTTTTTTTTCCCTGTACCACGTTCATAAGCGGACGAGCATCAATTCCTTGTACTTAAGGAAAATAGGAAACAGACTTACAAATTTAGGTACAAAATACTCCTGCTGCAACGGAACGAGGAGAGGTCTTCTTACCTATGTATTATTATGCATTTACAGAGAATTTCACTTTTCTTTTGTCCCAGAGGTTTATTTCAGCATTATTTATACAATATATAAATTGAATGACGGGTGGAGATCATCGTTAATCATTGGGAAATTGCGATGCATGAATAATAATGAATAAATTGATGAGAACGGACGAATGCCTTGCTGGCGTCAAAACAGATTGTTCCCTGTGTGCAAAGAAGCTTCGTTAATATTTGTTTCTTAAACAATCGGATCTCCGCTCGTCAGGTACGGTACGCAAAAGCCATCCTACACCCAGTAGTATGAATACAATCATTGTATGTAAACCTTAGTAAACAGCTGATTATTAATTCTCGATAGAAACCGCAATGTGTGTTCTTTACGTTATAATATACATATATATATTTATATATATATATATATTTAGCATTTTATACTTATATATGCAAATATACATTTGCAGACACACAACCTCGCGTATATGCAAACGTATACGCGCCTCTATCTGTTTATTTATATATAGACTTTTATGTATACTATTTATAGAAAATTATACTAACTACATCGATATATACATAAAAAGGCAAATGTGAAATACCTGAACGTTTCTCGTCTGTTACATTATAAAAATATGTTTATTTATCATTAAGTTTGTTCGTATCGCGACCGATAAAACTTCGTTTACTTGTTTCACTAATGTTACAGTAGCGCAGAGCGTCGCGGTAAGTATATTCACATATTTGCGTCGTTGTATGATACACTATCTTTATCGTTAGTGCTTCCATATGAATAGAATGAAAATAAGAAGCGTCAAACGAATTGTAATTTTTTAACGTAAAACAAAAAATTAATATTTTAACGCTATTCGCCTCGGGTACAATATTGCCTTTGTCGCAGACAATTCACCAGCATTTGCCTTTTATCAAACAACTAACGTTCATCATTGTCACTTCAAGTTAAATGCACGTTCTGCGTCAGGATACGTATAACAGCCAGCCATATGTGCATGTACTAAAAGTTCCAAAGTTTAATGCAATTAATTAGACGGCGCATGAAGGAATTATTGTAATTAGAAGGAGTCTCGTTATCGAAAGAGAGATATCACTGATTATTAGACTAGTTATCTTGCGCGTATAATGTATATATAATTATATTATATTGGCAAGCTGTACAGTGCGTTATGAAAGTTATATAATATTCTGATGCAATTTAACATTTTTTTATTTATTTATGAACAGCGTTTATATATACACCGTTCATAGATAATAGCGAATTGCACGAGAAGATTAAAAAGTTTGAAATTTTAAGATTCGAGGTATAACACATGATTCGCATGAACGCACGTTTACCTTCTGCAGTTGTATGAAAGAAGAATTGTATATCCCTATATCGTGGCATTAACGTAGGAGGAAGAGTAGATTGGATGATGAGGAAAAGCTGAGGGTGGTATCAATTAGTGGTGACCCCACGATTGTCGCATTGGCATTCGGTAAAACAATTCACATTTATTCATTTTCCTTCGTATAAAACAATAACAAGTACGTTATTACGTTGCGTTCACGTCTCCCTTTATATTATTGTTTCTACTATTATCCGTGATAATTATTATGAAACATTATGTAACACGATTATATCCCGCGAGATATATGTATTGTTGTCGCGCTTTACTTATCCCTAAATATGGGGAATTATGGGAATTTTTTTCAGTTTTTCTTTAATTTTTTGTTGTTTTCTTTTTTCTCTCTGTTTATGCAAAGTATCGCACGATTGGAGGTAATTCGAGTTGAATGAACTTTATGCTGTACACTCGCGTTTTCCTGTTATTTTCATAACGATAACATAAGCAGAATTAAAAGGACGGCCGTCGCCTTTTCTCTTTCTTTATGAATTAAAAAAAAAAAATAGTCGCGACATTTATTGCGGCGTATCGTACAGCAAGCTACTTGCACGTTTGTGGTCACCCGCTAGTACACAGTACATTATAAAATAATCATACTTTCGAAATATCCTTTACTCTAACGTAGACGTACCGATTATCCACTCTTCCTCCCAAAAAGGCCCGCTATATAACATTCCTACAATCGAACGCTCAAATTCATTAAGTCTTCGATTCGCATCCGACACAGCGCTGCGAACTCATATTATATATTCGTTGTTTACGTTGGAGGTTGCGTGAGGACAAAGAGGGAAAATAATGCACTTTATTTGACAATTATCATCCGTTAATATTTATAAAATATATAGGGTATCCTGCGTGCAGCGTTGCTTTCTCACCGTGGAATAGAGACACTTTACTGGGTCAGTAAGTCTCCTGATTACCAATCACTTTGGGCGTCCAGATGGTCGCCCAATTTTCATAATTTCCTTCATTCCTTTTGTTCAGGATCAGGCTTTGTTTTCGGCTCCATGGACGAAGGACGAGGATGATGTGGATTAGTTTGGTTTCTCGGTACAAGAAGGACGTTTCCGTCGGCCGACTGCTGGAGACTGTACTCGTACGGATGGTACTGATTACCATCAGGATCTCTTAGAGACTGAAAAATTTTAAATGACCAATTATTAATTTGTTGCAGTACTTGCGTAGTGCGTTAAAGGAATGCATCATCCATCCTGTTATTATGTCCATTTATGAAAATGAATGGTTTCTGTGATTTTACTGACCTGAAAAACGTGACGGTAAAGCTGACTGAATTTGTCCTTGACGCGCTGTCTTTCTAGAAGCATGAAGTCTCGTTCCCGGATGAGTCTCATTTTACGATCGCGCATCTCCTTAACTTGATCGGCTAAGCTAATTATCTGATCCAGCTTGCGCTTACGGCAATTCTGGGCTGCGACCTTATTCTTGCCTCGTCTTCTGATGTCGCGGATTAACGACAACTGAGTTTCGCTCAAGTCGTACTTGCTCAGACGCTCATTAAACTCATCCATGGGGAGGTTAATGATTTCATTTACGGGGATGGGTACGTTTAAAGCTCTGGCGCGCTTTTCATCTCTGGTTAAATGTTCTTCCCCTTCGCTCTTGCGAACTACAGTAACGGATAAGAGACAAACATTATTTTCCATACACTGTGTAAAACCGTGATTACGTAGCACTTAGGTTCAGACAGGACGACGAAATGCGCAAATAAGAATATAGTTAATACCTTTTTTATCACGTGTTAACGAACGCTGTAATGATCCAGAATTCTCCGCAGGAAGGTGATAAGTATGATTGTGGTGAACGTGCTCGATGGCAGAACGTCCTTAAATAATAGTAATAAATAAATTATTATATTGCATAAAAATTGCAAAAACATCAATTCACAGATGATGATTATCTTACCAGATTGATGACGAGTGAAGTCTACGCTACAGCTGAACTTCATTTCAGGCTGAGGACCAGCTGCGCCTTCGATGGGACCAGAATATGCATTTCCTGGTGCACCAGCACCGACCGTTTGCGTGTCATATTCGTATTTGAGCGGTGTTGTAGGATGTGGACTAGCACCGAGAGGTGAGCCTGATACAAAATATAATTAATCAATAAGTATCCCGTAGATACCACAGACAATTGGCATTTCATGAATTCTCCAAAACGAATAATTTCGCCATATTATCAAAGAAACACCAACCGGTTCCTTGTTCTTGGAAGTATCTCTTGGCGAACATCTGATGTTTCTTCTGTGCTACCGGCGGCATGGGACGTTCAGTCTGACACCTCGGAGAGCCTCCGCTCCTTCCGGAAACTGTGTAGCTACAATCGTATGGCATACGATACTTGCTAAAACGGAGATAAGAAATCATTAATAAATCTCAGATACTGTATTAATAATTATTAATTGATTCCTCAATTACAAGTTTGTCTACCTAGCATAGTCCATGGAGTAATGAGAATCGGCTTGGGTATGACTTGAGTTTGAACCAGTTTCCATCCATTCTCCATCAGACAAAGAAGGAACACGTTCACTACCCATGCTGCTGACAGCGCTGTCACTGGAGGCGTCCATCCTCTCATCAGTTACCCCAGGAAGAGTGGTAACGCCGGTTGCACTAGGTGCAGCCCCAGCAGCTGACTGCACTCCAGGAAGAGCTGCAGCACCAGTGGGTCCTGAGGCATTATTGCTGCTGTTATCCAGCATGCGCATGGTGTACATGCCTAAAACATAAGCAAAATGATGCTTTGAAATAATATATATATACATATACATATATATATATCCATATTGTGATACAGTCATACGAGAATGAAACATCCTGATATTTTTTTCAGATCGATAAATCAGTCTCGATAAACTCTGTTTACCTTTTTATCGTGTCATTGTTGATGATCACAGTGAAGTTTTAACATAATGAATAGACAAAATACAACATTTCGCCTAACCGGTTAAACTGGCTAAAACACACGTTCAACTTAAATCTTTGCGAGTTTACTTTGGCAACGACCGTATTTCAGATTTCATTTGAATTTCAAATATTATGAAGTATAATAATCGCTCGCGAGGTTTCGACTTGGTAATAAATTCAACTGCGGAAGAGTCAAGTAACTGACAAAAAGAAGCAAGAGTCAAAGCCAATTAAATCGTGAGGTGCGAGTTTATTATTTGTCATGTAGGTGAAAAATCATGAGTCGCAAATAATGCGAATACACAAACGCGTAAATATATGTTATTGGTATGTACATACGAATTTTGCCTTCAGGTTAGGATAGTAGAGATGAAAATATTTTCAAACCCGGACGAGAATGACGTACTTGGCATTACCACTATCAAATATTTTCTTAATAACCACCGTATTGAATATTCGACAAAACATTGTATGCCTGATTAATAGAGTGAAAAATATAATGATACAATTTTAAAATGTCAATATTTAGTAACCGCAGACTAGACGCCGTATAGGTTTTCAGAGCGTAAAAAAAGTAACAAATAAATCATTCAATTAACATATGTAAAAGCTTTATGGGACTACGTAACCTCGTTAACACACATTAATGGCCATTAGTGAGAACATATGAATAGCTAAATGTTACTGGATCGCACGTAACTCATAAAGATCCTCAATACGCATACTGTTACGTGCCAGTATCAGTGCAGATGGCACGTAAAATCTATTTAACTAAATTCAAACTTATCGTTGATCTTTTTCATAAATTGAAAAATGGATATAAAAATAATTGAACAAAGACTCTTAATTAATTATTTTCTCTGCTCTCGATTATCACGATTGGCTCTCACGCTCAAGCATATACGATAACGTTACCGGCCATAAAAGTGATTTTCCACCGATCGCCTATATGTATATATGTATATATAACCGTGACGGGATCCATTATCATCGAGGCAGTAGAACTTAAGAGGAAACTTACACCATAGCTGAGAGCTGATACGACCTTCTACGAAGCCATTCGCGTCTCGCATATGCGTATAGTGAACCAGCCAATACGCGAATGGTTTTAGGTTACAATGCGCGATAATCAGGACTTTTGCGAAAGAACTTGCTTGCTGGCTTTTGCGTGGGTATGCGAAGTGCGAAATTCCTGACCCTGCTATCAGCGTCAAACATAGAAAGATACCATGGTACTACTTGCTCAGAGAAATCTCGAGAGATACGGTATAACGATTGGTTGATTACTTTGTGGCAGCCGAAACCTGTCGGTGTATAAGGAATCGATAGACAAAATTTGTTCATTCGATCAAAATCTGCTACAGTCATTCAATTTGATTCGCGAGGTCATTGAATGAGAAAAATGAAATTTATAATATTGATACGTTTTTTGATACCATTAACAAATATTGTATCGTTTATCAAAATCGATAAAAAATAAATCGGCAGATCACAAAATACGTATAGTATGTTATTAGTGATGTGGGTTCTGCCAATGAGTCAACGAATCACATGACTGAAAAAAATCAATAACACATATCAATAGCAATATCTGTTATCACAGATAACTTCACGGTATCTCGAACAACATAATTTCTATGAAATAGCGATTCGAACATTTACATATGAATTTCGGGGAACCACATGAGGTTCATTCAAATCTGAAGTGGGAATACGTCGATACGTGAGAATTTCGTAAATCTAGGTCGATTTTTGAAAGTGATTTAGCGTTTCCGTAATGGGAGTCAGAATTTCGTCGGAGGACAGTCTAGCACGAGCTTCGAATAGACATCGTCGAGATAAGATATCGCTCCGACATTTAACCTCGTATAAAATTATCCAATGTTAACCAAGAGAACTGACCGTCAACTAGCAAGTATCCATAAGAATATGAAACGTTTCACTATAAAAGCAAATGACACCTTTTTTGAATGTAGATAATAAAAATGACTGTTGACATTATTCATCATTATACATCTTTCAATTAAAAATCCTTTGCCATATACATGACTGAATGAGGTTACGTGACGAATTTCATGTATAATAAAGTCTTGACGTCCAAGTAGAAAAACAGTAGATGACGGCCGATAATTACACGACATGACCTTTCGTATCAATAAGGTAAGAAAAATGTGTGTGCCTCCTCGTTGTAACCCTAAAGATAGAGCAAAATCAAAGAGGCTACATCGCCTATCCGGTTTCTTTGTATTACTACTATTTTAACTTATATGTAATTAACTATCAAATGTCGCATTGTTCTGAAATGACTAAGACGCCAATTCAAAACTTAGGCATTTGAATGTTCTTAGCATGTAAGAGAGTTCGCGACTTCAGCCCATTGAAATAAAATGGCTTTGCTTATTCTAATAGAGCCGCTATGCATATATGGCATAACTGTTTGTTATTTATGCTTGTAAATATCCCTCCGTTCCGTATTGACTGATCGCTCCGATACTTAACAATAATGCTTGTGCTGTTTGTTTGGTGTTGACAGAAAATTCGCATGAGTACCGTATATAATTATTGACAGCTGGTAGATTGTCGTGCGATTATGGTAATTATGCATTACAATGCATATTTTCACGATTATAATTATGGCTCCAGCAGTTTTTTCCTACGTTATTATACGGGTCGTTATTGGCATTCGGATTAATTAACGGTAACAAATTTTGATAAATACTTTATGAACTAAAATATTTCATGAAGTTTGCAATGTCACTGGGAACCTTGGCCGGTAAGTTTCAAAAGAACTTTACGTCACGATCATAAATATTGGAGATGCGAGGTGACGTTGTTGCGCAAATAGCGTCAAGTTACATACTGTATTAAGCTAGATTTGACTTTGCTCAAATTAATTGACAACAAAATACAAGCTACGGCCGCATGCTGTTTGCCAAAAGTTGATCTGTTCTTACCAGAAATTTCAAGGCAGTAGGAGTTATGCGAAATTCACCTATATCTATGTACCGTATGTACGTCCGTCAATGACGAAAAAGACATTAGAAGAGAAAGACACAAGATATTACTGTAATCAGTACGGTAGCGCGTCAACAGATTTCAAAAAATGATTAAAGATAACGAGGTGCGATTATTCCGTCTGTTAATGTGCAGAGTGTAATCAAATGAATGGAACTCAGTAGCAGTTTTGCGTTATTAAAGCATTTCAAAAGTTCACAAGTGAAATTTCGTTTCCAATTCATGGGATAATCGATTTTATAAATTTGTCGAATTTCCTAATCAGACGAAGCTAAGCGGACGAGTGACGTGTATATGTATGTATGTATTACGTAACAGACCCCTTATCATCTTTTATTAATGCACCGTTAACTATTTCTTTTTAGTAGTCTATTTTTCAGATGCGTATCCCTTTTGGAAACTTGATAACTCAACATATTGCCGACGCGGTTAGGGTAAACTGATAAGACATAGATAGACGGTCTGTATACATGCCGATGCTCAGGGTGGAAATTGCTTCATTGGTTGAATCCAAGAAATTTAGAAAATGTATTATGTCGTTAATTAGATCCTAAAATGAAATTGCACCTATGAATTTTAAGCTGTTCAAAGAATACAACTATGCTACTGAGTCTTGTTCGTTTTGGAACACCCTGTATAAAAGTCAACAAGATAAAAACTATTTTCGTTGTCTGGCAGTATAGCGACATTTTAAGCGTTACGTAGCCCTCTATTTTTTTTCCTTCTGTCTTATCACACAGCAGATATTTGCCCTTATCACTCACACGTCATTGTGCAGAGGGCGTATTGATACCATTAAAAGATATTTGTGCCAAAATGCTTACGCAGACGTTGTAAATGTTACGGTACAAATAACATACGAAAGAATGTAATTCTTGTAATATTTATGAGACATTTTAATCACTATATATGCCCAGTAGCCACCACGAAACTTAAATATGTATGATGAAAAGATGTTTCATTTGCTAATTCCTTATAACTCTTATGTTAACGACACAAATGACACATACTTGGCCTGTATACGATGACCCCCATGGTCGCCATTCAAGCTCCACAAGGAGCTGCACAGTCTTACTCAAAAAAAAAAAATAGTTCCTCGCGAATTTCTTTTCCTAATACGAAATATACTTTTGCCAAATCCCAGTATGGGCACTGTAATAATATATATGTATGTATATTTATAAGTCAGCTCAATATGAGTGAATTTAGCCCTCGTTTAGATTGAAGAAGAGATTGTCCGTTTAAATTTTGTTTGTAATGTTCAGCATTCCTCTCATGCAGGTACAGCAAACTTGTAAGAGAAGGGCAGCACTAAATCTCCAGGATCTTCGCAGCATAGTAAATACTGTAGTGTGTGTAACAATGCATATTCCAAACCACGCTGATACAAGATTGATCAGATTTCACCAGTGTTTCCGGTATCTCCAGTGTGATCGTCATGCAAAATTCCGCCTTCCCAATCTAGTTGTATTAAAAACTCTCACAATCAAAACAATATTTTCGTGCGCATCAAAACATCTCAGCGTAGCATAATAATCCAGATGTCGATCAGTCTCTTAAAAAATGTTTTCTAACAGTTCATAAAACATACAAGAGTCACCAGGAACGAATCTCAGAATTTGACGTGACAAAATTAAAAAAAAAAGATGTCCAGTTACACAGAAAAGTCAACACACACAATACCCTAGAGCTCGCTCGAAGACAAGCTAAATGTCTCACAATCAGTTACGACCGACTACGTAGAATTCTTCTTACGCGTCAGCGTTTTCCACCTCCGGTTCTAATTATTAGCTTGAGTCAGTTAATGTAGATCTCCTAGCATCGGGTAACAATCATCTTGATCACAGTTGTACTAACGAGATCAAATAGCAGTTAAGATTACTTTAAAATCCTTGCAGACAGAAAGAATCAAACGTGACAATTCGGACTAACGTTTGAAAATAGATACGCATGTAAACGCGTATAAGAAAGAGGTCTCTCGTAAGCCTTCTGACTGACAAGCACACCGAGAAACAACCGAACGCGTGGAGCCACCGAGTAACAATGAGTCGCCGCCAACGGCCACGCCGTGAAATATTTCAAACGGCTCGTCGAAAGCGGGGGACAATGACGATAACATTTCCCATCATGGCAGCCTTCCAGATTCTGTTAACTTCGTTACGCTCACCGCACCTACATACACTCATGAATTATCTCCGGATGTCTTGTGTCACTTGAGTTGTGAGATTAAAATCCGTTCCACGAAATTTAGCCTCTTTACCAGAGTGCAGACTACAGAAACACTACGCATCACAAAACACCTTTGAGTTCCTTAAACTCATTTCCGAGTAACACATACGTCACTGTGATTACACGTATTACAGAAGAACCGCGTAGTCTAGTCGCGAATGAATACCGATTATATAAGCATCACAGACGCCTCACGTTTGCCCGTCAGCAGAGCATAAACATAACTAACGCTCATCCGTCGCCCAACCAGTCTAACCCACACGGGGCGTCGCCACTTTACTCGGTAGGCAGGCGACTAGCTGCACTTTTTATTTTGGCATTGGACGTTGGTAGTAAGATGGTGGGGTCGGTGAGTGGGCGCTTATATCGGATTATTATTCTTAACGTAAACGGTAACATCGAAAATTCATTACCGAATATTACATTCGTCATCAGGAAGCTTCATACGTATACTTTCACCATTTAACGTTCGAGAACTGGCGATGTTAATCTTAGCGTGAAAGATATCTTTATCTAACCGTGTATGTATATAGACAGGTTTCAAGTATATAACTTGAAGTGATGCCATGAGATTACAAGAGTGAGAATACCAACAAGAATCGCGAAATTCTTTGTTCACGACTTTCTTATCCTTTTTTTTCAATTATCTATGTATATACTTAGTGCATCTTGGGACACCCATTTTCCTCACTTTCGTATGCCTCCTGTTTTGTAAGTTTCATGAGTGCATCGAACGATTCGCTGAACCATGTAAACGTTACGGAACCATTGTATTTCGGATAGAGGATTTTTCACACGGTAACGATAATATAGCTCACCCTACTCCGGTTACACTGTATTTTAAGATGTAGTGAAATAATGTAAACATATCTAGACATATCGCAGCAACGATATCTTATCAAATATTAGTAAATATTCATCCTTGAAGTTTATTGTATTTGTATACTCTGACGTAAGATGACGTTACAGAAATTTCAAATTGAGTTCAGAGGCGATCTATATATTTAAGTATGCATGTATGTACGTATTATATATATGTGTGTGTACGATGATGTGTTATCGTTTTCCAGCGAACTTTCACGTATCTCATCACTACAATATTATCAAGGTTGTATCATGATATTGATATTGCGCATTTTTCTTTTACTTATCAAGTATATGCTGGCAACTTTCTCATAATTCATAATTCGATCGAGTGGCTCGCGTGTATCATAAGATTTTTCTCGTCTATTATTTCATTGTTTTTCAAAGTCCCATTAATTATTATGACTTCCTTATCGAAGCTCTTCACGGAGTGATTAATTTACATGCAATTGCGAACACCGTTCTCTTCCTTCTTGAATGTCAATTATTATTATCAGGATGAATTGACGAATCGTAATAAAACGCAGTCACGGCCGCGCCCGTGCCTTGAATTATACGCTTGTGGATTTCCGATTGTGCCAAGTCTCGCCTGGTTACAATGGAGTACTCTTTTTTTTTAATGGTACCAACTATGACGTGTGACTCGTATGATCCAAAAAGAAAAATTATGACAGGAATCGCCTTGGTCACGGAGACACGGTAAATATGGTAAGTCGTTTATTCTTAAACGGCTGAAAGCAAGTTGCTGTACAGTGGAAAATCACTGAAAGATTACCATTATTTTCTGCTTTCCTTGTTATGTCCTCGTAATATTATTTCGACACTCAAAGATTTATCCTGCAGACATTCTTTATCAAATCCTAGTTTTACTAAGTAGATCAAATCAAGTTTTTACGCTGTTGTTGTTTTAGACATACATTTTTTTTATTGAACTAGAAATAGTAAATCTACGTTAGATAACAATATTTCTGTAAAATCACCTTCTGTTTATAGAACATTGACATATATTTATGTATGTAGAAATAAAGACAACAAGGACACGCGGGGTTCAAGAAACTTGTATATACATATACGTATAAATATGAGAGGATTTCCGTTGGATATCCTATGAAATCATATTCCGTAAGTGGACACTTGTGTGTTTGTTTAATTTTCAAAGAATATCCCATAACAAAACTTTTTAGAAGTAACCATGAAGCCGTCGAATATATATGAATAAATGTCATTCTTGAAAAATCTTGACGCTTTTTCGTATGGAAGGAACATGAACAAAAGGAAACCATCATTTATACGTTTCTTAGGTAAGTATAATAGTATAATAATAATGTTAGCCTCATCACAACAAGCATTGGTATTGCTTATCATTGGTTTCAGCAGAAGCAGATATTTTATATCATAAACTATATAAAGTCGGGTACTTCTAAGAGTGAAAGCAGATATAATAAATATTATATACTAATTTTTACATATTTGAAAAAAAATGCCAATGATAACTTTCCCAATCATATTTCTTGATAACGTTATCACGTTCTTAATCAGGGTGTTGATAATACCATTTCTGACTTCTCATTAAGCCTGTGATTAACCCTTTGATGATGATTCACACATTTATGCGTCACCCCATATTTAGTTTCCGAACTTTTTTTTATCGATCTTCGTAAAATTTGACTTACGAGGTTTTTTGAGTTTGCCCTTTCCGAGTATAATATCCAGAATGTTACGTTCAAAATGGTACTCAGATTTAATAATCTCGAAAACCCTTATCCAAAAAGGTCTTGCAGGAGTAATATTGTCAGAAAGTCTCTATTTTCAAAGGGTTGAGTCAACGTCGTGGCGAGTTTATATCTCTTCATCCCCCTAAAAATATAGTTGCCTAGATGATGGCCAAATATGATGTTTTAAGACGGTATAAAAAAATCCAATTAAATAAAATCAGAAAAGCCCGAAGTTATCAACGTCTTCTCAGGCGTCGTCAATAGTCACGCGTACAAGAGAGAAGTCAGTCCCGTGTGTAGAATGCAAATGTTTGGCTAAGTATGTAAACAAGGCAGTTCTGCGATAGCGACTGCTAAAGTCCGCAAATTGGAATGCGCGACGGCGAAAACATTGTTGCGAAAGTAGATCGCGGACGTGAGTGTAAAAGCGAGCTTATGTTCCTTTGATAAACTGTAATAAAAAGTGCTATAACGACGATTTAGAGCTGATTTAATGAGAGCGTTTATTCACTGTTATCTGCTCGACTATCTACACATATATACTGTTCTAGGATTTCTTATCACATTCTGCCTACATAACTTAACTGCCTGCTAAAATATCTCGAACATATTGCTATTCCGTATATAGTAATGTTACGCAAGGACAATGTACTTTTGAAGAATTCAGATGCACAAGCGAATGGTTACAGTCATTTGAAACAGACAGAAATAAATTTGCTAATTTTTTTGCAACATTCGAGGTGCACTTCGCAATCGATACCCATTCGATACTTTCCTTACAGCTTTCACCGAGTGAACAAGTAGAAGAAGAGTTTAAAGAACGAATTCAAAAAAAATAAACGGTGAAAAAGAAACCTCAGGATCGTTACGATAAAATCGATGCCATTAGGGCAGAAGTGATTAAACGAGCGGTGAACCTTTTCGTAATGACGATGACGTGGATTATAAATTGCAAAATTAGATTGCGAAATAGGTATGTAAATTGCGATACGTCCTATGACTGATATCAGAATATAATAAAAAATTTTTTCTTACCAATCTCGCAAATTTCCTCATATGCTCTGTTTCCGTAAGGTTGGCTCATCTGACATAAATAAAGCTGTGCGCACAACTGACACGTGCTTTGATAACATGATTCTCTTGTGCACTGATATTTGCCACGTTGTAAACTTAACATACTGGTAAATATATATCTATACACAATACATTTATATATCCTGTTTACATTTCACGATATAATCATTAAGCCTCAGACTGAGGACATTATTTTTTTTAATCGTACATTTAATATCCATTCTACGAACGTATATCATCCTCTTGCCCGTTTCTCTTTTCATGAAATGCAACAGATGGATCGTACGATATGCGTCAGCGCGTATCACGCACAAATTCGACTCGTATTTCCGGTCGGACAGCCGCGGGCCAAATGACAAGATCGAAAACCTCGCGCCATAACAGTTTGCTGACTCAAGCGTAGGCAAATTCTTACATCGCATGATCTATGACGTAACGAGTAAATATTCATATAGAATCGTTAGATATCGTTGTTGTCAAGTAATTGAAAAACGTTTAGTAAAGAGAAAAATGGAAAATTCTTCAAAACTCATGCAAAATCAATCCCTGCAACTAAATATATCATTATTCATTATAATATACTTTTATCAATTTACCACATAATACCGTCTGATAAAAATCTCCGGTCTCTCAAATACACGAGAAAATTAATCGCCCTGAATCTACATACGTTCTGTGTACGCAAACGCGGAACGCCGAGAATCGTGTCGCTTGTTTTGTGTGTGTTTTGTACGAAGTCATCGGGCGTCTGGTAAATGAATCAATTTCATTCTATTCTTACAATCGCATAGCGGATGCGATGGTAAAAGAAGTGTATGACTCACGATGGAACGTGCCACAGACCCACACGTATCTGTATCACATACAGAAGACTGTCTCCTCGTTTACAATGACAGCCAACAGTCATCGTCATTGGTCCTTTCGCTATATTACTCATCTTATACACGTACGTATATTGCCTATGTAAATTCATTATCATCGATCCGTCTTCTTTCTCATTCTATTCGACATGGATGTCTCCCCGTGTTAACGGACATTAATGATCTTTACATAACTCTCCTTGAAATCCAGATTTAATCATGAATGATATTAATCGCGTATAAGGTGCAAGAACAACAAAAAGTTTACATAAACATATGATACTACAAAATTGCTTTAATTCGATTCTCTCATTTTTTTTTTTCATTTATCCATACGAAACGACTCTTACCGTTAATACGATTGAAGGCAGTCGAGATATCGAGTCCCATTCCTCGATCTAAGCGCAGGATTCCTTAACGGCTTCGAGAAAAGATGAAAGTCAAATTGGTCGAATCACACATATTTTTTTACCAGGCACGAGTATCCACCGTCTTTGATTCATACGTAAACACATTGACGGTAGATAATAAATCAGCGGCGCTTCGACGTCGCGGTGTGTTCTCAAAGCACGATGCGATCGTTGCTTAACGATGTGTCATGAAAATGGTCGATTCACTTCTTCATTGAATATTCATTGCAATGACACGTTACTAATCTCTTTTAAATTCAATTAACTCGAATAACTTTTATATTTAGTGTATGATATCGGGACGCATATACACACGCTAAGATGACGTAATGGTCTTTTTATAAGAAAATCATGAAACAGACGGTGAAATAGTGTTGAAAAAAAATCTACGTTACACTGGAACAACAATAAATCCTTTGGTCGCTAAAGGGAAAATTATCGCTTGGATTACAATAGCGATTACGAGACAGCGTGGAATCGCGTTACAAAACTTCATGACACCGCGTTACTAGAAACTGGCCCTACTATCGCTCTTGTTCACGGCCTCGGTAAAACTGCGGTTTTTTTTCTACACGTGAGCTACCAGCTCGTACAATGTTTCACTTATACAGTACGTGTTGTATATATATATATATTCACGTATACGCGGCTGATAGGCCAAACTCAAGCCCGGTACATTGATAACAGAAATGCAATCATTGCGCGCGCGAAAGTGTGCTGTTAGGCGAATTTATATATCTTTCATTTTTTTTCCGTGTCGTCATTTCCCTTCTCTTTGGGACAAGTAATCATATCCTTGTATAGCAATTACGTTGTGGGTAATACGTTAAGGCGGTTATACGCGCGTATGCAATGTTATTGTCTATTGCGCCGGCTGCAGGAAGGTTTTTTTTTCATGTAATTCAGTATGTTTATGCGAAACGTTTACTATGTAAATTGTTAATTAAAGGAGCGGGACTGTCTTTTTATTGTGTAATGACAAGTGGCAAAAAAAAATTAAACGATGGGACGCGAAATTGTGAATCGTGTTTAAAGTGCACGATAACGTGGTGTGGCTTTTGTTTCAGTTTTATCGTGAAGATTGGATAACGTAGAATAATTTTTTTAAATAAGAAAACTCAAGGAACTTTGGGTCTCGAGTGTCAATGCACCTTTAAATATTCTTGGGTATGAACACGAGCGTTTTATGTGCACGCTATCTTTTACCGGTGGATTAGCCTTTAATTACGCGGTAACTAACGCATCGTTGAAATTCAGCACGTCGATTAATGACGTTACTCGAGTTCGCTTCGGTGAATATCTGGAGGAAGATCCGCCTCGTGGATTTATGCTATTTGCATTGGCCTCAATTATATGGGTGAACAATAATGCGTATTTGTTATTTGAATTATTTGGGTTCGCTTTGTTTTTTACAAAAAATGTAAAAAATGCGTACCGTTTTTTTTTATAATCTTATGGACGATATTTATCGTTATGGATTGTTATATCGATATTTAATAAAGTCGCTTAAAGTGATGAAAAATTGAAGATGGCCTTATATGAGATTTTTATGACTTTAGTTAAGAATATTTTACGAAGTGGTTGGTTGTCACACAAATTTAAACACTTATCGGACGAACGTAAGTGACGAGAAAGACCAAACGAATGAAAATGTACACAAGCACTTTTGCCGATCGAAAATATTTAAATAGAAACCTAAAGGACCACTTACGTCACGACACTTTTGCACGTTTTTATTGTGGGATAATGTCAATAGTTTGAAATCCGATAATTCTTATACTGTAGAGTTTAAATCGAATAAAGAAATCAAGATTTATATAAGATCGGTAATTCTTGGAGATACAATGTTACAGTTGTAACCAACAAGTTTCACGAGCCACGAGTTGTAATCGCCACGATCTTCAGTGTCTCCACTCGTAAGGCATTCGGTCGCCCATTGAAAAGAAAAGCAGCGTAAAGGATGAAAAAGAAAGTATTGAAATAAATTCGTAAAAAAATCTGACGAAAATTATCACGTCCTCGATGATTATTTGCGCGAGGAAATCGCCTCGTTAACGGTCAATTAACGATCCGTGATCGGGAGGTAACAAGAACTAAACACTCTCTCCGTTAAACACTCCGGCCAACCGTTCTCTCTGCAACTCTGTGTGTCACTCGGCCATCTGCAATTAGTGTGCGTGAAATACTGAATAATGCTCACACGTTTGTAACTACAGTCATCGCCAAAATGTGCACAGTCGGCGATATGAATACTTAATACAGTTTTGAATAATAAGACGCATAAATCGTTATGAAAAAGATGATAAAAAAATTCCGCCTTAATATCAGTCGGAAGTCATATTAACACGAAGAAAAGAATAATAGATCGAATTAATATATAAGATTTCAATTAATTTCCATTTATCAATCAATTAGATATGCTCGATTTCGATCGATCAGTCCCTGAGTTATTGTAGGGAAGATTGGTATAATTAATTCATATCGAAAGTTATGAATTTAATAATCGATAAGTCATTCGGTGCAGAAAATTATTTTTGTTAAGCAATACATTAATCGTGGCCAAAGGTTTGAATTTGTTTGAAGAATAGTCTGTCTCATAAGACTGATCAATATTGATTTATACGTGGGTGGAATGATCGTGTTGTTACATTAATTAAAAAATTAATTAGAATCGAAGGAAAAGTGCCCAAGGATAAAGAAGCTAGCTGTTAATTTTGTCTTTGACTATACAATGTACGCTTGGTAAGTCAGACTCTGTCATTTATATATTCGTGCGACATGAACAAACTGATATGTACATACATATGCAAGGACACTGTGCCAGTGTGCGATGCAAACGCGAGATGACTCAGCATTTACGTGTTATTGCCAGTTGCGTATTTTAAGAGGGTTGCTTAACGAAAATAATTCCTGGCAAGGTTAATAACCACGCCAAGATGAAAATAGTGACGAAGTAATTGCGAGTATGGCAGACAATGTTGGGACTTCAGTTAATAGGATTAAAATCGAGACTCGTTTGATTTTTATGGTAACTGTGTGAGATCGAACGGATGTTCGTACTTTTGTTAGTTTCGGAATATTGAAGTTATTACCCCGTAGTTTGTGCTACGTTTTTTCAAAAGAAAATTTCCGTTGGCAAAGTTATAGTTTATGATGGAAAAAGAAAAAAAATTGTTTACTAAGGTCGAGCGAGGAAGTTTGGTATTGACTAGATAGTATATGGTGTTTAGAGTACATCCCTTGTAAAGACGTACAATAAATAACTTAGGACGTTTAGAAAAGTTGGTCTGGTTTACGTCCCGTTCCTTTTTTGTCTCTAGTATTTGTATGGTCAGGGAAAAATGTTTGTAGGTATTAAGATGGGCAGAATGAGATACTGACAGCGGATGAGTTCCGTCATTGTATTTCGCTTGGGGTATTCTGCTTGTTTTCAGGATTTCGTAGAGGGATAAAATGTCACGATTCTCTCTTTGGCACTAACGTACGAAGGTGCTGAGAACCTATTATCTGCTATTTTTTTTTATCAGCTGGGGGATTGATACTGAATGACATTGAAAGATTATTACAAAATATGATATCATATGTAGTGAAACAGTTGATTCTCAATGAAGTTTGACGCTACAAATGCTACGGAGCGTGGTTGTAATCACAAAATAGATTTCAAATTTGAATGCCTTTTACATATTTCACTGAATATTGTAATATAGAACAAACTATGAAAGTTTTATGAATAACACTGCAGTCGACTGTCCCCTTTAAGGGGAAAAAGTATCTGGAAATGAGGAATTTCGAGGGCAAAAGATTACAATTTAATTTAAAATAATACGTGCAACAATGTCGTGCGTATTCATTGAGATCTATCTTTGAAGATATTTCGAAGAAACTAACTAACCCCAGTTGTGGGGCTCCTCTAGTTACTGCCCTGAACTTCGATCACACGCAGTGAGCAACGCGCATGCGCAGTACTCGTAGTATGAGGCGCGAATCGCAGAAGCCGGTTACGCCTGAAGTTGGCTCCATTGAAATTGCTTTGTTCACCGGGCAAGTCCAGCCGTACAACGAGCCTTTCAGTTCCTTGGAGTTATCCAGAAAGAACGGACGCTCTGGAGCTTTCTACATCAGCTTATATCATAATCCTGCAGTGTTCCTTGGGAACAATTGGTTATCACAATTAGGCAAGTATGAATACTCTTGTATACCAGAAATGGATAGAATCGTAGCCATGTTTGCTTTTACTCTCGGCGGGAATATTCCATTTGCGGTTTATCACGTGCATTGTCGACAATGTTCATTTTTATACCATTTTTGAAGGTAGTTGCTGTTCATTTTTTTGTTGCTAGGTGCGTGATGTGAAAAATCGATGCTTCCATTTTTTTAATTTCATTAAAACTGATGATTCGCTTTTTTTTTTTAATTTGTTTACTATTTGTCTATATCGATTTTGAACTCTATATGGTCGATTGTTCGTTAATTTTTGTTTATAATGTAGGGTATATAATTAATCAACCCAATCTTTATGCAGAAGTATTCATTATTAGTTAATAATATTTAGAAGCGGGCATGGCTGCCAATTGTAGAAATATCTTTCATCTTTTTTCCCTCCGTTTGACTTTGTTATGACCAGCACGAATTCGTGGAACATTCGACCGTTATATTATCGACTTCTTTGTCTTGTGCGACCCTTATGTCGTGCGGTTTGTTTGGCTTCGTTGACATTTTTTAAAAATATTTTGATGGAAACTATTTTCTTTGATGCATTTTATGCTACATTGGCTGTATATGTGATACTATCGCCTTCTGTGACAAAGGGAGATTCGCATTTATAAGATATAATTTACGGCGTACAATGCATGCTAGACGCTTTTTTGTTGCTGTGATACAAGTCCGATTTATATAATTCATATTAAATATATTGTTAACTGTAATTAATATATTACGATTTATTGAACAGAATGGACGATGATTGGAAAGAAACTCCGGAGGCGGGATCGGACGACTTTGACGCGGTAAGTAGATATACAAATTTATAATAATTATTGATTGTCGATTATATTATGGCTTGATCAACATTTTTTTGTTAATTGTAATAGTTCAACTCAGAGGGTCGCAGCTATGGAAAGGGGAGAGGTTTCAAGCCTCATAATAATAACGACTATGAAGGAGGTGTAGGTTATAAAAATGGTTTTCGAGAGAATATTGGAAGTGGTGGTGGTGGTGGTGGTTTCAAGAATCAAGATGATGATAATGGTTGGGGTGACAATTTTAGAAGCGAAGGAGGAAGAGGAGGTGGTATAGGCAGAGGAGGTGGTAGAAGCAGAGGAGGTGGTCGAGGAGGAGACAGGGGTGGCCGTGGAGGAGACAGAGGTGGTTTTAGAGATCGAAACGAGGACAATGGAGATTCTTATGGAAGAAATTCAGGCTTCAACGAAGATGGTGAAGAAGGATTTAGATCTGGTGGGGGACGAGGTCGAGGAGGTGGCCGGGGTGGAGGTAGAGGAGGACGCGATGGAGATGATGACCGTGGAGGTAGAGGCGACAGAAATGATGGAGATAAACGAGAGCCTATCAACAAGGAAATATATATTCCACCAGAGCCATCTAATAATGATGAAGATATATTTGGAAGTGGTGTTGAAATGGGCATAAACTTTGATAAATATGATAACATCGAGGTATGTGTCTCAGGTGAAAACAAACCTGATCCTATTGAAACTTTTGAACAAGCTGGACTTCGTGAGTTTGTTCTAACTAATGTGAAGAAATCCGGGTACACCAGACCAACCCCTGTGCAAAAATATGCTTTGCCTATTGTAATGGCAGGTCGAGATCTCATGGCTTGTGCTCAAACAGGATCTGGAAAAACTGCAGCGTTCTTAGTTCCAATAGTGAATACTCTTTTGGAAGAGCCAAGGGATCTGGTGGTTTCATCGAATCACTGCGAACCACAGGTTGTTATAGTATCTCCTACTCGTGAGCTTACTATACAAATCTATGAACAAGCCAGGAAGTTCTCTAAAGATTCCATTCTGAAGTGCGTTGTTGCTTATGGTGGCACATCGTGCATGCACCAGGGTAAACAAGTATCAGCAGGCTGTCACATTCTCGTAGCAACTCCTGGTCGTTTATTGGACTTCGTTGACAGAGGTCGTGTAACATTTGCATCAGTCAGATTCTTTGTCCTTGATGAAGCAGATCGAATGCTGGACATGGGATTCTTGCCTAATATTGAAAGAATGGTGGACCACCAGACTATGGTACCGGCAGATCAAAGACAAACTCTGATGTTTTCGGCAACATTCCCAGAAGAAATACAACGCCTTGCATCACGATTTCTAAATAATTATCTCTTCCTTGCCGTGGGAATCATCGGTGGTGCTTGCACGGATGTTGAACAGAACTTCTATGAAGTGGGCAAATTCGAAAAACGAAATAAACTCAAAGAACTGATGGAACGCGAATCAGATCTGAAGACTGCAAGAATTTTAGTCTTCGTGGAGACGAAACGAACGGCGGACTTCATCGCCGCATTTCTTTCAGAAAACAATTTCCCTACTACCAGTATTCATGGGGACAGACTTCAAAGAGAACGAGAAGAAGCTTTGAGAGACTTCAAGAGAGGACGAATGTCTATCCTGGTAGCAACAGCCGTTGCTGCCCGTGGACTCGATATCAAAAACGTCGGTCATGTTATTAACTACGACATGCCAAAAAGCATTGACGAGTACGTTCACAGAATTGGTCGAACTGGACGTGTAGGAAATCGTGGCAAGGCTACCAGCTTCTTTGACCATGAACAGGATGCACCGGTGATGAGCGATCTTGTGAAGATTCTGCAACAGGCTGGACAGCCCGTGCCGGACTGGATGGAATCTGGAGGTAGTCGAAGCTTTGCACCAGGAAGGCAGAGCAAGTTTGGTGGCCGTGATGTGAGAGACGTAAGTATCTCAGAATTTATAAGATCGTAAATAAAGAGTGCCAGTTCCAATTTTTCACCTATCTAATTTATATCTTCAGTTTGATAACGACGGTGGAGGCCATGGTGAACCGTATCCTGAGAGTGCTTACGTACCAAGTGCAGCGGCAGAACCGGATGAAGAATGGTAGTTTACTTAGCCTACTTAATGAATGGCGTTTACCCAAAAACAAGGTATTTCTAAGTTAGTATGAGAAATGAGCGTCTGATGCAAACTAGATTTGTGACTTTATTCCGTGATAAAGAGGTATTTTTATTTACTGTTATTCCTCAATTATATTTTATTTTTTTTTGTAATCTATAAAATAGTAAGGCGGTTGTCTCGTGCTTTGACCAAAAAATCGTTAACTCTCGTAGAATGCGAGATAATCTCTTACCTAAACGAAAAAGCTATTATTAATTATTACGATTGAATAGTTCTTAATCAAAAGGTGGATAGAATCCACTGCTATACGTTCCTAATAGTTGTTACTGGGTACAACTTTTTCTAATCAGAAATGTTAACAGAGGCATAAAAGATGGTATTGAGTTAGTCTGAAAATACAGGGTTCTCTATGTATCATTTATCAGTGTAAATCTCCATGACACATAACATTCATCGTACAAATGTTAGATTATAAGATGAAAATGTGACCTAAAATGTTAACCATAAGCATAGTAATGTACTGACCGATATGGACAGCTAATAGTAATCTAATGGTAGTACCATACGTTATGTTGAAAAGTTTTTATACGTTTCATTTTATAATAAAACGATTCAAGATATACATTGGCCTTCGCTCATTGAATGTTTCACCTAGAGATTATTTGAGATCTTTCCTAAAAACAAACATGCCAATAAATTGACAATTATTACTCACCATCGTTCATCGCCATATCCATAAGATGTAGATCCTCGTCGTTCAGAAGGGACGAAAGAAATCCATCTGTAGTTTGGTTTATTGAATCAGAAGCTGGAGTATGATAGTACATCATGTCGTTGGGTTCGGATTTATAAGCAGCACCACTTTCATTACCCATTGGTTCGCTGCTGTTGGTCAGGTTCATCGATGTCGCCACGGCTGATCCCAGATTCGATGGACCCCCTGTATCAGTGAGCAGTTTAGTTCAGACAAAGGAAAGGTAACGTCACTAAAGAAAAATATATTAAACCAACAATTGATATTGATGATAGAATTATTCTTTACGGCAGGACACTCACCAACATTGTGATAAGGTCCTGTGGCATTGAGATCACCAACAGGCGGAGCTAGGGTGGCATTGTGTAGCAGTACGTTACGTTGGGCCTCGTAATGACTGTGATTTATCCCATGTCCGGGATAACCAGGATGACCAGGATGCGCAAAGTGATCCGGCGCACCCGGAAGTGACAGTAGAGAAGCCAAATCCTGCCATCGTTGTTCCATGCTCATTGCACGTACGAACGGCATGCGACCCTGAAAAACAAGACAGAAACATGCTTTAAGCTTGTACATCGCCTCAATGTAAATTAACCAAGCTAGCGAGGAGATGCGCGCACAAACGATTCTCTCTCGATTATCCTGACATTTTTTCTTCTACGTCTTATTTCTATCGAGAGTCGCACGTCCATCCGTTAACTGTCACGCGTGGTGCCGCCATGTGTCAAGTGTCACCTGGACGAACGCATTGGATTCTTAGGAAGACGGACCCCTGCTGTTCGCGTAGGTGTCCTACGCATACGAGACCGTGGAGAACTCCTAGGATGTCTATAACGAATTGTGTACCTTAGAAATGGAGATTTCGTTACCCGTAAAATCGTATATTTATCCACGTAGCACTGTCTTACATAATTTTCAAATAACGAGCGCTGTCTCTTGGCGGTACGTAGGGAAAAAATAATGCATACAGAACCATATTATACCACACGTTTTTGGTATATGACGTTAATGCTTCAGGGATAGTAACTTATTTTTAAATCCCATAAACTTAATCCCTCTCGTATGACAGATTATTTAACTTTTTCATTTTTTAAATTGGAACTTTAATACATATGCTAAAGTAATACTGTACAAAAAAAGATCTTTATAGGTCCAAAAAATCGGCTTCCCGTCTACTAGAGGTAAAAGAAGACTGCGACTGTTGAATGTTTGCTGGATTGATAGGACTGTATTACGCAAGTGTAATAACCAACAAATGTTTCGTCTAACATAGGAATACCACCCAGAGAGCTTTAGTCATACTATATCAAGCATATTCAAACTAGGATTTTTAGAAAAGAATATAATTTATCAACCTTAACCGAGATATATCACTCATACGCATAAATACACATACTATTGTTTTTTCATGCTAATGTAAATATTTACATAGGAAACCGATTCCTAATAATTTTATAAATTCTCACAGATGTAAATACCAGTAGGCAGCTGCTGTCTAGCCGAGTTTTCATGAGAGTCTGTAAAACGAGCAATAATCTCCTACAGTAATTCTGGCAGCGATACAGGTGTTTTGCTTCTCAGGGAGATTCATGCCAGAGAAACGGTAAAGCAGGGTCGTTCGACGTTTATAGAGATTTAATTTTTTCCCCCTTCGTCCTACTCTTAAAACAAGAGAGGAGGGACGTCTAAGATAACTGAGGAAGTTCAGCAAACGATGCGATAAAGTCTCCACGAGGTGTATGTATAAGCATAGGATTCAAGATACGTAGCAGCTTCCTAACGCCAGGCGGTGTTGCCTCTAATGTTGCTTCGACAAAAAGACCATCTTCTATAGCCAGACTGCGCGCTACTACAGTGAGAATTGTAAATTGTTGTTACGGCATCAATCAGTTGACGTAGTAATCTGGTAAGCGCGACGCCTTTATTTCGCTTGTCAGCGCACCTGCTGTCCTAGGCATCGCAAAATGTGGGACGACGTTTTTCCGTCTGCAAATTATTGTTCCGCCGTTTCTAATCGATTTTTCTATCCAGCATGAAAATCATTCTACGATTTGAATGGACTTAAGTGCTTTGCTATTTGACGCAGAATTTTTTCTATGACAATTTATATAGTATTTTCATTTGGCTTACTATTATGATTATTTATAAATATATCTACACCTCCACAGTTATTGAATATAATATTCAATGCGTGAATTAGTTTTAGAAATTCATTCAAATTTGCCATATGTGACAGTCGGTATATGTCCAAGGACTCTATCCATTCGTTCGATTATACCGAATTACACGCTCTATTTCCACAGCGAAATCCAATCCCCTGAATTTTCGCAACACGCCGAAAGTTCGACCAGAATTCTTTGACTCGGTGCCACAATGAGCGACAAATTAACCGTCATGGGAACAATGATTGAGGCCTGTGCGCAGATTTACGGCTTGGACCCTACAGAAAGGTATCAAGAATCTTATATATATACAAGAGGCTCCGTAATGGAGGGTTGATTGCGTTTCTATTTTTTCGTCCTTTTACATCTTCTGCGTATCGAAACTGTTGCATATATACGACATGCTGTCCAGACCAGTAGGAACGATTTTCGTGAAGGCATCCACAGCGCAGCGAAGTCTTCGTTTTTCCGTGAATTTACGTAAGACGAAACGGACAACAGCCACCGCATCTCTCCCCGACAAGGAGCATTAATTTGGCACTGGCTGCAACTAATTATCCCCACAAATGTCAATCGATCCCGCCGTTGATAATTAGCCGATCCTTTTTTTGCCAACGTCGGTCTCTCGTCGCGACGAACTCGTTCGCCCGCAGTATTTACACTGTGATTTAGCCACGGGCTTCTTTCTTCCGGGATTTCCGCGTTGGCTCCGCAGGGCCTCGTTATGCAAGCCGTGGCATAACTTTCCAGGCAAAAAGACGCGTAATTGCTTCACGCGTGTTTATCGACGGCCGTTAACAAGATCGTAAGTAGGAGCACGGGGTCGGGTCGCATGTTGGCCACCAGCCTTATGGCGTTTCTTGTTAGTTAACCATGGTTCTTCGTAGGCGCAATAAAAATATCCTCCACTGCCTTCGTGATACCATATACCCGGCGCAATATAGGAAAATAAATATTTACCAAAATTCTAATACAACAGCTGTAGTAAATGCTTATACCGAATTGCAAACTGCGACACTGGTAGTTTTGAATCAGACGTACAATAACCAAATTGAACTTGACGACTATAACTCAAAAAATGATAAATGCCTCGGTTAGCAGAGGCTGCCAGAGGTGATCAATGATTAGGAAACCAGTTTTGAGAGGTATGTCTGAAAAATGAAATATAGGCATGTCTTATAGTCAAACAGAAACTGTCAGGTCTACGAGCACTGATTCGTAAAATAGCCTTGAATACGGTATATGTATAGAAACGACATATATATATATATATATATATATATATATATATATATATAACAAAATACAATCGAAGCAATCCACGAGGTCGGGACTGCAGCAAATGAATGTGGCACGCATTCCCGACTACTGGCACATATGATTTATGTACTCGAAGTCCAGAGCTCTGTGCCACAAGAAGGTGAGTTCAGTACGATCTTATCGAGGATAGAGAGTATCTCTCAAGTCGCAAATACCAGCAGCACAAGTGGAGTTATCGGCAGAGCCTATTGCACCTAACACCATCCTATAGCAATGAAGGAAGAAGAAGCCGCAGGAGTGGAAGACCAGCAGGCGAGGAAACCAGATGTTTGAGATGAGCTGTCAAGGACCTTCTAGGCCTTGCGAGAGCTCTCTCGTACTCACAGGGTGGTCCGAAAAAAAAGAAGGAGAGGGATAATTTCCACAGCACTCGGGTGCATCGGCTCTTTCCGCGTAACTGTGCTCTTTACGACGATGGTTCCCTGCTGGTCGCAATCCTGATGCTTAGAGACTCTTGTTTTCCCGGTTGCTAGGCAACGGTTGATATGCCATAAATAGGCGACCATTCTCTCTTGCTTTTGGTGATCTTCGGCAGGAAGACGCGAAGACGTTCGATTTGATTAAAGCGCGAAGTTCATTGTCGACGTGCCAGGGATTGGAAGAGCGAACGCAGAATAAATACAGATAACAGATGATACAGACACTGGTATGACGTAGATAATAGAAAAATAAAAAAAATTATAATCTTGCAGTTTTCATTCGTTTCGATTTTGACGTGTTGCGTCGTTTATTTTTATCTTTTCGAAAGATAAGCTACAGGCTTTTCTTGATCGGTACGATCGGCTTCTCTTTGGGCTCCTGTAGATTCGAGTTATATTTACATGACGTAGATCCGAGACTCTCGACTGTCACTGGATGACATCTGTCACCGTCGATCAGCCTGCCAATTCTCCGAAGTCACAATGGATTAGCTTTAAGCACATTGACTGGTCTTCTACCTGTTACCCCTTGCGATGTTTTGATACGTGGCCACATAGAAACGCGCCCAACTTTCCTCAGGGAAGAACGTTGTGAATGTAAACATTCGTGGGATGCGCGTCAGCGGATGCCACGACTTAACCATGTGAGAATACCTTTACGAGAGAAAATATTTCGTTCCTTTCCTGTGGGAAAGATTGTCCTGGATGATGTCTAAGATTTGGCATACTCGAAATATTTCGCTTTTTTTTTAAATTTGTCATATACATCTTATCCAGAGCACATAGTCTATGGCATCTACCGGCCAGTCACATAATGATTATACTTGAAGATATTAGGCCCACGAGAATTCGTACGCTCTCGATGAATCACAGTACTTCCCAGGTGGGTACTGGTTCCTTGAGAATTCGCAACGGTTCATGAAGTTCCGCAACGGTTCGGCGAAGTAGGATGCACGGCACCTTGACATCCCAGAGGCCATGTGTCCCCCAGTGAATGCGCAAGAGTAAATTGCAACGTGCTGAACGTATATATGTTCTTTTATTTATTATTTTCTTTCTTTCACTTTGTCTCTCTCTCTCTCTCTCTCTCTCACTGCATTATCCTTTAACGTGGCCTCAATGACTGCCGGCAGAAATTCATTTCACACATCCTACATAGCGCCTGGCATGCCTGACGCATTTATGCATTTCACAGTGCATAAGTCCAGCAGCTGGCTTGGAAGTTCTGACGAACAGAACGACGTGGTTGACTGCTGATGGTCCCGCGGAGATTCTTGAATCGTGAAAATTACCCCCAGGACGGGAGGTTGAGTACGAGTGGAACGATTTGAGGATGAGGTCGGAATTGTTAGAACGCCAGGTTCATGAACGCCGATGCATCGTGAAAGGAAATAGCTACCGTTGGGAAAGTCGACTTCCCTCTGATATCCATAATGTATGTAGCCTGCCTTTGGTATTTTATTTGTACGATGTTGCTTTTAAATCGGGTGCGTTTACTCTATTCATTCACCCCGCATAGTGGCGTGTTATCCGGTGGTTAATGAGACGCGATATTAATTATAATTCATGCAGATAATCATCAGATTAATACCGGCAACCGGACATTACTCGAACGCGTGTCGAGCATCTTCCTCTCTATCCTAATGCTAGCTCGCAGAGTCTCATTTCCATATTACATCTTTCATTTCTCTCGTTAATTTCGTCTCTGCGAGTATCTTATCCCGGTTGGCTTAGCGAGTCTTACGTTGCGTACAGAATATGCTGTGAGTATATATATATATATATATATATATACATATATATAGTGTATAGTTATATATATATATATATACACACAGGTAATCTACAGGATTCTCCTGTTTCTACGAAGCTCTCTTATCTTTCCACGTGTCTTTCTCACGTGCTTCCCCTCAGACTCACGTATTATCTCATCTCTTGAATTTCTCTTTCTTTCTCCCCTAAGCGAGAAGCTTTAACCGGGCACGAATCAGAACTCAAGAGTGGAAATGGTGTTACGTGTAAATATTGTGAGACGTGGATGAATACTCCAAGGCGTCCTCGAGTGCTCTTTGCCTCTTCTAAGCAAATACCAAAATGCCAGAAGCAAATAGAGCGCCACCGTGCAGAGCCTAGCAAATCCTCGTGTGAAGATAATACGTACTTCTAAAAGAATAAGAACGAAATGAGGAAGAACGTCAATCACCAGCGAGACCAGGACCTTATAGGTCCAACTGGGCCCAGAAAATCCTTTTAATATTTTCTACGAATCTTCATTCGCTTCCTTCGTTTCCTCTTGTCTTTATGATTGATCTCCGTCTGTCTTTGTTTTTCACTTTTTTTTCTTCTTTTTTTTCCTCCTTATTCCCGTTCATGGAAAACCCTGTAGGTATTTCTGTGACACGTTCCTGTCTTCTTGAGATGTTGACTCGTACCTCAATTATGGCTACGCGCCGAGTCCCATTAATCATTCCCATCGAAACAACAATATCAACTGTCATAACAAGCTTGGCCGTTTGCATAATCTCTCCTTCTTCGGTAACATAACCTGAGGCCTCAGTTTGAGGGAACCGTAAAAAGTGGCTAAGAGGGAATTCAGCGCCGGCCATTGGTACCGATCCTTGAGCAATCTTCTCGGGCGCACTGCAAAAACAGTCTTGGTTTAAGCAATTGCCTATGATTGTACAGTCCACGGTGTAGAAGTTCATGGAAAAACATTCGCTACGAATTCGGAGTATCGAAATCGTCGAAAGATCTTCTCCGATCTCCTAACATCAGCCAGCTTGACGTAACGCCATTAAAATTGTCCATTTACCAATGGACTAACAAGGAAGTAACCAAATAATTGTTTTAACGTAATCCAAAACGAGGCCCATTTCTTCAGGGTCCATTCGATTCATAAAAGTTTCTTACGATCAATTACACGGATCGATCCTCTTAGATCCTACCGTCTGTCTCGGCAGCGATCGACCAGTACACGGAGCAGGTTATAACAAGCTACTTGTAACTGACATGCCAGGTGTCAAAGGTTAGAGTCGCACGATCAGTTAGATCCGGCGGGTCGTCGTGAAACAAGTTCCTGGAATAGGTCTGGAAGGTCACCGCGAGACTGCGCCACGGATGCTGTAGTTTTCCTAGGCTATATTCACGCGTTGGTACTTTCTTGACACCCGGTAGAATCCAGTCGTGGTACTAGCAGCAGGTACACCTACAAGGTACCCCTTAACTCTGGCAGTCACCGGCAATTACTAATCTTTGGATTAATCTGGACACAGGGACTTACTCTTTTGCTTCTTCTTCTTCTTCTTCTTCGTTCGCATTCACCATTACCATCACCACCGTTGCCACTGTATTTTCTCGTCCTCCCTCGTTCCCATTACCAGGATAAAAGGAAAGCCGTGACTTCGGACTGTCCGGCTTTCTGCGTGGCTATAATTTTCATTGGGATAATACATGCATCGCGAACCTCCTTCGTCTTCGGAGACATCAGGGACAAGATCCTGGCGCGCACCATAAAGATGATTATGTTATTTTCAGACTCGTCTTGCTATAGTAACACTACGCTCCCCCCCCCCTCCTCCCCGGCCCTGGAGGTTCATGCAATGGAAATGATTATGGCACGTCAGACCGTTGCTCGCTTGGAGATTCTTTTTCAATTATTTACAAGGCGCCGTCATTGGACGTTTTTCGTGCTCCATGTAGTTTCCTCTTGTACGCAATTACTTATTTGCAATATTTTCAGCATTCGATGCGAGTCCGATAATACGAGTTATTCGTTAAATAAGAAAAGAAAAGAATTAAACAAAACAGAAGTAAACAATGTAATTATTCGATGCGTCCTTGACTCAGTGAAGGGGTTCACGAATTTCCAGATACCGTGTGGGAATCTTAAAAAAAAATATACCGGTAGCTTGAATTACGTGACATGGGTTCACTGTATTTTTAACACATATTTTACATGACAACGGGTTACAAGTGAGATCGATTAGTCGGCAAAAGTGCAATATAAATGTCAGTCTGATAGAAAGCAGCTGCCGACAGAAGCGGAGGTAGAAATTAGAGGCGTCAAGCATAAGGTTGCTGTTAGAACCATTGACAAGTAAATAGACCGTTTCGACAGATATCGTAGACGTTGGCAGATCACGCAAAGGTAAGGTTAATAATGATCTTCACGTTAATGTATCTCGCGCGAGTGAACCTGGGAACGTAACGCGAAGGAACTGGAAGGTTTTAACAGGCACGTAAATAGACTAAAATCTGTTTCCGTCGTATTTCATGCACACAAGGACATCTTGCATGATTACACCGCACGAAAGCATGGATACCCAAGTATCAACTAGAGGCAATGATATACTCATAGAAATACATAGCTAGTTACGTATGACGTAACGTAGTTCTCAGTTGAATAGATGTTTAACGGATATTTATCATTCGACCAGGTACCATCCATCCTGGCGTCTCAGTAAAAAGAGTATCCAATTAGTCCTACGTAACAAATTGGATAACGATCCTAGTAACCTCTGGTCCTAAGCGCGGCTTAAGAACAAGAGGATGACCAGTGGCCTGCATAGTAGGATAATCCGTAGTAGGCTGTAGAAAAGGCCCACTTAATTACGACTTAAACCCCTGGGAGGTCCCAACCTTGTCAAAACTACGGTCAAACTATGCGCCACTTGACTGCTTTTAACCTTTTAGGGATAAGATGAAGGTTTCCGTATGAAAAGCTACCACGAGGAACCTGTCGTACCTATTTCGTCAGCATCGTAACCAAGGTAGGTAGCTTCTGCCTTATATATATATATATATATATTCTTCAACCTTAAGGATACAGGTACGTACGTCATACCTGACTTGGCGATGGTTCGCAGGCGTTCGACTGACAAATTTCCAGGCAACGCCTCAGCGCGCTCGACTTGTCCTCTTTTACTGAACCGACGTCGTGCACGGTTTGCTACTTCTTAACCTCACTTTTTTTTTCGCATCCCGGAATTAGGTACGTGGGTCCCTGACGTTTGCGAACGGAAGGACAATGTAATAAATCCTCAAAGATACCTTGATCACCGGACTCGCGCTATTACGGCCGAGTGACGATGTTTTTTTTTTTTGCGCAGGTGCATTCGCTCGCCCGCGAGTGAGTTGTTTCGTTCGGGGCCACCCCGTGTACAGTAGAAGCTGCGTGATAGAGGAAAGGGATTTTAAGTTCCCGTAAAAATGACTGTTTTGCCTCGTTACCGGAATCGCTTTATTTTTCTCGATTCCTCTATCTCCAGGACACCACGCTCCGAGAGGTTCTTACGGTCGAAACGTTGGCGTCATTATTTGCGCTGCGACGCTTCAGATAATTCGCAGCGTTATTCGTACCTGGAGGCCCTCGGGGCATTGGTGCCGGTAATTCACCTTAATTCGGGTGGCCTTGTACAACGCGCGGCATTGTCCGATGCCGAAATAATTCCTGTAACTTCGATTTAATTATACTTTGCATCCGCGTGGCCTTAGGCAATTTTCTACGAGTGTCCCGGGTATCGGTTATTACAGTATTCGCGAATCTTAACAGCGGCGATGTAAACAATACTAAAAGAGAACGAGAATGGAGTTTACCTTAGTCAGTAGCAAGTAAATGACAATTGAGGTAACTGCTGAAAATTTTGGAAGGAACAAATAGGTTACACGAAATGAGACCGGAGGTAATTTTTGATCCGGCAGGAAAACCAAGGTCTTCTGAACTGGCGGTAATGTCGTTATTGTTCGTTAGCAAAAATATGGAGTAGGACTAAGAGGAGGTAGAAGAAACAGAAAAAAAGAAACCTCCACAAAACCTCCTGCTTTTTGTATATATTGAGATATATGTATACAGTGCGTATACATATTATATACGTAGCGAGCTCCCCGGCGTAGCCGAGTAGCAATTACAGGTGAGTGAGGTCAGTGTTAATACGACACTTGCGTGAGAGACAAGTTCCAAAAATGACATGGTTCGCGACCGGTGCGCCGGTATTTTCTTGCATAACCTTTTGCACAATACGCACGATATCTTCACGTCGGCAAAGGTCCCGCAGTAAAGAATATTAATTTCGTATATTATGTTCTGGGTAGAGACAGCATTTGCCGTATTAGTGCCCACGGTCGTTATAATAATAGGTTTTGTTCTAGGTACTGCCGAGGTCGCTAAATTACAGCCGAGCTAATTATGTACACGAATTATTAAATATCGCCTTAACATACGAAATTCTACGCGTCAGGCGTAAGACGAAGATTTGGAAATTAATAATTAGCGTGCACGCACGCTGGTCCGGATGCTATGGATTTTTAGTTTAAATCATAGATTCTAATGTAACAGTCTAAGGTCGAGGGGATCAGCTTTGATACTGAATACTTTGCCGTGGGATATTAAATATGGATGGAGAACATTCTCAGCACGCAAAACTGAACGCACGCGATTTTACATGACACAGGTGTATTGCAATTTTAATAAAGTGATAATTTTTTCTTGCGTTTATAGTTACGAAATAATTGTTTTCTGAGCTTGATCATTTTTCAAGACCATCCGATACCTGAGATAGTCCTTCGTCTAGCATCAGACTCCGACATTCTGGGCTCGCTGAATGATGTTGCTCGACTGTCGTGTGGTGCGATTTGATGACGATTTGTTGCACTTCGTTCATGTGTTTAATTAAATATAAATTTTATATAAATACACAAGACACGGATACCAATCAGTCGTTAACCCATGATAAGCAATCGAGTTAATCACTCAACACACAAAGTTCCAGGCACTTCCGGTCTCGGAGTAAAACTTTTACGAATATCAGTCACATATAAAAGTACCAATTCACATATTAAAAGATTCTCATCAACATAAATAATCCACGAGTCCGTCAGATCTGTCAGCCATACACTCCGTCCACTAACGTCACAAACTCACAACGAACCGTTATCAATGAAAAGTTCTCGAATAATATTTGTCCTTGTATATCTTCATAGCGACCCTCGAAGATTACAGGATTACACCGTTTGCCTCCCGTTGCGTAAAGTCAACATCGATCAGTGGCTTTCCATTTGCCGCCTGAGCGCGCGCGAGATCCGTCAAGGCGTTGTTCCTCCAGAAATCGTGTCGTCGCTCTTATACGTCTACGACATGATCCCGCGCGTCCCATTGGAGCATTGGAAAGCTGTGAAGTCTAGGAGGCGATCCGGATCCGATGTAAGGCCTAAGCGAAGGGGTTGATCGCGAGCGGAACGTCGACTACCTGGGTCGGCGGGTTCTCGAGACGATCGCGCGAATGGTTAGTGACAGTGGCGAGGAGGATAAGAGAGGAAACCACGCGACTCCGGGTGCCGCAAGGAGAATCAGAAGTCTGCTTGGATGGTTGGTAGGGGCCATGTCCTTCCTATTGGTGGTTTGATTCAGCTGTTCCTTTCCGGGAATGTGTACACGTTCACGCATAAGAGCGTACGCGCACGGACAATCCACATGGTCAAATTACGTCATGCCCAGTTCAACGAGGAGTGGACGTAGATAAACTTTCCGGCTAGGTCATTATCACGATCTTTCATAGATGAAAGTACACACGGTGTATTGGAGTCGAGCTGGTACCAGTATACATGCAGTACAGCACGTGTTAAGACGCAGCACGTGCGACGAGACGCGTAAAATCAATGCTTCGAATCTTCTTTCATTCCGATGCGAAGACTAGGGCAAGGTCACGTTGAATAGGTTGGTACCACTTGGAGATTCTTGGCCGTTTCGGAAACTGAGTACCTAACCCCATGGGTTTGGAACGTCACGCGGCTACGAGACCAACCTATAGAGGACCACTTAAGTCATGCGCGAGAACGCTCGAGTGGGCCAACGTCAGTTCAGCCTCGGGTTATGGTTTCTCAACTGGTACCTCTGGCTACGTTGTGCGACGCTTTAAAGCGATAAAAGTCGGAAAAATAACTCGGCTACTTTCACTCCTTCAAACTGAATACGGTTCTGTATGTTGAAAATGTTGATTTACGTTTCACGTATTCTTGGTACACCGTTAGGCCTGCCCTTTAGTTCCTGAGGAGTACAAACAATCGTGAGGCTGCAAATAATCCAATTCTGGCTTGCACGTCCAGAAATTCCATGGGTGCTTCGATTTAACCGCCGTGATCTTACCAGAGACTAGTTTACCCGAGTAGTAGGCACCCCATGGGTGGCCATGGGGTTTTTTGTCATCATAGAGTAGAGTAAGGTAAGACCAAGGATACTGCGCAACGGGACGTTTCGCGTGGAAAACTCGCTGGTAAATCAAGCTGAATTCCTGACGAGGCGTCCGATCACGCTGCATTACGGATCGGAGTAAGTAATTATAAGTGGTAATTACAATCAGCGACGCCCCGTAAAAATCTATTGCGTAAGCGAGAAACGGCAAACCGACGTACAGTCTGCGGTCACAGCGGCAGACTGTTTCTAAAACGACAGGTAATAGTCCTATCTGATTGCGGTTTGCCGATACTTAGCTACACCTATATACGGTGTGACGTGTGCTTCAAACACAGCAGCGCATTTGCAGAGCCAGAGGCCAAGGCGGTATATAATATACAGGAATCATATATATTTACATCTTATAAAACAATCCACTGTATCGACAAGTTAAACGTCGTCAGCGGATCAAAGACTCGAAATTTCGAAAACTAAAATTTTTTAAGAGTACATACGTATGCTCTGCATACGTTTCATCTATTTTGACTGGTTTTTTTCTCGTTCTTCGAGCTAAGCCGTCAATTACAATTGGTTGAAGTATTTCATACAAAATTGCATACGTCTCGTTAATGCAGTCGTAAACCATGAGTGGTTCTGGTCAGAATTTCATAATAATACGTAAATAATAATACTGATCTAACGTTTAATGGGCAATTATTATTATCATTACCGTCCCAATTCTCTGTCAAACAACCTTTCGCTGATAGTTACGTGTTTCAGTTTCTCATAATTTAAATACAACTGCCATATAGTTTTAAAGGCGGTTCTCGCTTATCTACGTTATCGGATCAGTGGTAGATCGTTAAGTTTTTCCAGGTTTGCCCGTCATAATCAAAAGGTTCGCATGAACTCAACGTAAAAGCGTCGTGGCGCTTTTAGCAGGAGATATAATTTTTCGTGCGTCGGCAAAGTTACACATTGCAACGACTCGTTATATTAAGACACGGTTACGACGGATAATTGTTGGGTGTCCGAGATCAGCTAGAGGTTCGTCGTGGCTGGCGTAGTACTGCAGTTGCCGTTGTAAATAACAAATGTCCCGTTTATGGATCGTAAACGCCGCTCTAACTACGCTGGCTATTCGTTCTCAGAGGGACTCCAATATTGCGTTTCCTACTTCGTATATCACGCAGCCGTATCACAGCTTCTTGAACCCCTCATTAGAAGATTTTCGAAAAAGCATCCCAACGATCGGCAGGCGTAAGCGAGCCTGGGGCAGCGATAGACCGGTGTGGCAGACGATAGTAATCGCCACGTGTATTTCACGCAGTATACATATGCTCTACGTACATAAAGATTTCCTGGACACAGGACAGCTAGTAGATGGGCCAGAAAAAATGCAACTAAAGAAACTTACCTGGAAGGAGCGATGATGAGGGTGATGAGGATGATGGAATTGCGGTGTGTGAATCATGTCGCTGGATTCAAGTTCCTTTTCCGACGATAAATTAGGACTGTCCTTGTCCTCTGAAGAAGACGCCGCTGAGTCTTCCTCTCCAGTCTCCGAAGTCTCAGGAGCGATCTGGGCTGCCTTCTCCTTCGTCTTCTTTAGGTCCTTCTTGGTCTCCTGAAAGATTGATCTCAGCGTGAGGATACAGAACGTTAATACAGCAATTGTCTTGGATAGCGGACTGACCTCTGTCTCAGGCTCATCGAGTCCAACCAGCTCCAAAGCCTCCTCGAGGCTGAAACCGTCAGGTAGACCTAGGGAGTCGTTACTCAAGAGACCCTCGACACCAGTTGCTCCTAGGAGACTACCCCCGAGTAGATCCGATGTGAAGTCATTCCCCAATCCTAGAGTAACGTTTAGCCCTAAGGTGTCTTCTGCGAGTCCTGCGAGCGTTTGGTTGTCCAAGCCCAGGGCAGCCTCCCCCAGGAGGTCTTGGCTGTCCTCGCTTTCGTTCTGAGTTCCGGATAGGATATATTCGCCTGGAAATCAATGCAGAATCATCGTTATGTTAAGCTCCTTCAGTTTTGATAGTTTTTATTGACTTCGACTCATGGGCGGATCTTGCTCGAACGATTTCTTCGCTTTGGGAGTCTGCAGTCATGGCTGCTGATCGTAATTTAATGAACAGAGGTATGTTGACTGAGCGACTGTGACGGCTATCCGCGAACAGAAGTTCAGATTCAAGTCCGTTGAGCTCCTAATTATTAAGATAATTGCATACCGAAGTCGCCGCTAATTGTCTCATTAAATCCCGTATATTTTAGAACCTATATCGTAGTATGACTATACTCTCACGCAGCCTTGATTTAGTCTTGAACCGGCTCTACCTAAGCGTCTGTACCTTGTTAAATGTCAGCCATCTTCAAATGGCATCGCTAAATGATCCTTGAATCTGGTCTTATCGATGACACTAGGTGGTACACGGGAATCATATATCTGATTGACACTTCGTAGTGGGGATGCATTATTGAAGTTATATGTTCCTCATCGGCATCACCGATGTACACTGATTATATTTATAACTGATTTCACACTGCTTCACTGCTGAACAATATGTATCGATCTGTTCCAATAGACTTTTGAATAATTGCAGACTCACGGTTCCGACCGGTATATTTACGCACGTGATATTTATTTGTAGAAGACGCGCAACATTTTCACGGAATGTGAAAAACGGCTCCGTTCCTTCTCAGACGCGCCACTTGAAAGCTGACTGAGAGCTACAGGCAGGTAAAATTTTTGGTGGAGGGGAGTCATGGAAAAAAAAACGTAACTAATTGTGGGACAAAGAGGGTGTTGTTGAAGATCCACCTGCTGCCTCTAGCAACCCCTGAGGTTCCCGCCCTCCGACCAATCGTCTTATTCGATCTGATCCCTACTCCATCCCTTGCGCGGACACCAAACGCTACCCGGATAATGCATTCGTGCAATGCTCCGTACCAATGACTAATGGAGTCATTTCGCTTATACAAAATCATTGAAAAATATATATATAAATAAAACTGCAAAATTATTTAATTTTTTTAAAAGAATTTTACCAAGGTAAATACATTATCGTTCCGTATTTCTTTCTTCTTGAATGAGATTGGTTTAGTGAATTTCTTAGTGTCCCACTCGTAAGGGATGATATGGAGTCAAAAAGATGCCCGGGCTAGACAAGGCCCTGGACCTGGTGGTTCGATCGGGAAAGAAAGCGGCGCCGAGGATATTTGGAGGGTAAGCTTTTCTCCGCACTCTCCGGGATGTTATTAGAGATAATAATCTCATGAAATAATAATTCTCGTTCTACCTACAGTCTCGAGACCTGGACTGAACTACGACTGGGTTATCCCGAGGGTGTCTCGAGGATGAGAAGGGCGGCTTTTCGTTCTGCGGCTGACTTTGAGTGCGGCCAGCAGAGAAAGGTCGCACCTTTCGGACGCCTATTACATTAACAAGTGGTGGCAGCCATTGTCTGGCCCAAATGCGAGCCCAACCGCACAATAATGGCTGCCGTAATTTGGAGGAACTCTGGCCACCCTATACTATCCGAGATAGAGGCCACCCTTCTGCACGGGAAGTTACTAAAAAACATTCCACCCTCTAAAAGTGTCTCGAATACTCGAAAGAAAAATATTTTCAAACGGAAAACTAATTCACGTACGTCCGATGAGCACTTGGTCAACGTGGTCTCAATATTTAAATGGAGTTTTGAAATTATACAAAGTAAAAAGGAATATGGATACGTAAGTCCAGAACGATGATTCAACGATTGCGCGATGATCTGAAGTTTTTTTTTAATCAAAGAAAAAAAAATGTTATTGCATGACCGATCGTCAGGTTTTTATTTACTTTTGTAAGGTTCTTCGGAAAAAGTATCTGAGGAATATTCCAAGGACCTTGTTATTACGTGAGAAAGAAATTTTTCTTTATCTTCGATGATTATACTTGTTTACGTACAGAAGATACGAATAAATGAATTTAAAGTGTAAAGTTGATATGCCGATTTACCGAGATCTGCTACTTTTTTTTTTGGAGCTACATCGAAATTCAATTGGGATTTTGGAATGCGATGCTTGTGTTTCACGTGAAACGTCATAATTCAGTGTCACCATTGGCACTGTGTCATTAATCATATCGAAGATAAAGAGCAACCCCTACAAGCTTAAAGGACCGTGTGCCCACATTGGCCAGCTACCCTCTCCGTCCGGGCATCGATATCTTCTCGTGTTCCTGATTCAAACACGAGCTAGATACGTGGGACATATACGTATAATAATATTCCAGGAGCAGAGTAGGTGGAAATACTGATGATCCTAGACCAGGATATCTATTTGAAATAATCACAATGCTAGGAGTGTCAACGACAGATATAACGATAAACTGGTACCAAAACAGTTCAGACTGTCTATACTGAATTGGATTCTAGTTCGAAGATAAATTCTTTTTTTATTATTATTAAGAACCTACAGGTATTAGAATTTCAAAATTTATCTTACGACAGATCGTCATAACCCAATATGGTAAAAAGAATTTTTTCAAATCGCAGACCATACACACCCGTCGCTCAGAACTTGAACAAGGCAGGGGATGATTTTTTCCTGCAAGAAAATTCTGATCCTCCAGGGTACGAATTATTCAGTGGAATTGTTCAAATTCGCAAGATCACGCCACCGGTCTCTACCTATCGGCACGGTCGGTATAGGTACCTACCTCTAGCGGAATAATGCGAGAATCTCTTTCAATTCCACGGTCCCTTTGAACTTGCCTAGGATCACTTCCTAGACTACGGAATTCTGACAGATCATTTTTCATATTTCGCCCGGTCGACTCGGCTTAATGACGCTTCCTGATAATAATTCCTACGTTACACGGCAGAATTTCTTCGCCTTTTTTTCCTCTCTCTCTCCTTCTGTTCTGCTTTCCCGGCAGCGGCTACGCGAACCGTAGGTATCCATTTTCCCCTATGTTATACAGGAGCACGAATGGAGTCGTGAAAGCTCGTAAAGTTAGACAGTATTGTCCTATCGAGTGACAAATATATCGGAGCCAATTTTATTTGCGTTCCCTAGCTCTTAACAAAGGGTGGAAATGCACGACAATACGGGAACGTGGTTTGACATCTTATTTTTACGGTTGACATAGATCGTGTGAATATTTCGTGCGCCGGTCACCTGGCAGTACTAGCTGCTTAAATCGTAATTGCTACCATTAATTTTAATTGTTGTATTGCTTGCTGTCAGCCCTTCCATTAAGCCTAGTTTAGGCCGAGTCGAGTCTGACGAACTGCGCCAACGCGACGTTACGCCATCACACGGTTTTCCTCGCGTTTCGCCTCACGATTATTGACGGAAATTCCGAGTTTCCTGGAGACGGGCGGTTCCCGGGAGCTTTTTTTCATTATATTTTTTAATCCAATACCCTTTTTCGCTTCTAACATCTATAATGTGAAGATCGCCACGTTGCTCGATTTTGAATCCGACGTTCGCCGTTCTTCGATCAGATACTAGGATATATACATTGAATTTTGATAAATTTTTTGGGGAAATTATCATTTCTGATAACATTTTTTCGGACGATTCTACGCGCAGAGTGCGTAATAAATTATACGGAAGTGTATATTAATTTGGATTAAAATATCGTTCTCTGAATATTCGTCGCGACAATAGGATTTTGGGTGTCTCCTAATTTTCAAGTTTATGTCATTAACGTTTTTCAAAGTTCAATCAACGTACCTTAGCAGGATTAATCCAAAGTGTAAGTAATCCCAAGAGATAGTGCGAAATGGACAGTAGATGAGCTCACAGTAATTATCACAGCACAATTTAATATAAACTTGCAGATGGCAAATTTATTGATTAAACGTTCTAATTGCTAATGTTCAATCCTCCCCCAAAACACTATTAACATTGTTCTAAACGAAAGAGTGTATCCAGCCCGATGTAAATCATTCCGCCGCACTCGGAAGTGACACTAAAAAATAAATGCATCTTCAAAGTACACAAGTCCACGTCTTAGAAGTTATCTGGTTATTATCGTACGACACTACGGCTCTTCGCCGGCACAAGCGGATCCGGAATAACGAGAAGAATCTAAATAAATGAAACACGTCGAAGAAGAAAATATTTGTCCGAATTTACTTCCTCTCAAAACACAATCGATAAGGAATATTTTAATTGAACATCACTAAAAGTATTCGGATTGAATATCATCACAGGAATATATGTCATTCCGAAAACCCCGGATTACGAGGTCTCCTCAAATCTTCCAGTGGATCACAACACTCAGCACCGCCAGATGATTTCGAGGTGAGCGAAGCATGGAGTTGACTGATAGACTATCGCGTAGCCAGGGATTGCCTAACCGCAGCCAGCCAAGCATTGTCCGGAGACGCGGGCTTGCTGTTAAAAAACGGACCAATCACGTCGGGGTTGGCTGTTATTCCAATATGGCTGCCAGACAATGCGCGCAGGAGGACTGGAGGTTAGAGTGGGAAGGTCTCTACCCATAATGCCATTCTCCGGCTCCCTGCTGAGCAGGGAGCGTACCAAGGCCTGATGGCTCGACGTTGCCACACCGTAGGGATCAGGGATGCATCTTGGACGGGGTTGATGCCGCATTCGAATTATCCTGAGCTTGCACCCCTCCCTCCCTCCCCTAATCGAAATACGTATTTCAAATACTCGTGTATACAACGTATGAACGCATCGATAAATCTAAAGGAATGTTTGCCATATAATATTCCCGCGGTAGTTTGGTCGATGTCCTTTTTTTTTACAAAAAAGCTTTTTTTTGATCGAACTTATAATGATTTGAGGTCAGGTATATTTATCATTCGTTTTAATCTGTCTAATGCGTGCTTTACAGTTCTGATGGGATTATGAAAATTTCTTTTACACCTAATTTATTTCGAACTCCGCTGAACAAAATAAATTCCTGACCTTGCTCAACTCGTTGAATTATCATCGAGATACTTCAGTCTCGAAATTGGTTCTCGTACATAATCCTATAAAAACATGCTCGGGCCTATAGTGACTAGCGATTCTTGAAGACAGTCAGCGGAGCAGACTTGGCTGTAGATAAAGGTTGTAAACCACTGCTGTTAAGATACTATCTAAATCCTGTCAAATGCTTCCTCTATTGATACCCTTTATTCTTATGTCGTCACTCTCACTATAACTCGCTACGAGAGATCCTTACTTGCCCACTGTAGTGTATATCAGATCAGCTTGGTAATTACCACCAATAAGATCATGCGCGTATGGGATTAATGCATTCTGGCATAACGTCAGTCGAGTCGGTATTAAAATCTCAAAGAACCATCGCACACGAATAAAAGTGTATAATGACATCGTAACCTATGTTACAGAGAGTAACGTTCTTTTAGGTTAGAATATCCAAAAATTCATTAAAAAGTTTCGTTTTCATTGACCATGAATTTCCCGGGATATACCGTCCGATAATTTTACTTAGTCACGCTGGACCGGTACCTACTGTTTCCCTGTTTCCTACAAAAAAGTCTCAATCAAGGTTCCGTGTAATGACGGACTTTTAGGGCTTAAGTTTTCCAAGGAACTTTTAAACGCCTTACCCATCTAATAAACCTGGTCTTATCTCGCGAAAGGATCCGAACTAACCGAATTGTAATCAAGGAAGGGAGGTCCAACCGGCAATATGGACTAAGATAGTTTATCTGACAGGGATATAAATGATGTATAATATTATACCGAGATTCTAGGCCCAACCACGAATTTTCTCATCACCCTTACCACCCCCCTCCCCGCTCGTATTTTATTTCGATTAACTTTCCAGAAGAAATCATTGATTTCTTTCAAAATACATTCCAGATCCTTCTTCTTGAAGCTGGTCCATATTCAACATGGCCGTTGAAACTTTGAGTCAGCTTCTTCACCAAGCAAAGGAGTACCGTGAGAATTTCAAAATGACTTTTTACAACTTATGAAATTCTACTGATAAATAAGACCCAGTTACACTAAGGGTCCCAGGCACTCTGATAATTCAAATGCCATATCGATTGTGACAATGGCTTCATTGATAGTAATAATTATATACTGCCGGCCATGAGAGACTCGCGACGCGGAGGCTGCGCCGTGGACCAGAGTGGCTACGGCGCCCATTGTTCTCCGGTAACGCGGCCTTTGTCTGCTCTTGACTATATTCCCACTGGTTTTTTACCCTGATCCTCCTCTCCCAGGCCCCCTTCGTTTCAGGACCCTCATCGGAACGCGCTCCACCCCCTGATATTAACCGTAGAGACCAACTAAGGTTGGCCGAGGTTGGCTCCGTGACTTCACTCGTCCGCGGGGCCCGAAACATTTTTCAATCCCCCGATTTTACGCCTCTACTGTTTCAGGTAAAAAAGTTTCACTTAAGTCCTCGGAAAACGAAGGAATGCCTCGCGCGCTTACCATGCTCGATCTAACCATCCGCCGCGCTTCACCTATACAAAGCTTGATCGAGGAACGAAACACGAGAAAAATCTGCAAAACACGTAGACTACAGGTATCTTGGGTGATGTAACAATGGAAGCTATTGTTATTATCACATAGTCTCACAATCATTCTTACAGGCTTTAAGATCGATTACAGGATTACTCCGAAGAAGGTAAAAATTGAAGAAGACCGAGACCAAAAGACCTTCAGTGCCACGTTTTGTCCAAGACGGTACCAATATGGCTGCCGCTACGGGGAATCGCAAATTCAATGCTGATTGAGATTTTTGTAAAAAATTTAAATAATTTTCTTAACAGCCACATGCAGGCAGTGAATAAATGGGTATTTATTAAATATATTCTAACCCAATTCGAATCTCTATAATGCCTGAGTTATTCTATTGGCGATATGTCGAGTAAAGGTATCACGCTTAATAGTGAGGGACCGGGGCCACTGATTTATTAACCGATAAGTGCAAATCACTCAGGGAGCGCTAAGAGCGACGTTCGCTCTTCTGCGTTTCTGTTAAAATCCTACCGCTCCGAAAATGTAACGTAACAATGTATGCTCGATCTCGCGGAACCATTGTCGAGGAGCGCACAGGACACCCCGTACGTGGTAAATAATAGTAGGGCCATGAACTTGTGCTTTTACGCCATTGTTAAACTGGTGGCCCCCATAACGATGTCTGATACAATCATGGCTCTTTCTTTCAAAGGGATATAATGCGGCTTTGAATATATATACATGGAAATAGGTATACCGAGAGACAAGGCGCTGGTTATTCATTTCAACTATTCGCGACGGTGATCGGTGACACTTTTATCATCGACGATTTACACGACATCCGAGTCCCAGGCTACTAATGAGTTTCGTTCGGATATACCGTTGATAAAAAAAAGCTCATAGTACGGAGTGTCGGGACAATTGAAAATTTTCCCTATTCTTAGATACTGAATATATACAGTAGCGTCGACGTAACTTCACGTACACAGGTATCAACATAAATGGTGACCGTGAAATTCGTGGTCGACCGTTACATCACGAGCAAGCAACTGTAAGAGCAACAATGCCGTATCAATATGCTACTCCCGCTTGTGCCAGGGAGTTATCGAGTGGATATACGTATAGATATACGAAGGTTCAAGTGCTGAAATTAACTGTGAGCTAACATAATTAGGAGAATAATGGCCATTAGAAAAGTTGTCGGTCATTGTTGGCCCGTGAATGTACCTAGGACGGTGCGTACGGTGTTACGTTGAATAGACTCTGGAGGATATCACACCTCTCTTATATACCGGGAGAACAAACAGTCAGCAGATTCGTAACTCGAAAGCGTTACGGTCCAGTTACCACCAGTGTAAACACGCACGTTTAACGTTGTAAATTGTGACACATCGTGACGCAAGGTGGAAGGTCCTAGGCGGATGACACAGGATTGAAGAATCATTGAGTATAGTCGTTACAGAGTAAAATCAAATAACCGGTCACGCGAGTACGTTTGAGTAGTTGTCAAATGTACTATGGTTAATTTGTAAAATGGGGTCAAGTGTAGTAGTAAAATTTTTTCGAAAAATCAAGTCACAGAGCTGCCATAGAGAGTTCACTCGATAGACACCCAGTCATTCTGGATCGTTGTGCCCGTCAATGAACGTTGTTGCTACCTCGTACTATGACTTATGCTCCTGGGTCTTTGGCTTGCACTTTTAAATCTCCCGCGCGCTAAGAATTTCCAAGCGCAGTCATGCTGGCGAACTTGAAAATTTTTTCGTTGGACTATCCAAAAGCACCCTCGTACACAGGCACAGAGAACCAAGAGCATTTATGTACTGGTATAAACACAGGGACGCAATTTATCTCGAGATTATACTTACGGCTGAATCTTTCATAGCCAATTTCATGGAAGTTGTGCAACAAGAATCTAAAGTGTATGGGAGAAGCAGTCGCCGATTAGCGTAGCTGCGGCATCGCTAGCCTGGGATAGCGCAGCTCGTAAACAACACTTTACTACAAGGAGTCTCGCACCTAATAAGCTATCCGGTTTATTGGACGGTCTTACACGTGGAGAGGTCTCACGAGGTTGAACGCCAGGTCGGAGCTCTATCGTAGTCGAGATAGAATCTCAGATGGAATAGTTGATATATGGAGTGTTGCTAACTGCGCTGCTGTTTATGGGATTGAACTCGCATGATCCCAGGACGCGTAAGAAACTTATGGAAAAACAATAGGGAACGTTAAGTTTTACCTTGTAAACTTGTTTTTTTATAAAATATCTCGTGCAACTGATAACTGCTAAGAAAAGTGTGTGGCAAAGTGGGACAAATGAAATATTGTGCCACTTTTTGCATAATCAACCTTTCATTCAGGGCACTCGAAGCGACTACTGCAAGGTGTCGTGATGTGTGAAGTTTTTCGTGGCACAGTGGCCTCTTGCGACGCCATGACATTTACTTTTCGTACTACAGGCTTGTGGTGTCCAGAAGTGATTTTAAATAGACCAGGAACTTTTCTGTTGCTCGTCCGGAGTCAGGATTTGAAATTTGCGAATGGGGTATGTATCTCAGGGTCCAACCGTACGGGGATGCTGCTTCTGAGCGGCGGAACGGAATCGACGCGATACGCGATACTATGAAGTTAATCGATAGAACGAGACGTGTCTTACGGATATGTCGTATAAAAAAGTCGAGCGAGTTCGTCGTCGATTAACAAAGAAAGCAGTGGGTCGTGGCGCGAGGGAAAAAAACTACAAGGTTGTTACCTTGATATTCGCTGCTACCTTAGCCGCTGCCTGCTAGCTTAGCGGATCGAACGTGAATTTGACTCTATTTGCTCACGTCTTATTTCACCTTGATCCTTGGGCCCCGTCTTCTATGATTATTTTTGGCTGGATTATCTTATAGTCATAGGGAATTCTATATTAGGAATCTATCATGGAATTCTTGGCAGGATCGACCACGGACCTTCTCAAGTGCACTTTTATGCAGGATGAATGCATCTTTTGAGACCCCTTTTCTGAGACCAGACTGGTCCCAGGCTCGTCTTGAGTCTGATTCATTCGGGGAATTTTCACTTTGGCATCGATGCCACTCGGATGGATTGTATTTGAAAAAAAATCATGGGACTCTTATGGTTTTTAGTTTATTGCCATGGGCTTTTGATCACGGGATGAAAAGAAGGTATAAAATATCCTGTCTTCCTGTGTACAATTTGGGTTTTGATTCTCGTGGATGACCATTGTATTGTTCCCTGTTAACCACGCGCAATTACCGTTCACTTGGGCTCGGATAGCAATTCCCGAAAAATTGTTCCTTTCGTTATGTTGGTATGTAGCAGGTTAATGAAATGAGTCTCAAATTGGACACGGACGGTGACTCGACACGGGGGGCGTTGCTTGTTACTTTTTATCGTCCGTAAGGATTTCTCAGGAAAGTCCTTCGACAAAAAATGGCTTGATGCAATAATGACAGGTTGGAGATGGGTGGAGAGGGTGTCTAAAAAGGGCTAATGGTGCTTGAGGTGACAGGCTGACCTCAACCGACTCAGTCTGATACATATCTATCCTAAACCAACACAATCCAGAACCTGGAGTCTTCTTCTACCAACCAGCCTTGTTTAATGTTTGGCTTTATATTCTTTACCGATGTATCTTCAAATTTGCTTCCATAATATTTCACATGATCACCACATATATCCGATATCCAGATATCCTTAGGAATATTCTATTTCTACGAGGACGACAGACTTTGGGATAAATTTAATATTTTGACATTGTCTGTATACCAAAATTTTGTCTACTCTTCATTGTTCGTTTTAAAAAAGTTCAAAGTTCAAATTGAATTTGTGAATACTTGTGTAATTTATATAGTTAAAATAAACGTTCATCCTGAGACCACTGAAAGCATTTACTACTGTAGACTAGTGTAGGCATAGGGATCAGATTCCTAGAACTTCTAACCACTGATACATCTCAAGCTGATGCTGCTGATAGATGCGTTGGTAAAAAATTTGTCTTAACTAAGATAACGCAACGGTTGAATAAAATCACTGCGTCTGGGCTACCATTAATTTTGCACTTTGGAAAATTGTATTCGTGTTAGGCTATTCTGGTGACATCGATGCCCGTCAAGTATGGTTCTAGGGCTAAGACTGGTACACGATCAAAAATAGAGAATCCTAAGGGTCTGGAGAAGTTAGAAAATTTATTTCGGTAGTTTTCGTTATAGGGTTGGGATGATTTGCAAAAATCTATACGAATGTTCAAAAGCCAAATGGCGCTACCAGGTAAAAAGTAAAATTCAGGAGGGGCATAGAGGTGCTGTTATAAGGGATGGAAGGTGGGCCACCATTGTGCGCCAAAGTTAGCCTCGAAGAGTCGTGGTTCGAATGAGATAAAAAAAAGGTATAAGAATATACTGAAAGGGGAGAGAAAGAGAGAGAAATAAAGAAGAGCGAAGTGTGGCTTAATTTTTCACCGGAATTGACACGTCATTATTTATTGGCGCGTCGTAATACGAGTTTTATGTAAATGTTTTAATCCACGGGGGAATTGAAATGTCTTTGAAGCACAGCAAAAGGACCGTAGTGGTTAGATGAGAAGGTATTCGGGCTTTTTACGTGCGCAACAATGGCGACCGGTTCCTATAATTCGACCGTCCTAGAAGCCCAAAGTGCCACAACGGGACGTTCGTCTGCGCCGCCTGGTGAGTATCGTACGTACCGTAAGAAAGGGAGGGAGACAGTAGGGGGGGGGGTTTATTTTAGTTCGAGGAGATTAATGGTAGGAATAATTAAAGTACCGAGAAAGGGTCAGACGATGACTTTTCAAAGAAAAGAAATCACGCGGCCCAAGGATCGACGATACCATCTTCTTGGACTTGAAGTTAGCGTCGAAGTATAACTGTGACATATTTAAAATGCCTAGAGGCTAATTTTTGTTAAATTTATTTAAAAAATATGTTTTATTTCACTAACAGGTATATGTAATATATTATTATTTATGGTTAAATGAGATTGTTATTGTAAATTTGTGTTAATCCTATGAAATTTAAAACCACGGGGGTTGTTTTGGGGTGTTTCTAGAATCCTGTGGAGATCCTTACTGAATTTTACTATACGTATAAAATCATCTAGAATCCACACAGAGTCGATCCCGACGACTCGAAGCCTTGTGGCAAGGCATGATATGAGTAATGGTGTGTGCCCACGTTACAGGGGTGGATGTAGCAAGTCATGCCCCCAAGACCATAGCCCCGAACAGGCTCCGCCAAGCAGCTGCCCCCGAAGCGCAACCCCCGAGGGATTCTGGCAAGCCGGGCTAACATGGCGGAACACGCACAGCTCCAAATATTGATTCTCTCGTGGGACGGAACGAAGATCTGAATCACAATGAGGAAATACCGGAGTCTGGGTTGCTTCCTGTTTCTTGATATTCCTTGGCAAGCCGAGCTTGCTATTCTTTTATGATGCTTATATGTATAATAGTATTGCTATATTTCTCAAAGATGGCTACTCGTACCGTATCATAGACAGATCAGAGGGATAGTGTGTACATCACGTGAGTCACTGTCATATTTGTTGGTATTGCCGTATTTTTATTTTTAATCAAAGAAAATTCTATTTCTTTAATTACGTTCTTAATCACTCGCATAGATAACGAATGTTAGATAACAATTTTGTACCTGTTGAATGATGCTTTAATAAAAGGAATTATTTTAATTTTTAGCAAAGTGATTGAAGAAAAGAAGCTCAAAGTATCCATGACTACTAACGTACTCGCAAGTCCCAATAGTCGGTAAGGCCCTAATACAACCAACAGGGTTCACTTCAATTTCGAATCCACTTGGAACGCAATTCGTTATGGTACCCCCCCTATACCAAACCGTTCGTATATTATTTTTTCCATCACCCCACCCTTGTCGAATCGAAGCGGAAATTAATACGATATCCAAAATTGCAGCAGTCCCTACCCCTCATGCTTGTACCCAGGGTTCTTCAACCACGTGTCCCCGAAAATAGTCCTATATCCGGTATAAATTATTCAAATAAAAAATGAAAATAAATTTAATGCCAAACAAAAATTGCCTGATATAAAAAATGTTCGTGTAATTCCAAATAACTCGAAAAAATCTACATCGACTGAATTACCTTAATCAATTTGAAAAACCTTTGAATTTCTAAATTCAAACAACATACCAATCTATTTGGAAAGTGAATCTAACGCGTGAGTAGCCCGTACCAATGGAAAAAGTATGCGAAACAATGGCTAAGACAAAGGATTGGCCCGTTCACATGGCTGCGCATACGCATGGCGGATGCGGCCATGCTGTATCAGCGTCCCCCTAGGAACTTTCGTGTGACCACACATGAGCAGAAAGGCAGGAGGATCCACGAAACGCCCGCGCACGTGGCAGATGTTCCTGTTCCACATCCAGGCAGGCGTTCGGTATACCCCATTTGAAAAAAAAAAACAGTTCACCGTTCCCGACGACCATCGACGAAATCGAGGATCTGAAAATTTTTTATTTCTACATATGTTCGTCCCAGCAGTATGGCAAGCCGGTAGCTCAGAAATTTCATTCGTACAAAGTCAAAGTCATAAGAGCTCAAAGCGATTTAGTGAAATGGGTCACAGAAGCGCTTACGCCTACGCGAACTGCAAAACTCCGTGGCAATTGTAATTTCCTGCGGTTTCCTCAGCGACGCTCCGTAAATCCATGTCCTTCGCACGTCCCGGCAGGAAGTCAAAGAAAATCTAAGAGTTATCGTCGTTCTAGCGTAACTCCCAGGATACAAGGACGATTACGGTAGAAGTATGTTTAGAGCCTTGAAGTTTCTCGATATATCCAAAGAGTTTTGGTTAATGCACGTTGATCACTCTGATGAGTGTTTAATGCCAGGAGCAGATGGAAATATTAATTGGTTCCCTTTGAGGCTCCTATATGTGTATAGGACGATGCTGGTACGACGTCTATTTTTAATTCTTTTTTTTTCCTCAAAGGTTCTTTCCGGTTCGTTCTCTTGGCTTTCGGTCTATTCTCGATTAGTTCTCCAAGCTGAAGATAATATCTGGACTCTATCGCTGAAGGCGGAGTCTATGAAACTGAACGCCCATTACGATCCTCATATGTATTATGTACGCTGATTTCTTATATGCTTGACCAAGACTTTTACATAGGAGCAAGAAAGTTTTCTTTTGGAATTTATTATATCGATGGCTATGCTATTTTCCTTTCTCATTTAATATTTTATTGGCTATATTGTATACTTTGATATTGGCTGTTTGTGCCAATTCACACTGGGTGATACACGTCTATTTTTGGAGTCGATGCTTACTCTGGTTACCAATGATTTTTCAATTAAAAATTCGCTCGATTGCTTACCATAGATATCGCATATTTTACGATCATGGATCTCGTCATCGATGACTAATACAGATTTATGGTATCGATCAAACGCTTTGTGAGAAGCTGACTGGCGTAAGTTAAGAATCAAGAAAGAGACCTGAGAATTTTTCATATGCCGTCTGGACTTTAAACATAACTAATTCCCGCACTCGCTTTCTCACGATAAATGGGAAACATCTAATTCTCAAGAAATTTTCATCGCTCACATGCCATTAAATTACGTTGCTTTATACACGAAACCTGGTAACTTTATACGAAATTAAATAAAACTCATAGTGGTTAGTTCAATTTCACTCGTGTAAATCAGACCTGACTTTACGTTCGCAAGCAAATCCAATTCTGCTCCGATTGGCGAAACTGCAGCGCCGCGGGAGGTGTCTGAAATCAAGTTTGATCCCGCAGGATGGGCAGTAAGTATTTGCAAAGTCTGATTTAACTCAGGATTATCCTTTTCAGTATGGAAAAAAGCAACGTAGGAATGATTCAGTAATATTCAGTGAATAGAAATGTTAAGGCGAATTCTATAGGCAGAGTGAAAAATTGCAAATCAAACAATCACTTTTCAATTTCATCACGATTTTCTAGGCTCAAAAACCTTACTTACAGCCAGATAAACTTTAAGCTCGTGTGGCTCTTGCTTGGCAACACTGACTATTAAAACTACCGTTTGACTGTATCAAAAAGGTCTGGTAGCATTGTCCATGGACTTTCGAAAAATCTAATAAAAAGAAGATCCCGGACAGTTCGAAGATTTTACATTCGTAGTGAGAAACCTAACCCGAAAGGCGAACTCAGTCGCAGTACTTGTAGGCACACCCAAAAGCACCGTGAGACAATGTTATGTTAATTTATTCGTGGATATAAACTTTTTACAAGATCCATGATGTAATCCATCATGCTCTATCAAATTGGTACAAGAGCCTAGTGGTGGTGCTGACATTTTTTTTTCGTATTACATCATGAAAGCGACTCTTGATTTAACGCAGCCCCGAAGAGTATGATAAAAAAAATAATTAAAATATTAATATTCAAATTCAACAACTTTCATATATCCACATAAGAAGCGTACACATACACCCCATGAAAAATTGGTACCGTGATTATTTACTTTTCCCTGGACAATAATAACCACGTATATACAGATATAGATATACGTACTGCAAGGTAATTTTATCCCTAGACAAAAAGTAACTAGTATCGCAGCATCGTTCATCCAGTTCTTCGTCCTCCTTTAATTCGCTCATTGCAAAAAGTCAATAGCGACAAAGAACGAGCATCGCGGAATGAAAATAAGCCAAGAAATCGAACGGACAATTATGGCCTATCAAGGTACCTCCTTTCGGACAAGTCTATTGATCCATTAATCAACCGCCATATTGAATAGGTCCGTTCGATCAGCTGAGAGATAACCGCGTAATGAGTCCTGCTCTAGCACGGCCGCAGCCTTACAAAACGTATTTATTATTACGCACAGCATAGCGTAATGCAAGTACCAGGAGACAACAAGATCGCCCTGTGGATCATTGAGATCCTATCAGCTATCTGTCGCAACCTGCGACTGGCATGGTCTACTGTCTCATGGAAACTGGACCAGTCGATCGGACAATCTGGATGCGATTGCAATTGGATCATTTTTCTTTATTCCTTTTTTTTTTCTTGATCCCTAACAAACCGACCGGATCACGGATCACACTGATGTATCATTCTGTTCCAATGGTAACCAGTCCGAGTGATCTAATCCAAGATCTGTTTTAACCATAGATCATAACTGACAAGCGTTAAACAGTCTCACCCTGTATAATAATAAAAAATTACTTATAGATCCATATGCACTACGGCGTCAACTGACCCCCCTAGCTCTCGTGCCCACGCACCGTGGGAGGGGCTAATTAAAAAGTTAATCAAGCAACAAATAGAGATAAAAGCTTGGGCTTCATTTAGCTTCACGCAGGTACGATAGTCGTCAGATAGACATCGCCTTTCACGCACGCAAATCGATACGCGCCCGTGTTAAAAGTAATTAAAGAGAAATTTATGAAAACAAAAATAATAGACTTTCTTTTATTTATTCCGAGCTTTTATATGCATATACGTATTCAGATATGCATCTCCCTGTGCCTAACGAACCTCGTGCTTAAAGGGTGTAATATACAGGTAGTACTGTATTTTTTATTTCCTTAAGGAAAAAAAAAAAAAAAAATAGGAAAGGTGCGAGGGACGTACCGAGGTACCTATGTACGCAAGAGGGTTTCTACGGCGTGACGGGTTCCTCGTCTGGCACCAAAGTAATTAAATGCAGTGGGGAACGAAGCACGAAGGGCAGGGCACCTCGGCAAAGTGCTGCCCAGGAGAAGGGGCCGAGGGCGTTCCTGGAGCCACTCCCCGGCTCGGATCCTCCGGAACTCCAAGCCTGCCTGAAAACCTTCTACATCCCTAGCCAGACTAGCCTATACTACACTATACCTCGAACGAACATTTCAATTTTTTGTATTATACGGTAAAACACAAAATTATTCAATTTTCAATTTTGGTCATCACACTCAAAACTCTATGAAGCACGTTCGTGAAAAAAAAAAATTTGAAAATTTTTCAAATACTAAATTTCCAAGTGTACACTCCAAACCTAACCCACGGTTTGGTTCGTTCCCTAGTAGTCACGTTACTTCGGAACATTAAATAATTATATTTTGACACTCATCCAACAACGACCTATTTCTCAAGTTCACAGTATAGTCGCAGTCTTCGTGAAAGCTTACGATATGCGTATATTGAAACAGCGTATTCGCCCGTGTATATGGTAATTTGTTCGCGAAAGGTGTGGCCAGGTGCAGAGAACGCAGCGGCGTCCCTCGTCGAGGATGTTCGGGGTTTGTCCTTACAAATTGCTGCTTTAATTCGACACGCTTCGTACATAATGAGACGATGGTCGAACGGACAGCTGCAGGTTGCTGGCAACGTATCGTGTTAAGGAGCAGCCCCGTGTAGGTGGGGTACGTCGAAACTTACCGGTTTACCAGAGCGCATCCGTGCCGGACACATTGGTACGACTTTTAATTAGACTCCGCTTCGTGTAAAATCATATAGCGATATACATAACCCATGTTACATATAAAATTTTTAAGATCATTCGAATAGAATAACAAGCGAATATATATTATACATACAAGCACATATATAAAATCACAAGATACTGATTCTCTTACCGGTTTCCAGGTCGATGGTATAGGGTAAGCCTGCCCATGGATCTTCCTCTGGTATCTCATCATCCTTAGCCTCATCCTGAAAACGACATCCTTTAAGAGAAGGGTTAGAAGCTACGACGTGAGGTCGAAGGATCGTCAGGGATTCACAGGAAGACAATCCCAAGGGGTGACAGCAGATCCTCAGGGTTCCAGCCATTCTTTGACCAAGACGATCCAAGTCCACGCAATAATTCCTAGATCGGATCCCACCACGTGCATGGCAAGTCGACTTCCTTGGATACGTGATTACGCTTATTGTTAGGCCACACGTATGCTCGAATATTGTCATTGTTACGTCTAGCGCCGAGATGACAATACCACCCTGAACGAACGGTAGACAGTGTCGGACGCTAGTCCAGGAGGACAGTCATCGGCAGTCTTGATTGTTTGAGCCAATTAAAAGAAACCCTGAAGACTCGTGGTCATTCAATATGACGGATACTTATGGTTACAATGCTGGTAACTAGGACGGAACAGGACGAGGGAGAAAATGCTTGAGATTAGGGTGAAAGGAAACTGTTGACGTAACGACTCTATTGTAGGGTTGGTATGTCTGGAGCTTGATTCTTGAATCTATGTAAATGAGCTGTATGCTGTACTATAAATATGTATTCCTCTGTGAGAATAGGATGCTATGACAGGGACGTAGGGGCGAGATCATCATGGTTACGGATTATACATTATAATAATAAGAATGACCCTATATACTTTGCACCGGAAGACAATAGGAAATCTGATTTACAGATTCTGAAATTCAGCAGCTTCGTCTGATCCCGGAGTTATCGAGGATCGTTCATAGTTATACGGAGGAAGCGAAGTTATCTCCTACAGAAGGTATGTGAGGTCACTAAGAGAGAAGATACAAGCTGGAGAACTGAATCTAACAAAGAGTTCAACCAAGACTGGCGTTACAATGGCGAAATCAATTGAACGCTATTGACATCGAGGCGTCATAGAGACGTCATAATCAAGGGACCCTTCGTCCATATCCGAAAGGACGTAGCGGAGCCATGGCGGACGTTCAGCCAGAGTCTGGCTTGTATATGGCGGCCGTACACGCTACAGTGAAATAAGTTTAATGAAAACAGCATTGTACTCCAACCATTAATCATAGCCAGGTTCTGATAGTGGCCATCCAACCACTACGTTCCTCATAACTCTCTCCCTCTCCCTCTCTCCCTCTCTCTCTCTCTCTCTTTCTCTCGCTTTCGTTCTACTTGAACCTATATGTTCTCTCTTTATCTGCCTACCCCCTCTACTCTTTACTCTCCGTGATGTATTGTTGTTGCGTGGTGCGCTCTTCGACCTCGCGGGGGTTATGAATATGAAACTCAAACCACCCTCCATCAAACGAAAAGTACCACATGCCAGGAAGGTCGGTACACGTGCGTACGAGAAATATTCGCCATGCGAGGTTGGCATCGCGGGACACAGGGGGATTGGCGAGATCGAGGACATTGTAATTTGCGTAGGGGGTTCGTGAGTGAAAAATGGAATTAACAAAAAAAATGATATAAAAAAAAAGGGATGAAGTATACGCAAAGTATAGGCGCCTATGTGGAGTGAAGTTGGCGTTTACTCTTGCGAGGTGAAAATCTCGAAGGATTCTCGATTAAGTTTATAGTCCTTTCGTGCCTGGCTGACCATGGGGATTTTTTTCTTTGTCTCGTTTTTTTTTTTTTTTCCTTTACGTTGTCCTCCATGCAACAATGGGGGCCCTGTCATCGGCACGGACCTGCATTGCTGGCATAGCTCTCAATTAAGGTTTTGGGCTGTCACGACTTCAGGTCTCGATCGGCTGCAGCAACGGCACTGCTGGCCAACATCACCAACATCGTGAACATCGTCAGGCAGCGGTACTCGAAAGGGACTTTAACCCACCTCAACGTTCTCTCTACCCTGTATAAATATGAAATCAATGCCCCCACCGTGAGCAGAACGTGTTCCTCTTCTCTCCTTCGTTCCCCTTTTTTCTTCATCTATACCATTCCCTCGCTCACTAAGCATGGAAAATGGTGCCAGTCACGGTTCCGTGAATCACCACTGGCTTCTTTGGCTCTATTCCACGATCATTCGTCATTATACGAGTACCAACGAACGCAACCTTTACCAACGTATCCGCGAGTCCTTCATCCATGTAAATTCTGGCAGGAAGTGGCAGAGCGCCGGTTCGCCATCGTACCGTAAGATGAGTTACCGAAGTGGCAAGTGCTTTTGGGGTGGCTCGAGAAGCGTAAATAAATTTGCTCAGAGTTCACGAAATCGAGGGTTCAAATTATTTGGCAGACGGGGAATAGGGAATGTAAAGGGGTGTTAGGGGTAGCGGAGACGTCCAGGCGGAAATCCAAGCCGCAGGGATACGCATTATGCAAGCGCCATTTTGCTCTCAAAATCTTCCGTCGGGGAGGAAACAATGAGGCAAAAAGGAGAAGCCGCCACCGCCCACTTCAGTTCGTCGGGCGCGTTTTCAATTTCCACAACCATTAATACAACCCCCCTCCTCCTCTCCCACCTCCCCCCACGGGTTACTACCCTTCCTACTCGACACGATTTCTCCCCACCACTTTGCTCCAATCTCCCTTCGACCGTTCCTCCCTCTTTCGAACTGGTCCATCCCGGGGGCTTCCTGCTCCGCAAGGGATGCTGTACATCTATCATCTTTCATCCGGATTGCCAATCCCTACATTTCATCCCCTTACGACGGTGCATCGCGGGCCAAATGAACGCGGCCCATTTTCGATGGTTTTATGAATACATTTAATAGCGCTCGAGTGCCTTGTTTTTTTCGATCAATCCATCCACTCTTCTCTGTTCCGGATACACTTTACAGACCGACAATCCTTCATCAAGCTGAACGATATTTCGATTCTCTAGGAGACGTTCTAATGGAGTCTGTCGTAGCTACGGACCAACATCATTTAGCACTGTCTGATGTCAATTGAAAGTTTTACATTTTAGATCTCTGAACTATCTATTTAGCTATTATTTGGCAATCTAGCCCTGGTACTGTTTCGATAGTTTCAAGGATGGGTAGATCAAAATTAACAGGGATGAATTTTGAAATTTTTCATCAATTTTAAATACAGAATATTTTACCAGAGTTACTTAGTATATGTCAATTGCTGATTATACTTTGATGTATGAGTCAGAACTGGTCCAGACCTTTTCATCCCCCATTGGTCATTTCTAAATCTTTGTTCCTTCTAATCCAATCAGTGCACCAATAGTGTATGTCGAAAGGGACTATTTCGATATTTTCAGCACAGTTAATTTTATCATCGGCATATTATTTGGGATTTTTCGAATTGGATCAAGCATTATTCAGCATCTTGCAAATAAAACAAAGTATCACTATACTGCAGCATCACGATTCTAAATAGTAATCAGAGCCGAATTGGGAAAACACGTAAAAATAAGTGCGGTCGACTGAATCAAAATGGAGATGGGTTCCGCGCGGCAGAATTTCCCCGGATGCGTTCAGCCAACCTAAAGGCAAACCAGCATCGACAAAATTTACGCAGACCGCTATTTGAAGTCTTCATTAGAAATTAGCCCAGAAAGATGTAATCAGTATTTTTGAAATTTTTTAAAAATAATTTCAAATCTTTTTTTCCATCTTCTTTTTTTCTTTTTACCGATAAAACAATTCCAAAGTTTTATAACAATGGCTGTCATTCCCATAAGAAAGAAGTACCCACTTCAGATCTCACGCGTCTTCTAAAATATTTTCTATTTTTTTTTTATCTCCTCTCGAAGCATTCGCGATCCCCATTTCGGATCTATCTATCAGCTTTCGTTCTGGACCAAGGGTGTTCCCGGTATTACTGAACGTTCGATGGCGGCGTCTTGGCCATCACAAAGGTAGAACTCGATGGAACAATGCGGGAGGAGGTTCCAAGAGCGAAGAGAAGCAGAGGCAGCGAAATGGATTAATGTGTAAGAAAGAGACAAGAGAACGAAATAGAAAAGAGGAGAGAAGAAACAAGGGAGAGAATCAGAAGAGTCTGATGCCCGACCCGCCCAGAACGTCCGTGCAACGTCATCCTTAGGGACCATCCTGCGTGTGCACCCTTCGACCTATAGCACGATCCCAACTCCCGTACAAATTCAAATGCGAAAATTCAGACTCCCTGAATCATCATAGACGCTTCTGAATTTTGATCCTGATCACGTCGATGAGCTCGAGATCATCCAAACAGCGTTAACTCTCGATACTGGACCAGCCTATTGACTCGTGGAATAACTGCGGGTACAGCATCGTGAGGATCAGAAACAAGATTCCAGATCGGTACAGGAAGATCAACTAAAGATTTCATCTCAGCCAGTGACCTAGTGCAACCTGGTCAGGCTCGTGCCTAATCTTCTTGATACCCTGTGTACGGCTTCCAAGGATTTTACCGGATCAATGTCTTGGCCTCAGTGTCTTCGGGGATCCTGATCATCGATAGAACATGTTCCGATTGTCAGTGACAATGCTGCACCATGTGTGTCGCGAGTAGATAAAACTCGAAAAATGTCAATACCCTTAGACACACTATACACAATTTATGGAAAACATTCAGGATGATCTCTTTGGATTGTTACGTGTCCAGCAGGAAGGATCGTCCACCTCTTTATATACATATGGAATGTCGGATCGTGAGATCCTGAAGAGATAACCACCCCGAGGGCCAAATTCCACGTTACCCAATCGGGTAACGTTACCTTTATTTGATAGCCTGACTGTTTGATATTGATCTATCACGGACACGGATCATTTATCCTCTGGATGCTTCCCGTGGATCTTTGTACATCGATAAATAAAGATCTTGCCGCTTTCCACAATAACTATTTATACGGTTTAAGTTTTCGATTAAGGAATTAATAGAAAAATAAATGTCTAATGGACAATTTATAAGCGATTGCCATTCGAGTTTATGGTCATGAATAAGTATTTATATGTTTTTTACTGTCGCGTGAAATTCAAAAATTCAATAACCGATTGCTAGAAAGTAGCAGCAACCGTTCTGCTGTGAATATAGCTAGACAGCTAATCGGCATGTGGTTAATTGCAGTAACAGTATCTACAACTTCTGCGTATCTTGCACATGTCGCATGCGTATACTTGTCTGACAGGAATCTCTATTTCATATATTTCCTCACCTTATCCCCATCCTTTTTCGAAGCCGCTTGAAGGGCCTTGAGCTTTTCTATATTGTCATCTCCTGGCTCCTCGGCAATTTCCCCAGCATCCTTCTCGTTCGGAGTAGCAGGCTGAGCCAAAGTAAATCCAAGATCCACATCCTGCTTCCACAGTACCTCGATCAAATCCATATCCTGTGAAAAATAATTTTTTTTTAGAGAGATATAAAAATTCAAATTAAATCTATCTGACATTTATGACAGGTATTGGATCCTTATCTATTTGAGTAGTGGAATATACCAGAATGAGTACTTCTATTATTGGACATGGTAACGAGTTCAATTAACCGTTATGCGAATAGCCATTAATTATCGTTAAGTTATCAATACGTAAACTATATAATATCGGTAGGTAATGCGAAGATAATTAATCTTAGAGTAAGAGCGTCGATAATGAGTTATTGAAATCGAAGGTGTCTTTTTTGAGAAATTTCCCAAAAAAATCATGAGATAATTTTCATAAAATTTTTTTTATAGATTTTATAAAGATCCCCACCACTCGCTACAGGAGGGACCCTGCGATGTCTCCACCGGCTGAACTTTACAGTTGGATAGCCTGTTTTAATTACGGGCCAAAGTTAATTCGAGTGCCAATTAGTACACGAGTACGATCGATCAACCGATCCTTGGGCCAAGACGATCGACAGGAAGTGTCTCTGGTCATCCGTGCGTTTCCGCTATCTTAAAGAAATTGTCCTGCGACACGCTTTCAGCTTTTTCGTAGTCTAATTTGCACAGTGGCCTGCGACTGATTGCCGTGATCGACTCGGCCATTTGAAATACAAACAAGCCAATCTTACGATTACGAAGAAAAGAAAAAAAAAACATGAAAAAGACAAAGTAATATCTACCGATCGAACTTCTAGCGACTTCTCGGCTATTGATTACGGACTTTCATTTTCATGACTTTACGAACATCTTTGGATCTGCATTCTCATCAAAACGGACGTTCTACTTGACACAGGATATTCATTCGAGTACCAGTATCGTACAGACGACCTGCAGTTGTCTTCTAAATGGTACTGGTACTCGAACGAACATCCATGGTACACGTTCTTTTCAAAAAGCTATATAAAATAGCGTTAAACGATGATAGCGCACACATGATAATTTTTAATAAGACAGTATAAGATATATATTGTTCGCGTATAAAAGTGCATGAACAATGATCCAGTTATATGGATCTTGAAACAACAAATAAAATAATGAAAAAAGAAGACGAATAAAAAAATAAGTAAAAGGGATAAAATTATCCACAGAAGGAGCCAATCCCGTGACAGAGCACAACCGATAGGCAGCTGGCTCGTGCGGCATGTCGGTGCTTTTAATTCATCCAATTTGTTCTGTTCGTTCCCAGCCTCGTTAACCAATCTACGAATTTTCCTCGCCAATCTAATAGCAGGAATGTCTTTGTGAAAGTATAGCAGTAACTACGCCCAGTTTTTAATCGTGATATCAAACCGAGTATGGACGAGTGATATAAATACAATTGTAACAGAATCCAGGCGCACACAAGGGATACAATGGGTGATCGATATAATGATTTTTCATGGGAATAATTTAGTGCTGGAGTGACTTTACCTAATTCTATCTAAAACCACGTCCGAAATGTCTAACGAAGCAGTGCAGTGTACGCACTCGTAGACCGAGCAGATAATTAAATGAGGAAGTGATTAAAATGGCTCATTCTAACCACGTGGACAGGCGTAACGACTCGATCTACCTACTTAAGATATCCAACGGTGTCTTCGTTGTTCGGCAGAACTACGTTTTTTTTTCCAACTCGAGTTTTTCAAAAAAATCTTTCGATTTCACTCGCTCGATCGAACATCGACGATCGACGGCTAACACAGGCTGATCCGGAGATACGTTTCGCGTCGCTGACATTGTCGCGGAGCGTCTCCGGAAATTACAGAACCGCGTCCGAGACTTCTGACTGAACGTTTTTACGGGACTAAACAGACTAGTGAGGAAATTCCGGATAAAAAGGAAAAGATGAAAAACATCGATTGATAAGTGTCGATAACAGTTAAGTTTTCGAAATATTTATAAAAACTTGACACAGCTCCGATACGGAGTTCATACAAATTAAAAAAAAATGTTTTGACAGAAAAAAGAATCGTAAAAATTTTGATTTTACATATGACAACTTTATAAAAAAAGGTTGCCCAAGTATTTTGAAATACAGATATACAGATTGCCATAGGTATTTTGACTCGTGTCATTTGGTCCAATCCTCATTGTAAAATTCTTTTGTCAATTTATCCGTCTGGAAGCATTCCGTCAAATAATAAGACCGATTATCGGTTCTCATAAAACATCCAAGAAGCGATGTCGCGATTGCATTCATTGCTTGATTACACCAGGGTGCGGCTAAAGCAATCATTACCAGACTTTCATCGGTTATTGTTTCCAATATCGGTAAGTACGATCGAGCAGTCTTGAGATTCATGAAACGAACCATAAACCATAAGCGTTACAACAGTAACAGTAACAGAATACCAACAATAAAGGATTTTCGATCGTCATACCCTAGAATCAGTAACGACAGTCAAATCATTGATACATAGACCAATCGACGAGAATTGCATAAGTCACTCCCTCTCTGACACACATGAACCCAATACCCAAATATAACGCATATACGGGGAGTATCTAACGTGTAATTTAATATGTCGATTTTATGTGGGTGTGCTAGTACCACGATGTCGGCCATGTTGGAGTCTTCACAGCGGGATACCCGCCGCGCCCACACTACTCTGGTGCCCTGCTGCTCTTTCGGCCATTTGGTTAGCCCACGTTCCTATATTTCACATATGAAGTACGGCAAGAGTCATATATATATTAAACGCGAAATATACGTGTTTTTTTAAAAAAAAAGTAATCTCATCTAAGATATTAAGTGTAAAGGCGGTTAATTCAAAAGTCTCTTGAAAATTCTCATATGTACGTGCTACGTTCAGTTCACGATATCGAGGGGCCATCTCCTTATGACAAACAGTATAAAAGAGTCACCTGAATCTGGACGATGCGACTACACCTATGTATATACTTAGTACACGACATAGACACGTATCTTAATACGGATCACTTTATTTCGAAATCGTGGTGAACTACTCGAGAGGCCAGCTCGATCACAAAGGCGTCAGGTATCTACGGATCAGCAATTACGCACAGTTCATAATGGCCGATGAGTTCATCTGGCATCTTGGTGTCTCCGTGTCAAGTCCTGATATCCCTCAACGCGTACAACGTGTCCGAAAAGAAAATTTACCAGAAGTATATACGAATTGGGTTATAACGAGAATCCATCTCTGCCGAACAAATTGGTTTCTTTAGGTCCAAGAAACATAGCGTTGACTCCAGGAAGACGTGAACCGGGATATACCGGGTATGAGTACCGTACTGATCAAAAGCCATGAATATTGACGTAGCCCGCTACAGAGAGATCGCGGCACGGCGAGGACGATAAAGAAGTGAATGAGAAGCGATAGAGAGAAAAAGTACAAATTTCTAGTTGTACACGAAACGTGACCACTGTCACTGAAAAATTCGTGTCACATTGACAGCTGTCTTTGCATAAGAATCTATATGTACCGTTTTAATCGGGACGTTCTTTACTGGCAAAACATTGGCAGCGCGACCAATAGCATTCGTTCCTCATGCCCATTGCACCTGTTTCAATTTGTATTTTTTTTGTTCGATCTTCCACGATCCAACCTATCATTCCGTAACGTTCAGAAGTGCCTTGTCTCGATTCGATTGACAAAGTCCAGATAATCAATTACGATCCCCAAATTTTTTGTGTGTATATTATATCACAGTATTCCTTGAAAAATCCGGTAACGGATCTTCAGTCGCTCTTGTATTTCTATTAGAAAAATTTGAATGAGCATCAGCCCGTATCTGTGTACAGACTCCGGTGGTTATTGTCCTAGATGAGTTTTGTTACCCAGGACGATCGGTTAGGCTTCACGAGGATATCGTACGTACTCCTTCTGGTTGGACGTCGAATTCGAGCCGGTCGTCTTCAACCTGGACGACTTCAGGATGACGCAACGGTTCCCTACTAACTGGCCGTGGCGGACTGTTTACATCATGGATCATTCAGCGTGCGTGCACTCAATGGATTCAGTACGGGCTTTTTGCCGACGGTTACGACCTGCGAGGACCGTGGCTCCGACGTTGTCTTGCTCCTCCACTCGTCAGCGGATGACACTTTTTGTATTTTACTTGGCGCCCCTATTGACGGGTCAAGTGCGCGAGCTTCGTCTTGACGTGCTGATAAAAGGTGTCTGTTCTAACAAGCTTGTATAATATAAGGTATAGGTAGAAGATGAAGAAGACAAAGAGTGAATAAAGGTGCATTAGCCACAATGTTAAATACAGCGTGTCTATCATGTATATATATATATATATTTACAGGGACAATGACTTGGAATAAACGTTCATAACGGAATTCATAATCAACATTCATAATTTTGTCGTAAGAGCATAGCGGGGACTCGTGGACTTGGCTTAGTGATAAGTTTCGAACAGTTTCTAGTAAGACAGAAAATAATTTGTTCTATTGACAATTCCCTAGGGCCAAGCGCTCCAGGCGGCCTCCTATAGATTACGTATAAGTTTAATAATTGTATCTGAAAGATATTTAGTATTATCGGTCGCTATTTCGTGAAAGTGTCCTCGTACGGTGCTCGAATGGCAGGAAACAAAATGGACTCGTGGCTGTGAACTAGGTCGACATCGATCCGACTACCGAAGCAATATCAAAGAACTGGAGGGTCTAGGCATTCATCATCGCGTTACGTAAACTCTTTCTCTGCGATCGCGCGGGTGTCCGATATGTTCAGCAGGAAGTGGTACTGCTGCTCGTTTTACCATGAAGCCTCGTACACGCGTCTATGAACAGCGGAAGAATGATTTCAGTAGTGCAGTAGATGCTTTCGGTTAAGATCTTATTAAGGTAGTTAAGAGGCGTCCACCAGTGGTACGTTCTAGTCGCGCGAGTTCGAATTCAACGAGCGACGCGACGTTTGCTCGTTTTAGGAACACAGAAACGTCTTAGTGGACTCTGTCTTTTGGGCTCTGTTTTTTTTAACTGATTATTTCTCCATGAATGTTTCGAAAACTGATTTCTTTTGCTTTTTACATAATTTTTCGAATTCATTATTTTATCCATTCATTATCAGTATTATTATTTATTACGCTTAAGACGTACACTTCGATCTTTGTCCATATTGATTAGATATACTGGGCATTTAGATTTTTAGTCGTAATTTCTTCCTGATACCACTCCACAGTTAAACTGTGATGCAAATCGGAAAGGATCCGTTCCGGCTTTTTAGAGATTGGTAATAACGTCATAGCGTTGTTATCCGTGAGATTTCGAAAGCAATTATAATCCGTTCATAAAGACGGACACTGGCTTTGTCTGAGTAACTTGTTTTAGGATTCTCACGGCGCTCTTCCACATTTCTTAAGACGGCGCTAGGATCAAAAGAAAGCTGGAAAAGTAGTCGAGTTGACGTAGCAAAAAAGTCTAAATTAATTCGCTGCCGACACGAAAAATTGAATAAGCAAATTTTACGATCAGGTAGCAAAGGAGATACATGTCGAGTACCAAAGTGACGAATTTTGCCAAAGGAAGTACGTATGAGTGGGAATATGAAAGATTGAAAAGTCTTTTCCAGAGGGTGAAAAGGAAATACAAGGCTGAAAATCTATACTGTTGTACGGTTGGCTGTACTGCGGAAACCACATTCCCGTGAGAGAAGGGCTTCACCGTAACCAAGTAGTAATCCTTACAAATTGGCTGGTAATCTTGTTACGGAATAATGGCCAGGGTCCACATTTCTAGGGGTAAACATCCCCTGATCGTGTCCCGAGCCCAAAGCGACGTAGCTAACATAAGTAACCCTATAGATACTTTATGCCAGTAGTACCTGTGATGGTTTTCGACATGTACCTGACTTTAAGCTTCAATAATACGCCTAATGACTGAACTACCGTTAGGTTGGCAGTCAAGCATTATTCCTGATCTTCACGCCAACCCTTTATGCCTGACCACAGCGCACCGACAGCTTAGTACGTTTTTACCGCACATTTGAAAAAGGTACGGTCACTGGTCGAATAGACCTCAAGTTTCAACTTCCTTGAGACAGTGCGTAAAACCACTTCCGTTTTCTTTTAGGAGATGCGATAGTGGTCTCGATAAGAAGTGGTACCTGAAGAGTCTGATATTATAGGGTCCATCGCATGTTAGAACCCCTGTGGTTTTGATATTCAGATAAGAGTATTATTACCATCCGTAGTCCAGGGGTTTCTTTATTTTATTTATACATTTTTCGAATTTTTTTTACATCCCTCGGGACTCTTCAACATTCTCATAACCGAACCCGATCCTCTGGACATTCCCGAAGCTTCCCGTGGGACAGATCAGCCGCCGGTTTGAAATTTAGAAAAAGGGTTGCGCCAACCCGAAGCAAGTATCGAAAATACCATGGGAAATTCCACCATGAGATACGATGAAAGGTCCACCATAACAAATATGACGTATCTGAGGAAAGTTGCATAACTCATCCCTCCCCATAAACAAATAAATTTTCATCTAATCCCCAGTCATCCTTAATACAATTTTTTAACGTTATAAAAAAAAATTATAAATTATAATTACCCATAAAGCATAATTTTGACGAACACCACATACGATTCTACTTGAATTAAAACCTGTTAACGTCGGCCCGAGAACTGTCAACCTGCCGCTGTCAGTTGTCAAACGTCATCGAATAGGTCCTCGTAAAACAATGAGTCCCAAGTAAAGTGGACAGGTAACCATGCCGAATGACGTTCTAAAATCCTCCCACCATAAATTACTTAGTATTCGCAACCATAGTATTTACAAGTGGTCTGACGTTTTGCGGATAGCCAGTAGATGGTCCAGTGACCGCTAATGGGTCCCCTGGGGATACCCAATAGGGATACGCCCATAGCGAGCAAGGATCCAAAGAGAGATCTGAGAAAGCCTTTCTCCCAGGAACATCCCTTTATCTCCTATCGAGATAAAACAGTCCCCAGAGAATCGATAGATTCCCCATCCCCACACCTCTCAGCTGTACCAACGACGTTTCCAAAATCTTATCTTCTTCGCCATGAGGTTTCGCGCGTAAAAAGAAAAATTAACGCTCGCACAGATCCCACTTCCATATACCGTCTAATCAGGTCCGGCAACGTATACATAGATATACCAGTACTGTATCTACATGTTACGTACCATCTCATCTCTAAGACTGGGAATTAAGTTAGGGTACGAATAACCTTTTCTACGGTTATATATAGCTATACACACGATGTCGGTTCCCGTTAAGTTAAAAGCTCGAGAAACTTTCGTCGGTCCTGGTGCGTCCCGTCGAGGAGGCTTAAGAGCATAAAGCATTAATTTCCTGGTTTTAATTAGTGCGTCGTGCACGCAGCCGCTCCATAATGGCGGCCAAAGCCGGTACTCCTGGAGGGAGTGAAAGGGCGAGGAAGGACGAAAGGGGAGTTTGATTAATGATCCTGCGGGATCAGGGACGCGGCTAGAGGAAGCGTATCCTAGGGGACGCTTGTCTTGCCGCAGAGCGATACGTCTGCCAGAGAGTCCAAACTGGCATCTACAAATATTTTTCAAGTATCCGCTTGGTCGAGTGCGAAAGATTTTTGAGTAAAACATAAATTTTTTTCATTGATAAAAAAATTATCCTCCAAAGTTTAACGAGTCGTGGAACCAAATATAAAATTGATTGACGCATCTCATTAAGGTGCGAATGGTTTTAAGAATAAGTCCCTGTATAATGTTAAATCGATAGACACCGTATAGAAATTTCGAAAATACCTTGAACAGGGTATTACAGGGCTACCAGCTATAATAATCTGATTAATTTAATTGAAGAGAGAGTCCCCGTCTTCGTTCGCGAGTGAAATATAATATAAGTTTAAAAAAAAATCATCTCAACCCTTTTACAGTACCTTTCAAAAAGGGCGAACACCTTTCGTACGCTATACACAGTGTGAAAGAGTTATAATCGCCGACTGGTCCCTTTGATCTTTAATGGCCGCGGTGTCGTTAACCATTCCCGATCAAACGCGCCGAGTCCTTTACAGAGTACCAACGTTATAAGCACCTACGTGGTACACGCGCATATAGATACCAACCCTAAAAGCTTGAGTACCACCGGAAGATACATTGCAATATCAGGGGGTAACCAACTTTGAATCCTGGTTAAATTAGCTTAAAGGTACACCAGACATTCTCTACGTGGTTGATAGGGTCACGCAATGGCTACGGCGCAAGAGAGATTGGGTGGGTGGGGTGGGACGAAGGGAGAAAAGGGGAAAAAAAGAAGGGCGAAGGAAACGATTCGAAGAGGGCGAGATAGGAGTACCATGAAAAATAGTTTTGCGGCCCTATCAAGGTTGGGTAGCACAAACCTCCCCATTGCCTCCCCACTGTATCTCGAGGTCCTATCGGCGTATCATCTATGTAATTCGTATAATGTATCCATGCAAGTTCAGTGCGGGAGAGAGAGAGAAGGAGGGAGCTGAATAAAATGGAGGAGAGAAAGAGGCAAGGGAGAGAGAGAGAGATGTGTTTGTGTTGTAGGATATCAGAGAACCAGCCAGCCAGCCAGTCAGGGGCGGCGCGTGTACAAAGGGAACGCCGCCGTCCGTCACGAACGTTCACCCCAGGGGCGGTCCCCATTCTCTTCGATCCATGTTCCTGAGCCCCATGGTCTCACCCAAGCCCACGCATTATATATCCACTATTTTTTTATTCATACTCGAACAATACGCGAGTATCCATCGACCCCGATGCTATTAGAATATCCGCCGCCCTTTTGGATTGGATACAGGCATATCCATTCGTGCTTGGTATATACATAGGTATACAGGCCTGTAACAACAATATCCCCGATATACGTATGGTAGATGTGTCATGATATATTGGTATATTTTTTTATTTCTGTAAAGGTAACGAAAAAAATGAGATCAATGAAAAAAAAAATCATTTACATGATTCTTGAGCGATCGATTAATTCTCAAGAATGAGGAGGACGATTGCGCCTGAATTCTCCGTGAAATTTGTAATTTCCTAGTACGGAATTTAGAGAGCGAGGAGATAACTGTGCTTGATTAGCGTAAAGAGGAACCTGTATATCTATACTTCGATACAGATTACGTGACTATCGAAGAGGCTGTCGAAAGACGTAAAATAAAAGTGCCGGATGATCTCGATAAAAAGAGAAAAAAGAAGGAAAATCGTAAAATGCTAACCAATCAAATTTTTTTATTCAATTTCGATAACAGGTACGAGAGCTAGACTTTTTAATGTAAAATTAAGTAACCGTGTTTAACGATAACAGCATGTTAAAAAATAAAATATTAATTGACGGATCATGTTAATTTTCATTTTATTCGAATAATTTACAAACAAATGCCATGCTGCTACGAAGGGCGGCCATTGTATCGGTAACAACCGCGTATAGTATTCTGGACCGGGATAAGCGTCCAATCACGGGACCCTCTTTCTCTTAAGTTTGATAGTGAGCGTGAGCCGGCATGGGGTCCCAAGATACCCCAGGGAAAAGAAGGTAAGGCAAAGGAGAGTCATGGGTAGGTATCCTCCGACAGGATCATTTATCAAGCTTGGACCGGGCTCCAATCCTGGCAAGGCAAACTGCCCCGTTCTGTTGCCTTATTCTTATCTGTCTTCTTATATACTTAAACGCGTGCCTTATCTAGAGGAGACAGTGCAGTCCAATAAACGTCGAAGCCGAGTAATTCGAGATCCGATCCTTGCAACGTTCCAGCCGAATCTAAATGAGTGAATAAACTTTTTTTCTCAAAATTTGTTTAGCCTTTTCAAAAATGCCAAAATTGACTGTATAATTAAAAATTAAAAATCGTATGACAAATTTGACTTATGAAATAGTTCGATACACTTTAATGTTAGCAGGCATACATATATATATACACATATAGTAACTAAAAGATTGACCTTTACTGTCCAGTTATGTTCTATCTATTATCGAGAGACCTCGATGTCACAATTATTCACGCGTGTCAGAGACTCACGCCCGTGGATAATCACATGCTTTAATGCCATAGAACACAAAACGATCCCGGTTACAGAGATTCGATCAATCTCCGTATATACGAAGCTAACAAGAGTAGGCGTAAGTTACGTATGTACGTACCCACAATTCCACGTCGATTACCTCCCCCGTGCGAAACTCCGATGATCCGATTGTCAGACTAATAGAAATTCCATAGCGAAGAATCGATTGAGTTCCCGCAAAGCCATATAGATACTAGATGATAGAAAAAGTCATAAGAAAAAATAATGCCCGTAACTTCGATGAACGTCCAATAAGTGACGAAGGTATACACATATATATAATATCTTGCAAGAAGTGATCGTTTTTGATAGATAACAGAGCGCGACGTCTTTTTCCATGTAATAAGGATAATTGGTTTCTAATTGATTTTCAATGTACGATTACGCGGCTCGACTTTCGATTGTGTCGCGACGAAAAGACTTCGGCATGATGTTTTCGTTAGCCAATCGGATCTTTCGAAAGAAAACGCTCTAGATTCGCGTGGCTCCTGCGGTGGAGAATGTGATGATCGTTAAAATCATTTTTACTATGACAGGCGTCGCGACGTTGGTAGAAGTGAAAAAAAGAGCGGTGGGTATATAAAGATGGAAGAAAAAATAAAAAAATATTTTAAAAAACTATACTGCCTGAAAGATCATACCAAGGGATAAGATCGCGGTACGTGCGTACTCGGGTACATATTAGCAGTCGTGCCTTTCTATAGAAACAAGATCATATCCGAGAACCGTGTTAAGAAACCATCATGAGAATTAAAGTGCCTGGACAAGCTAAGGAACAATCCGAAAGAATTCCCTAGGTTGCCACATTGGAGTTTAATGGCCGACAAAGGCGCGCCAGTTCGTATATGTAATTTATGAATAATCATAATCGATTCCAATTATGTCCTTAATTAAGTGTACAATGGAATTCTTCGTCTCTCTTACTCGTAAGCGCCTTCTGCGCATGCGCGGCGAACGGCGCCGATAACAACAATCATCATCGACAATAAAGCCGGTAAGTGTTCTTATTGTCCGAAAGAGAAAGATAGAGAGAGAAAAAAGATAAATAAGAGAAAATAGATCTATATACGCGGATATATATATATATATATATTACAATAAAAACTTGGAACATAGCTACACGATGAGACGAAGAGTGGAGAAAATTCGACATATCAATATGATAATTAGTAGAAAAAGGGAGGCTGAGTGATTCAAGAAGAGCGATAAAAGGAGCAGGGACTTTTAGTACAGTGAGAGAATACAGCGAGCGTCGAGCAGGTATACAGGTAAAGGAGAGAAAAGGTTCGAAGCTTTGAATCCGGATTTGAGTGTGCGCAACGGTATTCAGAACTGGCGCCACCCGTCGAGAAGTGCTCGAAGCTTATTGGAGGCTCCATTCGATTGGTCGAAGTCGACGTAGAATGGCGGCGATTACTCGCTATTCCGCCTCTAATTTGTTCCTCGGTGACTTCGATTTCTGGTAGTTGCACGAGTGTCGTATAAACGGTTTGATCGCTGTTACAATTAATTTAGCACTCACGTAATACGTACACTTTTGTGCACAAAGTGCAATTTAGCACTTATGTAATAAGTTATTTTTCATTCGTATGAAAAATTCGATACACGCTTTGACCTTTGTTTTCGCAAAGGCATTCGAGAAATAATAATGTTATATTTTTCGTATATCGGGTTTTCTGTTATTGCGTATTAATTCCGTAAGAAATTATTGTTATCTCAGGGGTGAACATTACCATCGAACAACCATGGCGAAACGATTAGGTTTTCTCTGTCGGAAATACAAGCAAACTACGATCTCGATCGTGGCCCTTTTATCAGTCTGTCACGTACACGATTCAGGATTAAACAGTATCTAGAGCCGTGCCTCGCAGAGCGTAGGTAATTAAACGGCTCATTAGATAGTACGTTGACGGTGAGTATCGTAGGTCTGGATTCCCAACCGAGTCAGATTGAGATAAAAGGTTCGATTCAATCGAACAGTCGTATCGATAATTGGTTCTTAGCAATAGAAACTTACGGATTGCTCAATATTATTGATCAATCTTAACCAATTGAGATTGTGTTACAAATTTTGGAAACATTTTTAAAAACTGGCATACTGTAAAATTTTTTGTTTAATAAACTTATAAAGAAGCTTGATGTATAAGTAATTTACGTGAGAATCTTCTCTCTGTGTGTGTTTGCATGTGTGTGTGTATGTGTATATATATACTCTGTCAGGGCATTTCATCGTAATAAATTTCTTTCTATGGTTTTTCCTTCAATAAATTATGCGTCAATATCACGTTGCACGTCACTACCGTATTGAAGTCCGCTCGCGTGAAGAGTGCTAAAGTCACAGAGCGCGTGTGTATAGTGAAAATGAACTTTTTCAAAAAAAAATCCAAATTATCATTTTGAAGAGTCGTACGATCCCTGGCGTCTCTCTTCCTTTTGCATCAATGGCTGCCGTGTACGCCGACACGGGCAGAGAGACGCCTATTGAGAAGTTGTCAGAGGTCTCTCGACCGGTTTTCTCCGTACGTAATTACAAGATTGGAACCAATCACTGCTCACGTCAAAAAATCCTCCCGGATACCTTTGTGCGCACTGGTTTTCGCCATCTTCTGTATTGAGTATAAGAACGAAGATATGCCATTGGTGTCATCAATAAATTGAAATGTTTTCGAAGCACGTGAACAATTCTAAATTTTGTGTTTTTAATCTTTAGACCAGAACCAGATGTGTTTCGATAGTTTTCATACTTCTATGGGAAATAAAGGAAAACTATAACTATATATAAATAAACGTTGGCAATGGACGTGCCGAGAAAATGCAATTCACGACGTAATCTCAAGGGAGTGCATCGATCACGTTGAGATATCCACCGGTGTCAAAATATTTCTACGGATCACTCGCAGCTTCCCTTGTGGCTGATCGAACGATCTGGTTAAATAGCGACCTCACAATTGGTTCTGATCGATACCCATTGGGGTCCCTAAAAAAAGTCATAATGCCATCTGGGATTTGCAGTGCGCGTACGCGATTATCATTGAACTTTTGAAAATTCTTTTGGTAAAATTATATGGACGCTACTGAGAATATATGTTTTTCATTTCGGCGATTCGTTTTGACATGCACCTGCCTTCGAAAACATCCTGTCGCGATGTTGCTCGTAGGATAACACGTGGGGTTGGAGAAAACGACAGGTGAATCGTATACAGATGACGATAATGATGATGATGATGATGATGGTGATGGTGGTGGTGGTGGTGATTGTGGTGGTAGTTTTCGTGGAAGAATATCATAGTGGGGATTGACAAATGAAGATGGCGGCATCCTTTTGAATCGGATATTTCTCCAGTGTAAACATTAAAAATTTGTCTTCCTCTCTGATGTATTCTTACATTGAAAAAACCTTTACAAACAAAACTTTCCAAATAATCGAAAGTCATAACAAAAACGTAATTTTAATGTAAAAATACGTACCCGTAAGAAGACAGAATGATACGTAATAAATTTCATTGAATAAGCAACCATGTTGTGGTAATTAAAAAATAGGTTAAACTGTATGAAAAAAAGACCTCATTCGTAAATAATAAAAGTCACTTTCTTTACCTCTGGTTCAAGATAATTTTGAGTACTTTTGGGTTAGATGAACAATCCGCTTTCCCTGAGACTTTCACATCGTTACAGGATCATCACTGAGGATTACGAGGACAAGGTTTTACGTAGATCCTGATCTACATCTCCAGGGACGAGGGAATCGTACATGAAAAAAAAAAAATCGTAAGAAATCCTCATACGGGGAGTCATCTATGACTGACTACGTCCCTGGCTTTCTCCGATGCTTTCTCGTACTGCTTCGAACCGACGTATCATTAGTCATTTTCGGAGCATCTCCCCGACTTGGAAAAGGAGCGAGCAAATCTATTCTATCTATATGGGGGTTGCGGCATGGGGTGGTAAAGGTGTTTATGGTAATCCTACAAGACTCCTTCGTGAGACTCCGAAGGTGGTCTCCGCCTCCATATCATTTTTCAGCGCCCTCAAAAAAATCCCACTGTGTAACAGGAAGAAATGCAAGAGAGAGAAAGAGAGAGAGAGAGAGGGAGGGAATAATAAAGGACACAGCACACTCCTTCGTTCTAACGATTCGTTAATCGCTCGTGTATAGGATGCCTCGTGTCAAGTAATTCCAAAAAAAATTTGCCCGTCGCTTGCTAATTTACCAAAGAAAGTCCAGCAGCGGTGAAAATTCTCGTGATGTAATTATCACTTTAGACAATGATGACCTGACGTGAGACAGAGGGAAGTAAATTTTTCCCGGAAATACGTCAATCTCCAGCATCAACGCACAAAATGATCCAACTCGTAGCATCGGCCAGATCGGATGATCCTTGATCCTCCTGATCGGGATCGTCTTAGTGGTATCGAATGGAGGCTCTTAGATTGCTAAGATGGCTATTCTCATGGACGTAACCTTTGCCTGCATTGCGAGCGAGGGTTGCGCTTGGCCGAGCGAGTTATACGGGGTGATATAAAATAATACGATCTGTAAATGCATACGTTATTAGATGGTAGGAACTTGAAGCGGAATATTGATTAAAAATGAACATGAAAAATGCACTTTTGTTTACTTTAAAAGCATTCCTTGATTGGTCCTATTGGACGCCGCTGCAGTGGCTGGTTAAATAATTGGTGAAATTAAGGACACCCTGTATATGCGAGAATCTTGTGGAAGGCAGGTGAGCGTAAGCCTCTTGGTATTTATACATAAAGTGTATTATGTATATATGTGTGTATATAGTGTAAGTATAGGTATATGTATATCTATGTAGCAGGCTTAGGGACATGACACATTGACAGGAGCGTGACGTGAGACCACCTCACCCACGCCTGTGTCGGCTATCAGACGGGTTATCTCTAGGCTACTATAATTTGTCAAATGGAAACCGATTTGCTCGGGCCAATGATCGCGATTGGCTGTGGGCGCTGGATGTTCGAGAATTGCGGTTCAGTGTATATCGATTTTTTTTCAGTACGGCAACCGTACGGATAATCTTGAGATAGTGTTGGAGCTTGATAGAATGTCGATAACCGTAGCATAGGAGAGTATATCGACAAGTGATTAAAAGATGACACCGATGATTAGACGTAAGAAAATGTATCGAATAAAGACGTCGATCGTTTGACGAAAATTTTTCAAAGTTTTCAAGTGAAAATGATCATCTGAAGGAATTCATTCTCGAAGAACTGACGGTCATAGTTATGTTGGTGGCGTCGCGAAGGTTGTGACGCTAGCGACATCTCTTAGATTTTAAAGGAAACCTCACGGCAGTGCTCTTACTTATTGGCTATATACCAATCAAGTCGAGAGTTTGTTTAGTGTCGCATAAAAAGATGGCGCCACGTTAGTATGACCACGGCCGTCATCCAATAATATAATTACGGACAAATAATCGTGTTTATTTTCAAGCCTAAGGTAGACTGTTAAAAAAAACGTACGATAAATCTTCCGATCGTATTAAATCAGTCTTATCTTAATGAAGTCCCGGAATGAAATAAATGATTTCACTGCCAAAGCTTCAGATAACATACTTTCAATTAGACGATTATCCAATCTCATCTCATCTGTAACACCGATAAATTTATCGTTGTAGCTCGACTTACTTTGGCAATCGTTAAGACAATAACGTCTGTTTGCGAATTCTACGTTTGAGATATGTGCCGAGACCCTAATTAAAAGATCGCGTGTATCTAATCGACACGCAACGTTGCTACTATACAATATAAATATGTACGTGTATCTGCACTAAACTGATAACTAGTAATACCATCTTTATTATTAACCATAGCGAGTTATGTAACAAAATAAAAGTTACGTTTAGACCATTTTACATTTGTATTTTATCTACAACGATTATCTGCACATACACAAGATATATTTGAGTAATATATTTAACTAACCTACAATGATCATCTGGTACAGTAAGCCGCATTAATTATCTAGATAGATCGTATGGAAATAACATCTTTTTATCTAAAATTGTAACCCGTCTTTGTAATATCAACAAAGAGTAATAGGCGTAATAAATTCGTGCGCTCGTCAGTGCGTAAGAGTTCTTATAACCACATGGGAAATAGATAAAAGAATTTTTTTATCAAAAGTCTATGATTACTCTTAAATAATCATTACTATCAAGGATCAAAAAACTGCTCAAGATAGTGCCACGTGTTCCAGTCATGTTACATATGATTTTGATAAAAGTACACTGAGTAAAGAGTTTATTTAGAATTAAAATGATTTATATGTAGTCGAATATTGTAGACAGATCGAATATTTGCGTATGAACGAATAAATAGTTATAGTGAATATGACGGCCACGTGAGGTTCAGTCTTGTGATAAATTAATATGTGCTTATGTTAAATTCTCACTATTCAATGTATTTTTCATGAAATATGTTTTCTTTCCATGAATAAAGTCTTATCAGTGAATGTGGGCGCCGGGTACTACGTAATAAAACTGATAATACAGGATCAAGACGCGAAAGCGTGTAAATTGGTTGCTCTTACGAGATAAGCCATTATCTGTCAATGGTAAGAGCCATTAGAATTTCGCTTGACAAACATATCCATTTCAAGCACATGCAAATGTATATATCACAAAAATATACATTACGATATGGACAATAATTTCCCCGACGCGTCAAGGCTATCATGAAAAAGCGAAAAATAATATATCAAGATTACGCTTTAATCCCCTTTTAAAATATCGTGTCCAGTGATTTATCATTGAGCTCACGATTTAATATATGAAAAAAAAAATGATTTCCTGCGCTGAAAGCAGTAGAAATCGAATTATAAAAATTTATTGCACGAGGCCCTTGAGAGGGCAGTATCAAAGGGAAAGGGTGGGAAAACGACAGTGGCGCCACTGGACTTTACGTGCGTTACCGTTAACTACGATTCACTCGATATAATATTTCAAACAGTCATCGATCATCGTGCGTAGAACGAGGAACCAAGAACACCCAGAATTACTATTTATGTAATACGACCAAAAATAAATTTATTAACTTGATAATCATTATCACGTCAGACGATACGCTTATTTCGTAGGGATAAGATTTTAGACATAATTTTTTTTTTAAAGCATCGTGTTGAAATGCTGTATGATAGTTACGACACAAATCTCTATTTATCGTTGTAGTTCGGTATACCATACCGACGCATTTGTTTCAATTCTATTTTGGTCAGTATAAATATATCTGCCTATCATTCAATGCATTTTATCAAGAGACTCAACCGAGCGTCATTACCATTACACGAATTACAGCTATTACTCGAAACAATTCTTAGATCAATCCTAACCTTTGGTGCAATCTCCTCTGAAACACTATCCGTTATTTTAAACTGCAATTGCCAACAATCATTTGATTGCTCGAAGTAAACTTCGGTTAACCATACTATATGCCAAAGTCAATTCACCGGTAAAGCGTGAAGTCGAGGGGACTCTTTTATATTGAATTTCATAAGAAGGTGACCTCTGAAAAACCCATCTGACACGTCGACAGACTATATGCATATATGTGAGTGTAGATATAATTTTATCTCTAGAAAAGTGAAATTATAGTAAGGTTACAACTTTTGAAAACTGGAAAGATCACGTTCTTGCTTGTTGTCGCTAAGTTAGACTGGTCGATGGAATGCGGCATCAGCGAAAAATACACATTCAGGAAAATACGTAGAAAATTATAAAAGCGGTTTCTTAATTTCACATTATTTGTGATTTGCGCAATTAAATTTCATGCGACTAAATTCCATTTGACCATACACCATTCCATCCATTAACCCACGTATTATTCGCTAATTTACGAAAACATTTATAACGTTATTATCAAGATAAAGACGACTCGCAACAACATCATGATCAATATGATTTCTATTAGAAATTGTAAGCTTGAAATAGCCATAGAAATGTCGAAATGATCAAAGCAATCTAGAAAACACGTTATGACTAAATAAACAGTGCCGTAGAGTTACTGATCAGTGAACGCACTTTAATTTAACAAATATTCCGCTTGCGACTAAACTCTTAAATATTTTAATAAACAATGAGAAAATACATTATTTATTATCAATTGTGTGTATCGTATACCCACTGTACGTATACAGATCATTTTCAGCAGCAACAATCTGAATGATCAACTCTTAATTACCTGTATACTTATATATAGATATACAATTTTGTCTATAGCCACATCTCAAGTAAATTAACATTATTCAATTAAAAAAAGACAAAAATACGAGACGCCTTATGACTTCATCAACAGGTCCATTCGAATTAAAAAAAAAAAAAAAGACTACCGTATAGCCGTCAGACATTAATTTAAACGTTTAACGAATGACCCAAAAATAAGTTCCAAATAAATCATTAACCGTAGTAAGCAGGTTCTCTTAAATATTTGTATAATTGACCAAAAAGAGAAATCAATTTCTAAAAATCATTTTGACAAGCAACAAAAACAATCTTAATGTAATGGACTTTTCTTATTTTTATTTTTCACTCCGTAAAGACCGCTACTTTCACGAGAGATATTAACGTCAAGTCAAGAATTCCAGAGACTTATACAGATCTAGGCGATATTTTGTTCCTGTTTATCCTACGATAAACAGGAAAGATAATTGTACTATTTACGTACAGTAAAACTCATCAACTGTGTAATTATTGATAAGCTAACTGGAGTACGCGACAAATACGTGCTACTGAAGTACAGTACTGTCAGTTAACATTGGTACTTTCAGTCACGTCGATAAATCGTAAACTGCAATACCGACAGCGTAAAGGTGTAACTCCGTACAGTAATACGACATACAGGAGTTTAAAAAAAGATCAAGTCAGTAATTGACGGTCTAAGCAAAAACTGAATAAGTCCTAGAGACAGAATTGGCTACTGTATAACATCGACGTCCATAAAAAAAAAACGCACAAAGCTATTTTACGAAATCGTACAACAAAAATATGAGAATCCACTTTTTCACTTGTTTACTATTATATAAAGATTACCTACTAAATATAAAGAGCGTCTCTACCGCGAATCCGTATAACTATAACTTGCATCTTTCACAAAATTCCATTTTTCTTAAATACCAAATATTTCTTGGACACGCACAGAAATCCGTACACAATTATAATGGGGTGAGCTCATAATCGTAAATTTCTAAGAAAAGATACTTGAAGGATACGCATGATGTTAATAAGATTGCGTAATGCGCACGTGTAACTTAATGACCTAAAGATATAATATAGCCAGTGTTTAAAGATGGCCGTAACTTAAGGTACAACCGGTTTTAAAGAACGCGAAGGTTTCCGTGAACGGCGGAAATCGTTTTGAAGTGGGCGAATAAAAACTATAAGTGAAAATGACTTACCGTGATGATTTTTTGTTTTTGGAAAAATTTATATATCCAATTAAGGAGTTATTACAGTTTTCTATAGACTATAATGTATCCGCTATCCACTTCAACGTCACTCGTATTATGTACGACCTCAATGACCCTCCTGCATACGATTACCGACGGTAATGTTACACTAGTGCGCTTATGAGAAATTTTGAATAAATATATGGTTGGACGACTTTATTGGCCTTCAAGCGAGCGCGGCTTGTTTCACGTCCACTCACAAGTCACAGGCAGATCAGACACTGTCACTTCTCTGCCGCCAATGGCGATAACTGACTCGAGTCGTGCTCGCTGACTTGACGATAACAAGAACGATGCGTTCGCTTTGTACAGTCTAACGCAGCGTAATTGTTCTAAGCTTTCGCCGTGACTTTTCAGGGATGAAAAATTTACATGTAATTATTTAATTCGATGATCTATTAAGCAGCGCGGATTGGAATTAATTGGAAACTACCAATTACAATAAATATTTAGTAATGCAATAGATAAAGATTGTGTTTGACAGCCGGATGTCAGATACGCGTATTGATGATAACCGGATTAGCAATGTCGTAGGTAAAATTGAGATATTATAATTAGATATTAAAATACGATAACTTGATAACTTATCGAAGGTGAGATAATATTTTTTTTCTACATTTATTATAATTATTGACGATTAATCACCAACATGAATAATATGTTTTTATGAAGAATAAATGTACGATTTGTTTATAAAAAATAATTTTCACATGTTTTACCGCGATTACTATACTGGTACGTTTTTTGTGAAACACGGTACTCGTTATTGTTGTACTTTCAAAAAATATATTTATTTGTTTGTTTAAATTTTATTAGGAAACAAAGAATGCTATACCTAAAAATTATTTTATCCCAGTCCTCACTGTTCAGTTTTCCAGTGTTTTATTTGTGTTTCCTTAACGACACCCCACAGCGAGGTATAATACGGCTGTGTTAATTGCCGGCCTAAGGTAACATGACACTTGAGGCAGATCCTTGTACGGTTGTAAGTACACATTGTATCATAAATATTGCGTCAAGCTACACATGTACTTATACTGAATCGAATTAAATGATAAGGAAGAATTCCTTTGTAAAATTTAAAACTCGACGAGAAGATAACGAGATGGCAGCAGTAAACACGGATGCTTTTGCGTTTGATATAGACATATTGTATAATTAATATCGATTTTCCCGGAACTTCGGTAATTATTTACGTAGAAGCTTAATTATTAAAGGTACAAGGGGCATCTATGATTTACTAATAGAAAAATCCTAGGCGGATATTATTTACGTGCGTTATGGCTGTGCGTTGACTCGGAATCTAACATACATATGTCAAGCTTGCAATTGGGCGTACGCTTATCGACGGAATAATCAGACATTCCGCTAAGCACGTAGGGAATTCATGAAAAAGAAACTTTCTGCACAAATCAGTATCTTTACACATAAGCACATCCGACGTAACCATAGGTCTTCGTAAATGCTTCTACGTAACATAGGAAACTATGGGAGTGTAATTTTTGTCCATGCCTTCAAACATTAGTATAATTATTTGCTTTATACACGGTGTCGTAACAAAGGGTACTTAAATTGTCTATTATTAAATGAGTCAAGTCCAATTCTTAGGTATAACCATGAAGTACGTATGCTTGATTCTTAAAAGATACTGTTGACGATGATGATGTATGTACTAGTATAATGCTGTTTCTCATTGAACAATTTTCCCTCCGTTAATTGTCGGAGAGATAATGCAGTAAATCGTGATGGGCGTCTGTATGCTATCTTTATAACGTCTTTCATTATTTACAATGCTATTCCGCGATACGAAATTATCTCTGATAGTACGGTTTTTCGCCGCGGCAAAAACTGCGTGACGTTTTTTAAATTAGGACAAGTCTAGAGCGACATAATATTACAAGAGGATCAAAGATACGTATCCAATTAGACATCTGATGATTTGGCAAGGCTGCCATTTATACTTGGCTCAAGTGGCGCTATCTGTTTGCATCGTATGGAACTTGAAGGAGCATGAAATCTTATCGACGTGACAGTAAAAAACTGTTTTATCGGCACACTCAAAAAAATTACTACCGATAAAGAAGAAATCCGTTGATAACATTGAAAATACGAAAAAAGGAATATTCCCTTTCTTTATTCTATCACGATTAAATAATTTATTTATTTGTACTTTTTTCTTATGTTCACCAAACCATATATGCTTATATGGTACTGCATACATATATCGTCTTAAATGGGACTTGGTCATAATAGAGAAATAAAATTCTGATAGTTAACATAAAGGACGTAAAAATGATTTCGATGTCGTTTCAAAAAATATTCTCACCCTGGGCAAGAAATTCATGTGATTAAAATTATATATACACATGGAGTATCATTCCGAAAGTCAACAGTCTGTTGCTCTCGTTTAACAGACGATCCAAAATATAAGATGTAAGTTATTTTTACAAAGATCGTTTGCATCACTTCACGACCTTGAATGAACTTTCCAAAATACCTACCTTCAAATTAGTACCAGAAAGAACATCGCGACGTACATAAAAAATCGTCCGAACATTCTGAACGTGGTAAAACGTATAATACAAAAAATATATTCTAGCACCTCGTCTAAAACTTGCGCTACTGTCTCTTTCAAGTTCACTCATTCTTACTTCTCTAAACCGAATCCCATATGAGTGATCCGAGTGAAATATACAGCTTGATCTAAATTCGTTCAGGATAAACAAGTTTACCAGGTCAACCCTAAGATTGCGTACGTAGATGGCACACAATCATTGGAAGTTCCCAGTGAAGAAGGCTGGTCGTTAATTTGGTACAGGGCTTTCAAAAGACGGCCTGATTCACGGGAACTCAGCATGACTCGATCACCGAATTGGTAACTATCCGCGTGACCGAAGATACCAGCAGCTACCATAATCTTCTTACCCTGCGCTTTAAGACAGTGTTCGATGCCAAGTGCAGCTTGAAAAGCTTACCGGGTAACGCCAGGAAATTCTGCGAAGACTATACGAACAAAAGACCCGTGTCAACTTACCGAAACGTGCAAAGAAAATGATACCGTAGTGAATCGCACGACTGGCAAAACTTTCGAGAGCATAAATAAGTGAACTTGAGAGAACGGCGAATGAGGCAGTAGCGAATTTCATGGAAAGTATTAAATTCCGTTTTCTGTATTTCCTTAGTGGCACCGCGTTAGTTCTACGAGTCGTCGCGCTACGTAGACGCCTAAGTGAATGCAAATTCGAGCGGCCATTCGACTTACGCATTGCTGACGTAGGATGAAGCTACGCTGATGATCGTTTTGTATACGTACCTGAAACAGAGAATTCGTATACTCATAAGACACGTATAACGATGAAATTTCAAGACGGAAAAATTATTAATTAATTGTTCAAATCATTACGTCATCGGGTACGAAGACTGCCAGCATCCTAGGCTGTTTCTTCTTCTTGCGTGCCATTCTGTTCCGATCTGCTATACCACTCAAAGATACACTTCTGTTCTTTCGATATCGAGACGAAAATTAATGAAATTGTGACGTGTCAAAGAAAGGAAAAGATGTCTGATGAGATTCTAACCTACATGTAGAGGACGAGCTTCGCGCAACGACACATTCAACTGAAAACTTATGGCGCGCTTTGAAGTCCATAAAGACGACGTTGGGCGCTACCTGTCGGCTTCAGGGTTCCTGGAGGTCATCGTTTGCATATACTTGGAATGCTGATCTATGAAAATATATGGATCCTTCTTGAACTCGAGAGGCTATTATTTCCGATACGACGACCACGTGGCGGGTTAATCGAGGCCGTCATTACGGGTTTTCTTATTTTTTTTTTTAATGATAACAGAAAAACCCTGTAATATATTTCAATAACATATCGCTATTCTATACTTTCTATATTCAAGCAATAATTAGTCATTTAATCATCTACTTGTACACATATGGCACTGTATGGCTATACCTTCAGATATATATTTACTTCAACCTCATTACCGTGAATGACTAAGTTTCCGTCAATTGATACAAGGCTATGGGGTTCCGCGGAAAATAACACCTTATAAGACAATCAAGTGTATTGACTATAAGCAATAAAAAAATTGATTATTGTTCAGAGCAAAATTTGATTTTTAAATATCCTGAATATATCAGAATATATTTGTGTGACATGCAAATGATAATAATCACTTAAATGGATTTGTTTACTTTATAAATTGCTAGAAGTCTTTCAATCCTACGAAAATATATATGAGTAGTATCGGACAGCTTTTCTGTTTTTTACGACATGTTTGCCACTTTAACTCGACTGTCCGACGTGAAATTATCTCGTGACTTTGAACGATTATTAAAGCGATAAGGACAGACGTGTCTGATTAAGTACTTAACGTCTCTCCTTACTTCCGAAACAACGTAAAATCCTGCAGCACGTTAAAGTATACATATACGTAATAGAAAGCTTGTCAGACTACCAAGCCTTGTTTTTGTTTCTACACACAAGTCATAGTGTGCATAGCCATAGGCCATAACTGTATAACGTAGATTCGTGTATTTCCAAAAATTGCGTCTGGAAGTATTAGCTAGTAAAAATTCAAGGATAGAATGTCCACTGTTAAACGGTTAGATATCATTGATTATTAATAGAAATACAATAAATTTCTTGAAAAAATTATCTTATCCTTACATATCAGGAAAAGCACGAATGGTTAAAGACAAACAATTTGTATGACCTGGGACAATGTTAAATGAGATTACGGAATTTCCAGACGTTCAAATTGATTACCTATTTTACGCATCAATCGATAATTCATAATATCGATTGTTTTTATATGGATGCATCGTACTAGTATCGAGGACGAGTGACACGAAGTGTAATACATTCTGCTTGTAAAATCAAGTGAGAATAATTGCACGGAGAAACAATAATAATTAAAAAAAAGTAAAATAAATTATTCCTAAGAAATAAGCGTTACTTGTAATTATTGATGGAATTAGATCGACGGCGTGAAAGCTTACAGCGAAGGTAACGATGAAACACTCGATGGTATTACGAACGGAATGAGCACTGTGCATAAATTAGTCTAGTAATTTACTCGTTCTTCGTAAACCAGTTTACCTTGAACATACGTTATTTCAGGATCAGTATTGCAATGAACCAACTAGAATATGACACCTCCTACATATTTCTGTCAATCAAATCGGCGATTGAGAATTTTTGGGATTTTTTCATTTCGATTGACAGTAGATAATATTTGAAAAATTATCTAGGCTCATAAGAATTGTATGAGACTCGTATCTGGCTGATAATAGAAATAACTGGAAAAATTATGGCCCGAAGTATATTTTTTATCGGACACCCTGTACTCAAGTCGAATAGATAGCTAGCTACTTGTAATAGGCAAACAAAAATTGAATGCACAACTAGCAAACGAACAAAGTTCATCAGTCGTGTTTTTCTAACGGATTGTATTTATCAGTAGAATAACATTGAGACACCTATTTTATCACATATACATATGCATATGTATTGAATTTATAAAATTCTTAATAACACTCAAGTGACAATAAGTGCTTTGAATTAAATGAAAATACCACGCAGTAAAAAATCTACGCGTGTCAATAAGATGCTGTTAATCGTATATTTGTAAATTGCGCGATTCCCAATGATATGAAAAAATTAATATTTTTGATGAATACAATGATATAATTGATAAAAAAAAAGTCTCATAGAACTGTAAAATTTCACACGATTTCGTGTAATATCTCAAGGGCACATTGATCGGCACGTGGGGAGAACAAAGGAAAGAAAGAAAAGCAGAAAATAAACGCAATTGATGCAGAGCGAGTGGCGCGAGGCATTCTGCCAATTGGTGAGTACACTGTATATATCTATACAATGAATTTCAGATAACTTTACTATGCGAGAGTACAAAGTATTTTCTTTGTGCGCACGATAGGCATCAACTATTTATTTCAATTCCGACCGAGTATTTTGCGCTGTTAACAAAGGTAACCAGACTATTTTGCTTCAAGTCATATTTTTCTGAGACACTAAAACCGCATTGGAAGTGGCGAACTGGCAAGGTCGTTTGAAAAAAAAATGAAAGATTCCCGTCACTTGTGGATTCGCGCGTACATAGCACAGCCAGGCTTTCTGCCAATTACTACTGCGACATCGTGAATTGACGAGAGCAGCTCGTTATTATTCCTCTTGGAAACAGTCGAGATACTTCCGCTTTTCTATATGGAGGAAAAGTCATGTCTACGAGACAGTTCGAAGAACAATATACATTGATGTATATAGATATGACGATGGACGAGAATGAACGTTTTATTTGTACAGATGAACCACCTTCCAAGCTGATACATTAAATTAAAGACAATTACAAATATTAATATTAATGATTCAGAGCTCATGCAGTGACTCGTTCTCTTGGGTTGCTTCCGTGTGCGATCATTTTTTTCTTTTCTTTCACTTGAAATGATTAAAGATGTTCGAATAAAAGTCAAATTTTAATACTGGTACTTTTTGAAATACAGTAAAAGTTGTTGTCAGATTTTTCATTGTAATCAATTATTATTCGTGGATATTTTGCCAACGGTGCTAAGTAATGACGGCTGATGTTTTTATGTTATATACGATGATTTAATTTTTTAACCATCGATCGATGTGCCCATAAATCATCACTCGATCATCATACGAGAAAAAAATTTGCAAGTTGTGCAAGGTTCAAGAAGGACGCGCGAGAAAAAGAACGTAGTGAATGCCCCTCACGAATGATATTCTTTATAGTTTAGATCCCTCTAAATTTACACGGCTGATCTGTGGGTTTATTACGAGGAGCAAGCAAGGTCACGGCCGGACAACTAACCTATCCTAACCGAAGCGACCCACGCTTCCAGACGCCGTCCGAAACAGCCACGTAGCGTCATTCTCAGAGCGGTGCGTCATTTTTGATACGGAGGACGTGGACCGGGTTAGCAGTCTGCGGGTAAGGAGACTGGCTCTTTGTGACTAAAAAGGACCTGGGTAAAGTGAATACGGACTGCTTACCTACGCCTTTTTCAAAGTTCGGCGCAGAGACGAGAGCTCGAGTCAATTTTTACTTTTTCCACGTGGCAAACTATCCTCACCGATGTCGTCGTCGTTGACGATCCCCACAGTTAAATTTGATACAGGATATGGAATATGGCGAGGGATCCGAAAATTCTTATCTGGGATCCTCTAGAGATAAAATTAGGGTATCTTGTATCTTTTATTTACTTTAGGCAAACAATTATTTATGGCAATTTAACTTTTTTTTTTAGCGCAGTATGGCAATGCTATCGCTACTGCCAGTGCTATGTTCAAAAACTAAGAATTCCAGGTGGAAAAAAATAAAAATGGAAAAACTGTTTTGCGGAATAACTTCCGCGGATGCACGTACGTACATACGGTTCAGGGCCGCGTAGTGAGGTCGTGGACTTGGACATTCGCAAAATCGTCAACACGAAGGTCTTGCGTGCTATTTTCAAACGCTGTGGGTGGACGCACAAGTGGCGTTAAAGTGATGACCTGCATCGGTTGGTTGATTTGTCGCCAGAACGTTAATTCCCCGAGATATCGAGGTCGCATCTGGTGTTATCCCTTGAAATTTTCTTTTCCCTCAGGATACCGCGGATCCCCGGTGCTCGATTATTTTTGCTATTGAGGTCACTGCAAGCGAATCACGAGACCTCGCGAATTCTGTGCCACCGGAGGTCTGACGTTTTTGGTTCTCTCAGTGAATCTTCGGCTTACGAAAAGAGGGCAATTTGATTGGTCGAGGTCAGTAGACCTTTAGGGATTGAATCCGTATTAGCATTGGATGAAGGCAAGATCATTCTATACTCAGATCACGGACAAAAGCCACACAGTGTCTAAGGTCTTATGTACAGGTGGCACACTGATCTGGATAAGATGACGCTCGGAAAATGATTTCATAGGTTACATTGGCCTCGAACAACCTGAATAGGCAGGATCATGGCTAACTATATATTTTAGATGCTAGTGGTAATAGCCGATAGTCCAACAACTAGTCAAACTGACGATCCTGACACGATGTTAAAATCAAAGATTGTTTTACTGGCGAATGGAATTGCGATCGATTAACCCAGATCGATGAGTACAGATATGGGTAGCCTGTATACGCGAGGACAACATGAATACTGTAGGACATATAATATTTGAGAATTTTCATGAAATTTGAAATACAATGAATATTGAAAGGATTAATGAAAATGTTTCATTTGGTGTATAAGATATTTTCGATGCAGGCAAATATGAATATTTTTAATTGGATGTGACGTCGACGCTGAAGAGAAAGGTGAAAGGGTGCGTAATATTCGCCAAGGTCGTTTCAAGGTTCCAAATACGTATACGAATCAAAGCGCTTCAAGCCGGTCATTTAACTCTGGGCGATTATCCAGTTCGTGGAAACATATTGCGCCAAATGGTGGTGTGCGAAAATAAAAAAGAAAATAACAAAAAACTACAGAACCTGAGTCTGGGAACTTTGGCTATTTTTGATTTTTGCATGCCAGTGTCTCCGGGTGAAAAAAATAGCGCCTCTGCCAGAATGACTATTTACGTGACGTTAATTCTATTTTTATTATATTTTCTTTACTTCTGGCTATGCATCAAGCGTGTTATCAGAATTAATGTATCCTGTACGCTTGTCTTCTAATTGTAAGTCAGGCCACCATCTATTTTTTGGGTCCCTGTTTAACGAACACCAACGTTTGAGTGGTAATACCGGAAGTGCCATTGAGTTCATTATTAGTTAAGTCGTCCATGTTGATTTTTATAGGGACAGAGTCTTATATATACCGGATAGACATTCATTATTCGTTACAAACTTCTCTCCTTTGTTTCAATCGCGCAATTGAGATTGTGAAAGAAAAAATATTTTTCAATTTTGTGACATCTATTCACACCATTTTACATCTCGTAAAGTGCCAAACAAGTGATAAAGGACCAAAAGTGCGATAGTATCATATGACATTGTTTCTGCATCGAATTAGAGCGTAGATATAGTGAGATCATGACTTCAAGATATTTTTATAATCGAGCAGTCATGAAATGAAAATATTTTTCTCTTAAAAAAAAACGGCCAGGAAGATGAATATATATATTATATTGAGTAGTACTTATTTTTGCGAATAATTATCAATGCTGTGACCGAGTATCTTGGAAAGATAAGTAAAGTAAATTTATACATTGTATGAAGATTATTAACTTAACGGTAAAATATGGTATGCAACATGTGGTTGGAATTTTTGTACTGTACTCTTTCACTTTAAGAATATATGCGAATCTAGATGTTTTTGAAATCTCCATAGGAAGATCTATTCATATACTATAATAAGTAAGTCATTAAAGAAACCATAGAAGTTGCTGTTCTATTCTTATCAGTTTCATATTAACCTCTACTGGATTTAGTCTTGTTGAAAACGATTTTTTTCTATTTACTGTGTGTATGTAGGCTTTTTGCACAAGCGTACATAGTGTTTCAGATGTTTGTTTATTTTGTAGATTTGTATAAACTGTTAAAATTCATGGAAGAAGTACCTCTTGGGTGAGCTCTGCAGCACCGACAGGTTCTGTAGGCGTTTCTGAAGAGTCAGGTGTATCAGAGGATGTCATATTCCTAGATGGGTCATTAGATGTAGGCATGCTAGGCCCAGCCACAGCGATGTTTCTCCCAGCATCTTCGATATTTAGCAAGTACGCATGAATATTATTCTGAGCTGAATTTAGCCGGTTGTATCGACCTAGCGAGTTTAAGTCTTCAAATAATTCTCTCTCATAGTTAAGCAGCACCGAGTCCAGATTCTTTGGATGTACATATGTAGGACGATGCACGATGGTATGAGCATCGGTATGCCACCCAGATCCATTGTTAAGATCCAATGATCCTACTCCAATTGTTTGAATATCCAGTCCTAGATAAGAATCTGGATCAACACGAAGTAGCGAGAGCAGCAATGCCAGCTGCAAAAGCTCTTCTCGGTATAGTTTCTTGAGGCACAACATCTTGGCGCGCTACCTTAGTCCAACTTTTATCACAGATATTTTCCTTCACTCTCAAATAATTTTTCTAGGTTATATGCAGTTGTCACAGTGGCTTTGCTTTGATGTTAAGTACAAAAAGCAGATCAAACATTGTAGAAGATAAGGGTATGCAATGTGTTGCAAAGTTCTTATACCACAGTCTCAAATGTCCATATCCACTTTCAATCAAATGTTCATTGTCTCGAAAGACAAACCACTACACCAAGTACATCACTGATAATAAAAAAGTTTAAATCACATAAAAAACCGGTCCGGATGTTGACAACTACTCCATTTTGAGGTTATTAAGATTTCGTTCCTCCGATCGCTTCTGCAAGATATTGTCACAGTCACACAAGATACGCAAAAAAGAGTATAATCAGCAGACTCGAGATACAACCATACACCAGGACTGTCAGTTCAGAAATAAAGACGTAGAGTTCTTCTTCGTCGGGTATAGGTCAGTTACACGAGTATAAAAATAACCTCAAAACACACGGGCCACGTCAAACTCCTGTGCACTCGGTGTAGGCTCGCGCAAGCGATAAAACGGGAATCCGCGAACCCACCTTACGATTATCCAGAATCACGTTGATTGCTTCACTGTCAGTGACACTGTAGCTGCACTCATAAAAATCTCATAAAATTACACGAACTTGCTGAGGGATGACAGTTCACGCATACCCCGTCTAAATACATGTGCTCCAATCCTCGAATATCCTCGAGGCTCGTTGCGGACGTAATTTATCATTCACATTAAATCATTTTCGTTTCAATATCATCATCAAAAATTATTTCACGAAATTACAACTTATGCAATAATTGTATATTTTTCACGGAGAATAGGAACGTACACCCTACTGGGAAAGATCGCTCGGAATATGTGACTCAGCATTCACTCTGGCAACGTTGTGTCTCAGGGCCGTAACAACTGCACTTTTCTCTTCGGACTTTTTGCCGCCAATCTACAATCTTCCTCACTGGATATTTATCGATGTATACACATACAAGCAAGTTCCTTAGCTCTACTATCGCGGGATTTCCTTGGTGGTACCAAGTATGTGATCAAGTTGGTACCGACTGATGGATGACATCGACTGGTCACACCAGACTAGTAGCGCTTAACGTTGTTTTTACTGATTTTTAAACGAGTCCCGAATGACAAGCTGTTTTACAATTCACAGTGAATATGCAAGATGTGCTATCATTATATATTTTGAGATATGTGAGTAGAACGATAAGGCACTCTTTAGCAGTCATATAAATCGATTCTACGGAGATACTTACATAATCGTTCTTGAGTGTCACATTATTTGAATGCGTTCACATTATTGTAAAAATGTATCCTATTGCGCAAGACTATGCAAGATTTTGATATATAACCGAATGATTTTACACTACTCTTACTTTGAGAAATTTTCTACAATGTCTCTATTTATCATATTATCAGGCGATATAAAGATTTCTAAAATATGGAGAAATCGAATCATTTATGTTTTGTAATGTGGTTATCAGTTAACCTAAATAATATCTATGTCGTAACATTGGAATCGCACGTAAATTTCTGTTAGTTCTGTTACCTTATTTAATTTCTCCAAAGAAGATTACATGTGTGTAAAATTTATAGAAAGTCTTTAAATATTTTTAGCGAAATCTATGTTAAATTTAAAAATTATTTAACGAAAAATCGAACTTGATTCGCACGACAGTAGAAAGTACTCGTCCGACTAAACATTTTTACAAAAGTCTAGGATGGAATCTTTATATGCTCAACTAGAACCTGAATATGGGAGCTACGTATGTGTATCCAGAGGTCCGTGGGTTAAGGTTGCTCTTAGTTATTCTATGTGCACACGTATACACAGTGATGACGTCAAACCGGGGAAAGTTTTAAAATTATGTTCTCCTTTATTTTAAGTTCAATAAAGTTTATGTTCATACAGTTTTTGTATAAAATTTGTTTCAACTTCATTTCAATTTAAGAAATGTCGAAATATGAAGAAAAACTTACAAAACTGAGACAAGCGTAATGGCCGATTCTATAGCTATTTTAAAGGTCCAAAAGTCAAAAAGATCATTAGCACGCTATTCTCGATGAAAGGTCTCTTTTTAATCCTGAATTAGTCATCTTTTTAGTGATTTACCTAAAAATAATTAAGAATGATTTTAAGCTGTCACGACAACCAATAGCTTTAACTATCACTAAACATTGAAATCGTACAAATTCAAAGTATATAAAGTATAACATTCTAAAATTCGCTGCTAGTGCTACGAGTATCATTGTATCCTGCTTTACCTGCAAGCAATAGAGCGAGACAAAATCATGCTCGCAGTGCTGTCTGAATTTAGGAATGTGCCCGTATTCTACTGCTTATGACTGGAGAACCATTACGTATTATCGATAAGGTAGAATTCGCTGCATTATCATAGATAATTCGGTCGGTAATAGAAAAGAACGAATTACCGCGACCCAATTCTCAAGGTAACTCGAATGCACTGCGCCAATTTTATAAATTTCCCCACAGACAATCCAACTCTTTAGCCACAAACATTAGTGATTTATAAATGTATAAGTCAAATTGAACCCCATAAATGATCAGCTCAATACGTAATCACATCTACGTGAACTTTGCTCATGGTCATATACATCGCGACAGCGTTGCCGCACTTAATCTGATATACAGAATGATGACACTTTAATTTTTACTCAACAAAATTTTCTCTTACCTTACAAATTGTTGGTAATGTCTTATCAACAGGTGGCTCAATTTCAGGTAAAAGTTCCTTCATCCGAGGAAGATCCTCTGTTTCCATCATTTTTCCACTACGTTGTAACCACACAGGATTTCACAAATTTTATCTCGTAATATTCTCACGCAGCCGAAGTAACTATCACTCAGCCAAAGGCCATTGATTTTATTGCGGTCTATGTGCGTGATCAGTAAAAGTCAACGACGACGAACAGCACTAGGTTTTTTGTATATTTCTGGTACACAATATAACAAAACACAAGAATCTTATTCGTAATTAACAGCCATTATTATCCCTTGACAGATTAACAATTTTGCGAAGGCTAATGGCTGTTGCGCGACATGGGTGCTCCCACCAGTTTATGATTATACACACGACGTCACCGCGTGATCTCAGTTTGAATGCAGCGCGCGTTTTTCGCTGCAAAATTTCTACGACATGGATCTATCCCTTTTCCGGTATATCACTATGCGCAGTGGTGATGCGCACTAGTCTCTTCTTTACCGTCTTTCTATCCTTTTACAACACGTTCGTAACACCCTCTATCCCAAGTTGTCGCAATGTAAACTAAACTTTCACGAATGTGAGAGTTAACACGAGATGGAAACTGCGCGTCTTGTTTCTGTCGACGTTTGGATTATTAATCCCGAAGTGACGTCAGTCACTGTAGATAGTTATACTTAAGAGACCAAGTAGGAATGGTAGGGTCCGAGCGAACATTCTAATTTGCTGTAACGGCTTGGCTTCGGAGAAGTTTACATTCCGATTGAGGAATTATTTTAAATTCTTCTATTTTAAGAGAACAGGTATTTTGCAGGCTGATACATAGTTATCGATATTTATTCTTTTATCTTCATCCCTTGAAACACTGGTGTATAAGATCGTTGGTTGAAAAATTAATTATATCGTTCCTTTTGGAAAGTCGATGCTCATTGTATGTTAACGATAAGGTGCTCAATGGAATTGCCTTCCTGCGTGACCTTTCACGCCCCCCCCCCCCCCTGAATTATTAAACTGCTTCATTTTCTCACAAACAGTTTCGCCCATTCCGTGTGGACGTGTCGTCTTTCAGTACGTCCCACGAAATAACTGCCGCAGAGATGGAAAGTTTTGAGATCGAGTCGATCAGACGTAATAATGGAAAATGGAGAAGGCATATATTTTAAACATATAATATATTCATTTGTATACTTGTACATGTCTCGAATTTTTATACAACAAAATATCTATGACAACAGTACAGTATAGAGAACAATATACAATATATCGTTATGTCGGTTGTTATTTTATTAATATACGAAACGCAAGCAGGTTCGCTTTCTTTTTTTTTATTAGACGTTTAAGGGTATCGTTTTATGATTGCATAAAATACAGAATCCTTGGTTTACTCTGCTGTACAGTCTTTACGTATGACTTTACTTTTTTGTCCTGCTCACAATGGGTTCCGTCGCAAAATTATATTTTGCTTTTACAGTGGATACACGAGGTATCTTTTATTACCTGTGAATATGATGAATTACGAAATGGTAGATTTATAGGTAAATTAATGGAGTTGACTGCAGTTATTCAATTTTGTGAAGAGGAAACTTTGTTAGAACAAAGGAAAATGTGAAGTGCTCTAATAAAAATGGCTCTTTTATTTTGAATTCGTATTTTGGGAGTATTCCTTCAGACTTTGATGTTATAACGAGCGAAAGAATTAATTATAATTATCTTTTCTTTTTGTTAATATCTTACATCCGTTTCCTTCCTCTCCTTAATCGTTATAATGAATATAACGAAGAAAAGTAAAATGAGATTTGTTAGTTGCATGGATAGTTAATCAATTAGATAAAGAGATAAATTGCATTTGCCTTTGTATAAAGATATGTTCTATCACAAACAATGCAAAGTAGGCCTCTGTCGACTCCCGTCGTTTTTCGAGCCGACGATTTCATATTAATAAAAAGGAGCCACATGACCAGAAGCATTTAAAAAAAATCGATTTCACTCTTATTCCAAGCATTCGTTAGAAACGAAAGAGAGAAAGAGTGAGAGCCACAAAATATGGGGAGAGTTGAAAATCGGAGACAAAATTCTTAGTGAAAAAATATCCTATTTTATCTACTTGTGCGTCGTCGATTCGTTCATTCGCCGTAGATTAGGTGTGTATAAAAATCTAAGTGATGAAACGATAAGAAATTATTCCTTCTACTCCACTTTTTTTTTTGTTTTACTTTGAATTAGCTTAAAGCTGCTTTAGTTACAGCGTAACAGTGCCAGGAGTTCCGCGTCGCGCGTAATTACGCCCGAGTATGCGAAACCCAGATCGAAAAATTCGTGAATGTATTAAATATTTTTTATGAAATTTGAAAATTCATGTCACCTGATGAAAATCATTGTCGAGCATATTTACTTTATTCTTGAAGACTTTTTTTTTGTTCTTTGGGCATTCACTGCGTGATAAAGAAATATCAAAAACTAGTAAGGATACGAGAACCTTCTTATAGAAACTGTTGGTGAGTTTAACGGCGACAGGAAATCCTGGATAAGTTTTTGGAGGGAATTTTTTGTTAATCGAAACTGCCTTATTTCATGTTTCGCAATCCTGATTGCAAATATTTTTTTAACTTTGCAAAAACGTTCCTTGTCGAGCTGCGAAATGTTTCCGTGCATGGAATCATACTTGGGATGAGTCCATCCGGAAGTCATGTCATGGATCGTCGAATAATTATAAAAATTGGATAATCTCTCGAAACGTATTATCAGGCAGGAATTTAACTATTTTTCAAGTGATTATTTTTATGTCCCTTTCCTTTTCTTTTCTTTCGCTCTCACCTTAGGCGCTTTAAAACACATTTCGAGTACGACATTGGTGCGTATGATCGCAATAATTGAATGATCTATACGAACACCTTACTCATATGCTATACACACCGTACAAAGCGTCATGATACTATAAATTTACAGTTCCCCATAGTAAAATATCCAATTATCTATTTTGCTAGTTCACACGGAAAACCATCGTAAAACCATTCACAACGCGGTGCTTCGATATCCGCGTCGGTAACGGCATTCAGCAACATGAACACATGGCACACAACACTTAAACAGTTTTTAATCTTCACTCTTCAGCACAATAATTTGATTATTTTTTTGTTCGTCTTTTGACTAATTACCTAATCATTTCGAAAGGATTCGGCTCACGAATGGCAAAAATAAGTGCCTTATCCACGATTGGGCGATGTTGGGCAATAGCGAAAGGCGAGGCAGACAACGTCCAATTCGTGATCGTGTTTATCTATATCGTGTTTTGTCTGGTCTCTATTTTTGCTTGATATGCTACTTAATAAATCGCACCAAATGAGCGCTCCATTGGTCTAGTTTACACTGAGCAGTTGACAGGTGTAGTAAAGAACTATATTCATATTAAATAGCTGTTTAAATGGCGTTTTTAAACTAATTGATATTAATATAGTGCTTTAATGAGCATAGCGTAAGATGTCCAGTGTAAATTAGGTCATTGGACAATTTTACATAATCAGAATCATATTATTATACGCAAATGTATGTCATAACTCAAGGCAGCCTTTTCCATACTCGGTCAGCCGCTCTATAATTATTTTTGAAAAAATTCGATACATTTTATCTCAGGATCTATAGGAACCTGTCGATAGATATTTTCATTGTTGCCGTCACAATTTACTTTGTTTTACATGAATGTACCTTTACCTTTGTGACGATATCTCGCAGTTTGGAAGACGCTGCCTTATTCTCTATACAATATTCCATAATCTATGGTGGTTAATATTAAATTCAACATGCTGTGTCTGGAGATCGTGAACTCGTAACCTGCTACTTTTTTCGGGGGTATTCTTAAAAGTTCTTACATTTTTTTTCACTCGTTTTAGCATTTGGTCACGCAATCTTCGGACGATGGTTATTCATAGAAACAAATATGTACATTATTTCACGGTTCTCAGACACAGTTCGTTGGACCAACCAATAACAATCCTTTCCACGTGGCGGAAGGTTTGAAGGAAAAACAAATAAAAAAGAAACATGGCGTCAACCAATCACAGGGACGGTGGAGCACGAATACTCTTGCGAGATAATATGTTTTGCTGTTCTTCATTGTCTCATTATTTCTTCCTTGTCCAATATCAAGACTGTTAAAGTGATTGGCACTTGACTGAGGTTTTCGAATGATCTTCGTAAGTTCTCGTTGCCAACGTCGTTCAGCAAAAAAGTAAAACAATGTTCTCATTAAATCCGTGCTAAAGCTAAACCCTACGTTTGAATTCTTCCTTTACGAAGACCCTGTGTACACCTTTGGCTCGGCCATTTTTCTTTCCTTCATACGTTCACCTCAAATCAAGGATCGATATATAATTTAACTTGGGAGAATGTTCAAGTAGTTTATCAACCACTGGTTGATCGTCTCCACGTTCTCGTTTACCCAGTGAATATTGAGCTTGATAGTTTCTAGACTCTGTTCGAGTGCTCGTTGGCTACCGCCGACGTCGACATTTTTAAAGTATTCCGACACCTGGAAAATGGTTAGAAATTTATTATACAATAGTCCACATGAAGCAAAAGAGTCAATATTTATAGATGGAGATTCGTTACCTCTTGGTAATCGTATTCCGTGGAGAAGTCTGAGGTCACTATTGAAATCAGTCCACTTAATGTGAACGTTCCGTTTCCAAACATGGCTTGCATTTTAGACCAGTAGGCTTTGAGATGCCTCCAGGCCAGAAGCTTCCCTTCTTGATTTCCGGAAACCACTGCGAAGACACCTTCCACGTCTTGTGGACGTACTTTGTCCCTGTCTAATGACGCTAGTAAGTATCTCTGAAGCAACCAGGGGTCAGTAGCTTGCCCGAGAGCATTTAGGAGGATCCTTCGTTCACTTGGAATTTGTGACTTTTGATATGCTTCCCAACAATAGTTCCATTCTTTTTCTCCGCCATATTTGATTCCTAAATATGCAAACGTACACTGGTTAATTCTATCTTATAATATTCTCTCTGAACAGGATTCTTTTTTATTGAAACAACACAGATGTTATTCTAACCTGCTGAATATACGACTTCTTTTAAATTTGGAGAAATACTTTTTCCCTTCAGCATCCAATCATTAAATAAATCATGTGCTGATTTGACGACGTCTTCTAAGTTCACCCAAACTCCACAATGTAATATGTTACTTCGTAATAATCTATATTAAAAAAAACAAGATAATTTTTATCATTTCCACAGAGGTCTACAAATGTTTTCAGCTTATAGTATAGTATTGCAATATTTACTTCCTCAAGTGTGGACCATCATCTTTCCAGTTGACGTATCTGATGACTGGTCCAATTAATCTCTTTATGAACTCAAGATATCTCTTATATCCTGAACTCTCGCTCAGCTTGTTCGCCCAAGAGTTAAAGTGTTCAAGGGCTGTAGACCATGGCACAAAATCTCGTTCGTTTAAAAGATACAAGGAAAGTTCTAAAGGAATCGTAGCATTCAGTATTCCAGCTTTGCAGAGTGTAAAGGCATCGTCAATAAGATTGGCACGGTCGGCTGGACTGAATTTCGTATGATTATTAATTAACGTAGATATAATTGAAGTCCACATTTCTTCAGGATATGCGACACGATAAAAACCAGTCTGGTTAATGTTTCCCTTGATGAATTCGACATCAGCCGGAATCTCGAAAGTCACTAAACAACCAGTATAATTAATATCATAAGGCATTTTTTAGCGTACATTTAAAATCTCACCATCAGTCATATTCATCCATACGTTGTGCACATTTTGTGGCTCTTTGTCCGTATAATAGCTGAGTGGAACGTACCATTTATAATTAAATGGCGACTTTGGCAGTAAAAGTTCTGTTTCATTATCAACTGGTGACAAAAGTAACCTTTTTTGTGTCGCCGTTATGATATTACCTTCTCTACTGATAGTAATAAGTGGAAAACCCATTTGTTGAGTCCAGGTATCCATTATGGCCTAGAAAATAAAGTAAAACGTACAGCTAATATACCGACAATCTTCAAATTCTATGTAACTACTATTATATAAACATACCTTAACATCAAATGTATGATTAGCATGCTTGGTAAAAACCGCCCAGAGATCATTAGTATCCGCATTTTCATATGAATGCGAATTTAAATAATCATTAAGTCCTCTCTTCATGACGTCTTCGCATAAGAAACTTTCCAGCATATAGAGAATCGACGCTCCTTTATTATAGCTTATCGTATCAAAGATGGCTTCTATCTCAGAAGGATCCTTTACTGGAACGCTTATAGGATGACTGCTAACCAAGGCGTCTAACCGAAGCGCCGGTTGTGTTTTTTCTAATATAAACTGATCCATCATACCCCATTGGGGTGACACATGATTAACACCCTTGTGTTCAAGGAAGCTTGCAGCACCTTCGTTTAGCCATAAATCATTCCACCATTTCATGGTCACCAAATTTCCAAACCATTGATGAGCCAATTCGTGAGCAATCACTATAGCAATCCATTGATGTGCTATGGTCGATGTCTCTACCGGATCATACAGTATTGACGTTTCTCTATACGTGATTAGGCCCCAATTTTCCATGGCTCCAGCAGCAAAGTCAGGAATGGCTATCAGGTCTGGAATCGATAATTATTGAATTGCTATATATTGATAATATGGTGATATTGGTGAGAATCACAATATTTCTTTTAATTTTATTTTTAATTATATCTACCTTGCTTTGGCAGTGGATAATGTACGCCAAAAAATAATTCAAAGTAATCCATGATCCTTGCGGCTATCGAGACGGCGTATTGCGCTTGCGGAAGCATCGATTTCGCTGCGTAAACGCTTACGGATACGTTCCGCCGTGTCATCTCGGATACTCTCTCGTAATCGCAGACGACGAAGGCCACCAGGTACGTCGACATCTCGACGGATTCTTGGAAGTCATCACGGAGCTGAGAATTTTCATTGTTCTATGTCAGGCTTGTATAGATGCGGTTCTGGTCGATTTACAAGCGATGATATTTATAATGAATCCTTGCCAATTTGTGATTTTGTGAATGAATTGGATGTTAGGCGCTGATAAGCAAAAGCTTTTAGTAATGATTTATTCTTACAGTGAATTTTCGTTTCAGGTGTGATTTTATATTCTTTTAATTTTTATGCATTTATCGGAATATTCAATTGTATGTTTCACTTACGAGTCCAGTTCCCATATAGAAACCAGCATCCTCTGTATTGACTACAGGCATATTACACAATGCTATGTGAAATCTGTCTCTGAAAATTGACATTTTGAATTTCGCTTTAAATTGTGGTTCATCGAAGCATGGAAACGCGGAACGAGCGTATGTGGGTTCAAAATGCGTTGTCGCTAAGTATCTGCAAAGTTAAATAATACATGTTATGTGCACTGTTTTACTAATTTTTGGATAAAAAATATTTTTTGAAGATTTTGTTCATTTTACCTTTTTTCTCCGTCGGCTGTTATGTAGCTACTCAAATAAAAGCCCTCCAGTTCGCTGGACAATTTGGAAATGAATCTCAGGTGAACCGTATAGTTTCCACGTTTTCGAAATTTGCTTTCCTCTAATTCCAAGTAAAGTTGCTGATGCTTCGGGTATTCCAGTAACTTAGCAACTTTCAATCTATGACCCTTGCGATCTTGAACCATCTGGAACATAGGAACAAAACTTTGGCGATGCATGATATTTGAAATTTATTTAGCGTAGGACAAATAACAAACCTTTTCACTTATTGTCAAGTTTTTACTATGGAAGACGATAAAATTGGTCTCTTTGTCGACATAAAACTCAATCGTGACTTGTCCTGTAAGAAAGGAAAACCAATTTTACGTATAAAATATATTTTGATATAGGAATGGATTTTTTTTTTTAAAATGTGCAATCTTCTTAACTTCACCTTTGACTTCCAAAGTCGTTAAATTTGGATGGATCGTAATGTTGTACCTAGTGGGATGGGCAAAGGTGGGCAGTCTAACATTATTCCATGGGAAATCCTAAAAAGAAATTATAATACCACATAAATTTATCAAGTGAAAGGGGTAAGTGCCTCGTCAGACTAAGTCATGCTTTTTCCTAGACGGATAACTCGCCGTGTTAGAGTGAATTTATGGATGCCAGTTTTCAGGCGCAGTCTTTCTATACATATATATTTTTTATCAGTCGTACAAATTTTCTACACACGTGAAAATCTGTGCTATCGAATAATTCAAGGCTTGAGCCCTATTCACTCGGAATCTTTGTCAGCGAAAATTTAAGTTGGCAGCTACATAATAAAAATAAGTAAAGCTGACATTAAAAATGATATAACGGCAGTTATTCCATTATCCATTAGGATTTCAGAATTTTTTTTTCATAGTTACCTAATTTTCATTCTATAAAACAAATACACTTTTATCGTTGTCAATAATTTGAAAATCGTACAAAAAAATACTCCAATATCATAGTTCACAGATAATTGGAAATACCATCAAGAAAACAGTGAAACAAATAAAAATCGTCTATTCCCTTTAAACCTTCGCAAGTAGAATCTATTTTTACAGTATTCTATGTTCTACGGATCGGCGCCATTAATTGAATATTAAATGTCGCAATTCAACATAGCACACAATACTCTATATACATATACTACAAGTAATCACTAGATTACATAAGATCGATTTTGTTCCTCACAAAAAAGACAAGTTTACTATAATCAAACACAGTTTGATTGTCAGGTCCTTAGAAACGTACAATCAACCCTAATGACTCCTGTGAGGATTCCACACGCGATTAGAATATTATCCAATTAGTCTTACCTCACCATTAGTAGCGAGAGGCTTACTGCTCTCTTTATCTTCCTCGGCTTCGAGATTAGCTGGTTTCTCTCCAGCACATGGGCAGTCTGTCGATACGCGTAGAATAGAAATTGATAAAATGATAAGAACCGACATACCCATAACGACTGTACTACAGTTATTTATAAAAATAGGCAATATCCCACCATTCTGTGGTCCCGCAAAGGCAATGATGAGTGATATGGCGAAAAGAACGGCGAAAACGATGGTGGCAATGCATAGTGCCCTTTTTTGTGAACACACGGCAACGCCGTTGTGTTCATAGATGCTGCGCTTGTGTAGACCCGTGTTACTGTCCCCTAAAAATATATTTAATTACAGAGCAAGGATAGCACGAGAAAATTGTGACAAAGACAAACAAAATAGCAAAAAATAATGAAAATGAGAAAAAACGTAATTTACGTCTTATTATGGTCTCACTTTTAAGCGTCAAGTTCTGCGATGTCTGCTGTTCAATTTAATCTGACGTTCAATGATAATATACCCAGGGTCTTATAAATACACGTAGCTAAGCTTTGCATTGGGTCTTAAATAAATACTTAGGCAAAATTTAATGTTGAATTAAGCGTATTAAACGAATATATACCTAAATAATTACTGGTTTCTATATAATATTCACCTAGAATAGAGCATATGGAATAAAAAACACATGGTATATATATGACATAAGAATATACATATATCTCAACATAATAGATACCATGTATATAGTACGGCCTAGATTTATCCACGATAAAAATAATATCAGCGTGAAAACAACCAGGTAGAACTAGTTACTTTAAACATTAAAGGTGGACTCGAACATTACGTACCACGTACGTAGAAAAAGGCTTTAATTTGGAAGATTAGAAGGTTCGCCTATTGATCGTACACACGTGCTTTAACGTACTCGCGACGAGTATTCGAAGCAGCGTAACTGTGCCAGCCGGTCAAATACGTAACGAATATAGGAAGAGGTACCTAAAGTTCTTACCTAGAATTCTACATTCGTTTTTCATGTCCATTTTTGTCTCCTAGATCCATGTCCTACATCTACCTGTTTATCTAGCACATGCCTATTTACTAGAGCATCGATCTGAGTATATCGATGCTCTGGAAAAAACTGTTTTATCTCCTCTACTTTTATACCACTATTTTCCACCCGCAGGCATCACATAATATATATATATATATTTTTTCTACAACTTCCTATCAGGCACAACTGTCCATCTCACCTGTCAGAAAGGCAACATCGTCGACATCCTGTTCGCTCATTGCGAACTGATTGGGTGGCGGCCTTCTGTATACAAAACCTTTTACCTCGCCTTCGTTCGAGGCATACGCGATTTTAATAAGGGGTTCTCTCTGCTCCGCCAGAATTTGCAATTAGGTCACAGAAGTGCACTAGGAGGGCAGTGATGATTGGTGCGCGGGTCTCGACCGGGCCAAAGTCAAAGTCATACATGTACGCACCCTACGCACTCAACAGTCACTCAGGTACACAGAGATTAAAAGCACTGAGGCTCGTGTGAAAATTATTAGAAATCGTCTATGCTCTTGCACTAGGAAGTATAGGGAAGACTTGGAAATGAATACTTTAACTGCACTATTCGTTCCAGCCACGAGGAATAGTCGACACGATTGGTTACCGCTTTCTACGGTGTTTTTAGGCTAACGGGAGAACCCGGATTACAACGAGGATTAGCGCGATAATCGGAACACGTAACGACACGGCCAGACTTATGCAGTTCCTGAAGAGACTGCCTTTGTCGGTTGTTATGTAGAGAGCACTCTGCTTTGACATTTCATTGGCATTAAAGTGGATATAGCGACTGCGGTGGTAGGCAGAAATGGCGGCGCTTTCCAAACTCCGGTTGGGGCTGCTGACGGGGTCGGATTTGCAGCCCCGTGCTCCAGGGGTGTTTCACGGCCCACTGGCACCATCTCGTGGTAACTGGAGGCATCTATGGTTTCGGCCAGCAGAGTCTTATCGATTTTCCTAGGAGTACTTTGTCGGTAAGGGGGAATTACTACAGATCGACTTTAAGTCTGTTTCTGTAATGCTTTTTAAAATTTGGAAATTTTTGCTCACGTCTCAGGATGGTTCTTTCCATTAAGATTATCTTATCGGGTACTCGATATCGTTCTGAATATTAAAGAGGTCACACCCTTTTCTAACCCTTATTGGCTACTAGAGTCGAGGACTGCTGGAGAGTAGGTACGTGCTTAAGTTTGAACACACGCCATGAAAGAGCTTCCTGACCTTGAGGGATGCCATTTGGAGTCGACCCCACAATCTCTGTTCATCATCCCCATACATGCGCCCTTTGTGGAAGAAACTTTGCTCTGAGATCTCGCGTCACCCTTTAAGGGAAGTCGGCGCGCGAAACATGAATCACGAATCGATCGGCGTTCATCGGGGGTGTTCTATTCGCAACTCCCTTATTTGAGTCATCCTCAATCCATCACTGTTCGTACTGTCTACCCCTGGCGTTACATTCGCTGTACTTTGATCACTCGCTTTGATTCTTATTTTATCGTTCATTAAGACTTGATCGAGCTGAAGTACCGTCTTTGTATTTAAAATCATGGAAAATTCCTATTGCCGCCAACTTTACTCTAATGCTTAATTCTGTGAATAAGGGACGCACGCGAAAGACTTTGCGCTCGGTCTCAAGTTCAATATCCTGAACGAACAAAAACGTGGGTAGTCTGACGACAATAGCATTTCAGAATGGCTTAGCACTTCCGTTTCTCAAAAAGACGACGACCCCTGTCCCTTTAGATAGTCGATAGCGTCTTGGATATTATATCACAATTTAAATATCTAGGAACAGTTTCAGAAATTCGACGTCTATATGTCACTACATACGAGATATTATTGGAAAATCGGAGGTGTTATAGGAAAATCCTCTATAAAATTTTGTACGCGCTCGATATGAACTAGGGAGCCATTGTATAATATTTCGTGAGTCAAATTATTCAAATAATTTTCCTTTTTTTTCAATTTATATGCGCCATGGTTGCCATGGAGAAAATTCTAATACATGCTCTGTTTTTACGACTTACAGCCACGTGAAATACGCGTTATACATAAATAAGCAAGCATTAACTATGAACGAACTAAGGACGCCTTAAAATTTCAGATCGCGCCTTTACCTATCTCATGTAAAACCGAATGACATGGGTATAATGGCGGAAGTCAATAAATTTACCTTCGATATCTCCTCCATACACATACTTTGTTAATTTTTTCTTTGCCAATATTAAAGCGAAGTTCAATAGACCAAAAATCAGCATAGTTTAATTGAATTTGAATAAATTTCAGGTGAATCTTCCTGTTTCTTTTTTTTCTCGTCTATACGTTTAAGTCAACGAGAACCGGAAGTAGATTCTAATTCGCGTCAATAAGTTTGTAGGGTCATTTAAAGGCGATTGAACTTTTAAACTTGTGACCTCACTGTTTCAGCAAGCGATTCACTCTCAGATGGCTGGTTGACCTTTGCGGTTTAGTTTCCCTACCCAATAATGAATTATTCGAATATTTCGTTTTCAGCCACGAGTTACGCGCACATTTATTCTTGCCGACCCAGGTCGGTGAATTTTATTAGAAATCAATAGTTAAAAGATTCAACAATTTATAAGCCTGTCAGACCATCACCCCCCCTAAATACTTTACCCCTTTAAGAACGGAAAACATATTTCAGATATTTCCAAAAGAAGTCACGCAAGCACCAACTATTATGATATTCACATAAAAGTCGGCTCCCTTATCACGTATGTCACATCTATATTAAAAACACCCTATATACTATCATGTCTTACAACAACTATTTCAGAAAATAAAGTTACCTGAATTTCCAGCTATTTCCGTATTGGCATTTCCGTTCAATCCAGGACTTCGTGAACTGGAAGTTTTACCCAGCGGCTCCATCCGGATTATCTCGCTGCTGCTCTCCCTCGTCGACGTAGGCTGCGGCATTTTACTTTGGTATCAACGCTCGTTGTGCTTCACACGAAAATAAAGAAACTGAATAACAATAATACGAGACACGGGCGTTTCTTTAAATTTCAAATTCACCCGCGAAGCGCTCAACGTAATTCCAATTGACAGCCACACTCGGGCACCAAGTCGTCACGCGATTTAAAATTTATTCCTTGCAGAAAGAGTATGTCACCCGGTATGCTTTTCTTGTTCAAAGGATTCAACGTCGCGTAAGTCTCTTTCCCATTTCGAATATCGTGGCTACTCTATGCTCTTATTTGATTTGCTCATTTATGTGCAACCGCACCACATACTCGCGACATATATATATTTGTATATATGTATCTGTATATTCTTAAAATATATATTTATATATAGACATGATATACATATATATATGCACACATACAAATGATCAGAGAAGTGCATCGATCGCAATGTGATATCTTGCTGCGAACTTCTTTAGCCAGAATGTATTCGATTACGACAAGAAGCTTTACAGAGTCTCGTGTCTTAATAAAATCCCTTCTTATTCCTCTTGGTATTCGTAGATTTAAAACTAGATTGGCCAGCGGGTTCTCCAGCTAACCCTGCTTCCTTTATATCGACAAAAACTTGCTAGATTAGTACTTTCAATAGCACGCGGCAGTTTTGGTCCCGATTTCTTATCTCAGTAAAAATGGCTACAGCCATCGCGCGGTAAAGTCTTTTGGTAAAAATGTGCGAAGCGTAGAGAAAGCTTGGAGTATAAAAAAGATGGTGACGCCCGAGTCGAGAAGCGTTTTTTTTTAGTTCGCCGCACGTATGTAGGTTGCGAGTGCGATATTACGTTAATTATATTACCATAGGGTTACCACTCGTGGTGGAATATCGCGATAATTAATTTCGTCTATGAACGACGTCGTATCAATCATTTTAGTGATATGTCATATTTCCTCTTCTCTGGTTATGTTTTTATATATACTTTTTTTAAGAGATGAACCGAGTCTTATTCGATTAGTTTTTCAGTCCATACACGTGGCGAGTGTCGCATCCATTTTGCTTGACGCATTGCCGATGGATGGATTTATTTGATGATTTATTAAATTTTTTGTATTCGATCAGGAATTTAAGCTTGGATTACTAACAGTTAAATTAAGCCGGGAGTTAAATTTGCCAGTGATGTGGATCATTGCGTCATTTTCGGTCACCCGTTATACCTGGAATCAACGAAAAGGGTATATTAAGTTATATAGAAATTAATTTAATGTCGTAATTAAAGGAGAGCTCTTGTTGGATAATTGAGTAACTTGAATATACATATACAACGTGAAATGGTTCAACGAAAAATATTCAGGATAAAAAATAGAGCCTCTGGTTTTTGTTCACGTAAATTTTCTCGATTAAAAATGAAAGGAAAAATATGAATTCTAAGGCTTACTGTAACAATAGAATACTTCGGATGAGATACCGATATACATTTTTTTTAAGGAATTTTATCTCTTGATATCTTCATTAAGTGATCTTGATAAAAGAAATATACATAGTTGTATATAAAAGTGAGTTTAAGTATTATATAAGTTTTAAATATTGGCAGGGTGATACAAAAGCCGTGTACTTCGTATTGACATGAATTTTACGTAGTGCACGCTTAAGAGGTAATGAAAAAAAAAGTGTTAAATTATACTGAAGAACGAGGTAAAATGAAAGTATGCTATTTTCTGAATTTCTAAAACGAGTCTGGCGAAGCAACGCGGAGACTAATTAAATCGGCAGAACGAAGTAAAAACGAAGTGAAAATGGTCAACTCATTAGGAGTGAATGTCTCAATGCAAGCCAAACCTCATCCGTTGCCGAAAACTTTATTGCGGAAACTCAATGGAAATAACATTTCCGTCTAAAAGAAGGAAACGGGCTTATATTTTCCTATGTATGCAAACCTGCACGAAAAATTTGCTCTCTCTAATCACTATAGCTCATATAAAATAGTATACATGTAATATTGAATTTGAAAAATTGTTACAGACTACAAAACTTTTTACATCCCATTAACGTCAGACCTCGAGCTAATTGCGCGTCAAAGGCATGACTTAAGGTTAAAGGTGCCCACCCACGTAAAAGCCTTTGGATATCAAGTGTATGAGAAACGCTTTTAAAAAATCACCCCTCCCCCTCCCAAAATAAAAAAATGCCAATTTTTAATACTTACTTAGTACAGCCGAAATTTTTTTAACCAAGATCAATTCATGTCATTAACAATAATATGGAAAGAAAAGTCTAAGAGATGAAAATAAAGAAAAATATACAAAAGTGTCTTTGCATCTGTTCTTGGTCCATGTACATGGGTCTGGTAGGCTTTACTCGCCAGAGAAATCATCCCCTTTAATTTAGAGTGCACCCCCTCTGTCTCGGTAATATTATTCCCTGGGGTCTCAAAGGCAGGGATAGGGGGTTGTGGATACGAATCGATCGTCGAAAACGTATAGGGATGCTGGTACAACTATTTTCGATCGTATAGCACCAGAGTTCACCCTATATATAATTAGCTAATCGCCTATTGGGAGTAAAGAACCTAACTAACCCGGCTTAGGTCACACGTGCCTGTGGAAGCTATTAGAAAAAGACAAAGCCCTATGGCTGTTTGTAAAGGATACACTATCGCGAGTGTAGTGCCATCGGCTAAAGCTAAAGGAAGAAGAAAAATACGAAATTCTGGCGTATCGCGTGTGCTGCGTTCTACGCATATTCTTCCCTATTTATATCGAGAGTAAATTTATAATTGGGATTTATCGTGTCTCGCGGGATGAGAGACTGTGCCATGGACCCTGCTACCCAGACGCATATATCATTCGCTAACACCCACGAGAAGATACGCATCAGGCATCACCAATAATATCGCCAATGGCCGATTGCCCAAGATTAACCATAGTTCCAGATATTATTTATCTCTCGTCCTACTCTGAATCGAGTGAAAATTACGACGGAGACGACGTCGCCGAAAATCTTTCATGCGGGTATCTCATCGGTAACAGATAATTTTAATTATCTTCAATCTACTATCTTCACCTTTACTTCCACCGAAGTTACTTAGAAATATATTTTACCAGGATACTAAATGTTGTAATACTTATACGTAACAGGTACCTCGAAAGTACATACAAAGTAACAGTTACATGTGGGCAATGTTGAAATTCTAAAAAATATTCAAAGACGTATTTGTTATAGTATACCTGATGCATACGATTATATTCCTTAGTAAGAAATTGTAACATTTCCTACATGTTACAATACACTTTGTCTATTCCAGGTATACTCTGCTTATAAATAGATTCACGCGTACATCTGCTTTTCCATAATGTTGAATTATACATTTTTTCCCCGACTTGCCTCTCCATTTCTTCCGATGAATTAAACATTCTTGCGTAAGGATACCGACGATATGATTTGTACAGATGAGATGGAATAAGCTCGAGTTTATTTAACCCGGTAAAACTGACTAGTAATATTACAGTGGATATGTCACCTATGTAGTTAGACAAATGTAAAGACTATTTGATATCGTATAAGATCAAATGTGAATAAATTATCCCGCTTTCCTGATTTAGATATATCATTTTTCTTTTTATGTAGAATTACCTATTTTCAGAATATATCGAATTGAATTTTCTTGCAAAGTAGGTAATATGGGATTTGTAGAAATTTATATCAATTTTGGTTTTTATGTGCACGAAGCTGAATGCTTTTCATGACCTCGTCATTGTCTGTAACGTAATTACACACGGTCGCTGGAGGCTGCATTTAAAAGAATCTCTCATGCAATCCTCATGTGATTTTGCGCTCTTGCTACGCCAATAATTACCCACGATTTTCGCGACGCGGAAACGATTGCACGCTCGTCTGTAATTGCGAACTGGAGGCTTTTGACTGAGACTTCGTGGATTTCCGTTCAGTGCCGGATATACTCTTGGAAAATAAATAGAGAAAAGTTTTGAAATATCGATTAATTAAAAATTATACTGTCAAGTTTACAGTGAAAATGATATATATTATTTTTATAGAAATTACGTGTGACGTAAGATGATTAGTATGGCTAACGTTACCTTAGGTCGAGATACAACATTATTATTATTATTATATATATATATAATTGTTCTGCGATTAAACAATCCTATATTGGGACTTTACTAGTAGATCGATATGTCAATTCCCATTACGATCGATTGGACAGTACAAATGTCGCTAAAAAAATTTCACCCTCAATTGTACACAGTCAAATACTAACTATAAAAATCCGCAATTTCGTTCCTTATAAAATTGAAACTGTACTGTAAAAATAAATTTTAGGGGTGATTGTATGAATAAAATAAAAAACACTTAAAAAATAAATTATTATTACAAAGTAATAAAAAGAACGAACATGATATTGAAACAAAGTATAATTTTACCTACCAGCATGGCGATGGAGATAATATAATATGGTTTCGAACAGTCAGCCAGTGGGGATGTCAGAATATTTATAAATTTAATTAAATATTTATAATTTATCATTAACGTATCGAAGGCATATCGATACTAACTCGAGTAACACTACAAGCACGTTTAGAACTCTTTTTCGATTTACGTCTAGCTTATTGATCTACGTTCACCGTTCGTTTTTCACCAGCGCTCAATACTCGAGGTATTCGCTTCTACGAGGATCTAAGAAATAAGAATGGACGAAAATGTCAGAAAAGAATTATTACGTAGTGTTAACGAAGAACGACGTAAACGGTCGGGCGGTGAGAGTGGAACTGAGTTTGAGAATTGAACGTGGTGAATTTCCGGGCACAGGGAGGCGCGTCGGTCAGAGTCAGCCACAGGTTGCGCTCGCCCCGTTCACGCAGGCAGGGGATGAGAATTGGCGGGGCTGAAGATAGGGGTTGAAGACGTCGAGCGAAGAGTGAATTAAAAACCTTCAAGGATCTGGAGTCGAAACGAAAGACTCTTCAGCAGTCAACATTCGCTTACTTCGTCTAGTTCCTATTTCCAACACCTTATGAAACGGTTTGCCTCTCCAACAATTAACACTTCGCATTAGAGACAAGATGACGATAATAATAAGCATAATTATTTTATGTAATCAGATGTATGTATTTTATCAGAATTTTTTATTTCATACAGACTGGTATTTTTTACTCCCTAGGCTTATGGTACTTGATTTATGCTAGAGCTGCTAGAAGGGGGGTAGGGTGAGAATGGAAAAAATATTGGGGTTGGTTCTAGTTCACCCTGCGATAAAGTAGTTTGTTCGGTCGATATTGTACGGCTGAAGAACTGTAATATTTGGGGCTTTCATTTTTTCCAATTCGAGACACAAGCAAGATAGACATTGCTATACTCAGAATGATATTATTATTAAAACTTTTTTTGGACGGCCGACCAAGAAATTACTTTATTAGAAGATTTTTCAAAAATTGGTTATAACGATAGTTGCAATTTATCCCCTGCAAGTTTCGCAAGTACGACATATACGTTGACTCTTTTTGGTCTAGAGACCAAAAGATTCAAGAGTTTCATTTACCAAGAGATCAGCATAGCCCCACTTCAATATTTGTATGATATTGTGCGGATCGATAAGTTATCTAATAAAGTGATAAGAAGCATCATCATTCAACAAGAAAGTAACTTCTTCACATCTTCATCGTCAGTCGTGACATTGTTTTAAATTCCACGAGAACAAATTTCACCATGATGCATGTAAGTATAGACATGGGCACAATAAAACATTATAAAAACATATAAATCAATTCCAAAACAATCTATAGTTAATGCAATCCGTATGCTTAATTCCAACAGATTAAAAGTCCAATCAGTTCCAGCTCTCCTTGTGTCATATTTTTAATACGTTTATCTACTATTCGTACAAACAGTCAAAATCGCCACATTGATTTTTTCCCACAAATAAATACTTCAATTTTAAATCACATTTAACCCGTTGTGCCATAATTCTTATTATTTTTCATTTCAAAAATGTATATATGTTACACAATCGTAATTCAGCTTTCATATAGTATCAACGTAACGTACTTGTATAGTGCAAATAAGCACAGGAAATATATTACATAAAGCTTCTATAGGTCTCTGCACGTTGTCGAACATGACACAAAAAGTCCCTAGTTAGATATGGATTCTAAACTGATATTATTTACTAGCCAAAAACTGTACATATATGTAGTCTCCCGTTGCAAATAAAAAAGTAAGTAATAAAAAAAAGGGTTTAATCAATATCAATTTTTCTTTTTGTCAAAAGGCATAAATACAACTGATATATCCAATTTAATTGATCGCCTGATTATTAATTACAAATATATATATTTTTCTCTTACAGATGGCATTTCATACTGGTGTCAGCGAGACCATACTATTCAAGGGTTGGGTGACATCAGATGTGCCGGGAATAATTGGTTCGATGGTGGGAATTGCTTTGATGTCAGCTATTTACGAAGGCTTAAAAAGTTACAGGTAGCAAATTGCAACTGTGCCATTGATTCCAGAATTATGTAATAAATAAAAATAATTGCTATTCACAATTCCAGGGAATACCTATACGCCAATTCAGTGTCTTTGAAAAAGTCTGAGTTATCAGTAAGGTAAACTATTGCAATGTTTTATAATCGTTTTTATAGTGTAATATAATATTGTAGAGGGAAGAAAAAAATTATTACGTTAATTAACATATTTTATTGAAACTTGTTCCTGGTTCGTTTTAGCTCGGCCTTGTGCTCCAGCATTCATATTTTTCAAACACTTCTCCATATGATTCAATTGGTCATCAGTTATTTCCTTATGCTCATCTTCATGACTTACAACGTGTGGCTATGCATTGCCCTGGTTATTGGTGCTGGATGTGGATACTTGTTGTTTGGCTGGAGCAAATCGAACAACGAGATGAACGAATGCTGTCATTAAGTACAGATGGAAATCATTGTCAAAAAATATAAAATTGACAAAGGACTGCTTTACACGGTAACGACCCAGGCTAAATGACATTTCTACGAATCTTTAGCGGCAAAATTTCCTTTTATCATTTTATTTAGTAATTCACGTACTGTCGTGTCGATTATGCTACGAGGGCGTGAGGAGTTCACTAGCCAAAAGAAACACTTAAGTACGAAGATCTGAAACACGTCAACTCGACACGTTTCTCATCTGCATGATTGTTAAACCACGTGCGTGAATTACCGACCTTAATGATTTTCAATAAATGATTTTTCTGGCAATTAAAAAATTTTTTAAATATATTTTTCCCATTATGATCCTTATTCCTATTATGAAAGAATACTCAAGGAGTTAAAGAGGAAGTAAAAATATCACATTGTTACTAATAGTATCTGATAATAAAATTTGATTGAGATATTAATATCTGAACAAATTGATCTAACTTTCTCATCATAAATAACAGAAAGCAGACAAAATTGTCATTTGGCGTATTTTTTAATAAGATTTCGCATTGGATTATTTAGTTGCATATACAAAAAAAATGTAAGCAGGGTTCTTCAAATTTATAATTAAAATTAATTAAAAATTCATTGCGCTATTTTAACTACTTTGTACATTAGAAATTGAAGATCGAGCACTTACTACGAATATAGGTAATTATGTCATGCCAATGGTTATCCTTATCACCTTCGGGTGATGCAGTCAGAGATAGATCGTGGTTTGATCGATCGATATGAAAATATGATAAGGATGATATCTTATCGTGTAAGTTTTACAGACTCTGATTATTATCATTATTGCGATAGAAACATATAAAATCGAGCTACAGTTTCTAGCTGGTCAATTATCATCAAGAATTGAAAGTGTCACTGGCCTGCTTGACTGCTTGATTACTTGGCTTGATCAAGATGTCCGAATTCACAAGCAACCAGGCTATTTGCTGCAATAATACAGAATGTCAGTCTAAGAAGAAGACTACGAGCCAAGTAGTTTTTGGTTGGAATAAATTCAACACTACTACGTGGTCCATGTTGATCGTTTCGTTTATCATCTGGAGTGTAGCATACTTTGCATCATACAATCCGGACTCTTCATCGCATGATGATCATGCGGGACACGTGCACTGATACGTGTAAATATCACAGAGACAAAGATGAATCTTTGTTCACATTTGTTTTGGATGCTGATGATGACCTGGAATCTTAAAATGGACCACGACTTGAAATAATATAAAAGTGCGATGCGAAATCCAATACAAACACTTGAAACACGATCAACATCCATCAACGCTGGAACGTCGACTTATATAAGTTTTAAAATTTAATTCAAAATTGTATGTAGATTAATAAATAAAGGTCTTAGTATCAAAATATAAAAATGTCTGCGTAACTTGTGATTGTCTTAAAAAAAATTAACCTGCATAAAATCATGTCTCAATGATTTGAATCACAGTATCTTGATTGAAACGTGTAACAGAATGCTTAAAAAAGAGAATAAAAAATAAGAAACAAAAATTACCGACTTGATAATTGAAAAAATAATGTAGAAAAGAAATACTTGTCTCAGTGTCTCAATGATTTGAATCACAGTACCTTGATTGAAACGTGTAACAGGATGCTTAAAAAAGAGAATAAAAAATAAGAAACAAAAATTACCGACTTGATAATTGAAAAAAAAATGTAGAAAAAAAAATACTTAAAGTTCAAACGAATCAACCGAATTCGTCAGGTAAATTTTTCATTTAAAGTGCACTTTTAGTGCATTCTCGTCGCAGCACCTTTATCCATATGCTTTTAGGCCAGCTCGATATTGCAAGAACGTTTTGCTCAGGTGTCACGTCGCCTCGGTGGAAATAGAAAATATATAGCGAGCGCATTCGCGTATCATTTGACCATTTCTCCATATCCCAATGGACACCTTAGAAATTCGTGGCATGTTTCCAGTTGAGCTGAGACCACTTCGTTCCAGCCAATCCGAACTCTTCCCGTATTACTCGCCATGCGCTTGTTCGTGTGTGTATCCACTTCAAGGAATTGGGGATGGTCAGGGAAATACCTATCCGGCTTCTATTTCCTCCTGTGCTCCGGAGTAACAATTCGTCCTCGTACAACGTGTTCAGGCGGAAGCTATTTATACCAGCCTAGATAGTCGTAATTCGAGTTCTTGACGTTGGTGACATTAGCGGAGGGTAGTAAACGTCAAGTTGGTTTCCTGCCTGACGTTTACTGTCCCAAGAGAATTTTAAGATCATGTCCAACAGCTAGAATTGACGATCTAGAAATCCAGGTGGCGCTACTAGAGATCCGGAAAGTAGGACAATTCCGACTTATGTTAGAAGAAGAAATATTTGACACCGATGCGAAAAGCCTGCACTTGTAGCTCGCATTGACTTCTTTTCCTCCCATTCGACTGTGGACTAGATAATGCGCGGGATATTCAAATCCTATATAAATGAGTTGTCTTTATTTGCCCGACGAATACAAAGAATCGAACTGACACTCTTTAATCGTGTACTAGATCGCACGCTCTCTCTTGACTGACTAGGTGACACCCTGAACTTTTCCATATCCCTTGGTCCATCCATCGAGCCACCCTTTGTGCATTAAGCCTTTTGAACTCGGTAATCCATGTAGATTGCAGCTCAACGGCTCGTATCTTTTTTTCACTTCCTGTACGACCGGCCTGCATTCAACATTCGTATAATGCTGCTTCTTTTCTTTATGCATAACGCCGTATAACCCAGTTTTCATATAATACTTACACATAGTATATATAGTTGTAACTCTTGAGATCGAGAATATTCAATAATTATTGTGTAACACGAAATAATCGGTTACCGTAGTAACATTGAACCGCGGCTAAGTGCGTCAATTTAGAAACAAAGTAAGCACGGCAATGCCCTTTTTACAAATAGAGAAAAAGAATTTTTCTTAATTTTAGAAATTATGTGTGCACACGTAGTGAACGCGTACGTGTGCAACTGGTCGATAACAGCGTCGGCTGCTGTAACCTGTATCCCCTTTCACGCATCCCCGATCAGCCAACCAACTTGACTCAATCTCTCTCTCTCTCGTTCTCGTGCTGGTCGGCTAAGTTCTCAGCCGCAAACCAACCCTTAATAATACGTCAGACAAGCGTAACTAGTTGTTCAACTAGGGGTGGCTTCGTTATCGGAACTCTAACTAAGGTTTAATAAGCTGTTCGGCTATGGGACGGGGTACCAATTGCACTAGGCACGGTGTTGACCAAATGCGACGTTCGCAACGTTCCTGACTCTTTACAGATGCGAAGGAAATTTCAAATGCTTGTTTTTTTTTTCAGGACTCTTCTTCTAATGTCTCCATAGTGATGAATGCTAATTACCTGTGCTGTCTGGTAAATTGGATAGAAGCTAAACTCGACTGTTGGAAGAAGCATTTTTGGATCTTTGCCAAGCTGTGCGAGACCGTGTTTTATTATCCTACTTGTTACTCGGCAAACGCATGGTGGATACATTGCTGCAAATATTAACCTCCCGCGAAAGAGTCACCGACAGCTCAATTTTACGTGACATTGATTTTGGTTAATAATGTTTAATGAAAATTTTAATAATTCACATAATCGAATGGTTTATAATATATTTCTGGATAAATTAACGTTTCATAAATTGGACATTGACTAAAATATTTTTTTAAAAGCTCGTTGGATCTTCTACTGCAGTTGTAACAGTCGGTATAATATCCATTGTACTGATAAGTATAAGAATTTAAAAATAATGTAATAGACTGGCATTTGTACTTTTAGATTGACGTTTAATGAAATAATGGATGACATGTGGTGTGTATTTTGATGTAATTCTATCTTGTAAATTTATACAGCGAAATGCTTTACTGGTAAGTCCAAGGAATTGCGTAATTTTGTAAAACCCGCTAGATGGCAGGATCAATGCTAAAACTACCCTCTGACATATGGTAAGAAACCCTACTATTCGGACGACTCCAACGACACATGCAGTACTGGGTTATAAGATGACCTCGTTTTTAAGTAAATTACTCGTAAAATATGCCACGATATCGATTCTTCAATTAGGTTTTGCATGTCAGCATCACATCGTAGACTAAGTTAGCACCCTAAACACCTTCGCGACATAGTCAGCGATACGTATAAACTTAACAAAAGAAAATTCGCTCGCTTTCTGAACAATGGCGATAAACAGTGGCGGCACGTGAAATAATTGAAACCCATTGTTTAAATTCGAACATAAAAGAAAATTGACGGATAAAAATAGAACCGAATGAAAGTTTAAAGGAAAAGTGTGTAAAAAAAGAATAATGATAAGGAAGTCATGAAAATTCAAAAAAAAATTTATTCCCATCGGCACGTGGTCTATTATAAACTGTATAATGACAGTAAATTCACAGAGGTAGGAAATACTCGTGCTTTGCATAACAAATTAATTTAAATGAGACTCGAATGCCGCAAGGGTAGTTTCCTGCGTAGGTAGAGCTAAGAATAAATTAAAAATAAAACTTACATTGATTAATGGGATTTCGGTGTGCGTAAGACCTTTTCATAGAGCAATAGTACATAGTCATTCGGAAAAATTTCAATAGCTACAGATGTCAGAGGAAATCGTTATCTAAACCCTATATATTCTATTCAACGAATATAACGTAGAGCGTATTATGGACCTTTCGTATTAAATGACTAAAAAAGCTCATAGCTACAGTACTATAAACTTCTGCACACGCAAGTCACCTTTGATTCGAACCGTCCCACCTAGGGTCAATCGGGTTATACGGTAAGTTTCTAGAGTAAAAACTCCAACTGAATCCAAGAGAATTTTTCAGAATGCCAAATTGCGAAGTTTGTCCTTGGCCGCTGCTTGGACGTTGCTTAATATTACAATACACATCAAAGAAGCAATGTCGGACACGCGATGCAATATGTATGTCCACCGCAAGCAAATCGCTTGCAACTTGTTCCATTCTTTGTTTTTAGTACTCTGATAAGTATAGAGTAGTAAGTCGGATAAGTTGAGTTAATTATTAGAGACGTGTGTAACTAGTGAACATTTCGTAAAGAATAATACGTGTTAATTTTCACAAAAATTTTCATCCCTCAATTTTGTATCCTCAATTCTTATACGTATGACGTACCAATAGACAGGACTACAGTTCAATGATACCAGATGCGTGGTAAAAAAAACTGATTTCCTTCACTATCGAAGCGAAGCTTGTACTTCGTGCGAAGTCAGATAACGTCACTTCCTTTCGAGTTGAGCATAGTCTAACCCATTTATAATAGAAAGAAGCTAGGTCGAGCTTCTATCGGCTGTCCATCTGGTTGGCGTGTGACCTTTTGCATCTCCCTCTTGGTGCCCATTTACAAATAACGAAGAAACTAGTCAAGCGTTCATTCGCCCATCGTGAACCCATTCTGTCAGTCAGGTCTTCGATCCTCTTTACAAGACATGGCAAATAGCTGCGATAAAAATTTTTGGTATGTTATCTGAAAAATATAAATTTTTCTTAATACTTTTCTAAAACTCTATATTAGATTTAGATAATCATCAAATCGTTTCGTGTTATGGTTTCAGCTTTTGGGTCCTATGCTTGTATGCCAGAGTACGATTGCCTTTTTTGATAAGCGTTAAGATTACGTATGAGATTAAGTAATTTTCTTGCGTTAGATCATATCCGTAATTTGTGCCAACCAATGGCATTAAAAGGTGACCATATCCATTTGAGAAACGTAATGGACGAATAGTTGTGACCGCAGTGACTGAGTAGCAGAACGATCTATATTTTAGAAATGCCTTGACCTCTTGGGGGTTGATGGAGTGACGTAATCGGTATCACGTCCTCGGCCGCTCAACAACGTCACTAAAAGCCATTAACGGCAGTTTCAGTGGTTGTAGGTGGACGATGTCGCTACCTGGACGTCGTAACGATAGCACAGTGAAAACTGCCTGAATGGTAAGACGCACGCATTGCGTGTCGAATATTTTGGATCGATAACGGAGCAAACTTGGGGCACTGAAAAAATGAAGGGTTCTTTTTTACTTCTATCATTGATTTTTATTTTAACCTTAAATCCATTGAAGATCTATCGATCGAAATTAGAAATAGAATTTTTAATCGGCGATCGATCGGTATTAATGAGATCTGAAATACCATTACGTAAGATTAAAAATTATTAATTGAAATTTTAGCTGTCAATCATTTATAATTTTTAGAGACGATTTTACGTAGGATTCAAAGAGTGTACACGTCATTTGGGTATATACGCTTTTTAAGGGTTGCAACTTGTCATTAAATTTGGCTGCCATCAATTTTGCATTCCTGTGGAGGATCGATCGCCAGAAGTTATTATTGCGATGTGATTATTACACAGGAGAGCGTAGTTTCTGATTTATTAGGGGAAGATTGAGCCACGAACTAAATCTGTATTAATGCAGAGTTCCGAAATAACCCAGTTTGCCGAACCTCCAATTTGTCTTCGATCAAGATAAACTGGCTTCGCCACGTCGGATCTTCTGCAGCCACGCGTTGACTGTGTATAAATAGCTATAGCCTGTGGATCTTTCGTCGTTATACGATAAATCGAAAAGCACTACGGAAAAACAAAATTGTCTATAAATAATCTCGTGATTAATCAATTGGAAATAAAAAACCTTGTACTAGACGCGCACTAAATATCAAAGGAAAATAAAGAAATTCGTAGATACATAATCCAATGAAAATATATCATCAACCTTAACACGAGAGTGTATCTTTTTTTATATAAAAAAAAGTTTTGTACACTGTGATTCTTAGATAATAAGAATCTTCGAGTCTTACGTGTAATTCGTTAGAATAAATATTTCATAAGTAGAATCGCCAGTCCAAGTGATGTTGATAAAAACAGTGTGCTGGCGTCGTCTGAAATTGATTTAAAAAATGGCAATAATTAGCTAAACGATCATGCATAAAACGAAGAAATGTTAATGGGAAAGTGTATAAAAAAAATAATTAAGACCTTAAAGAAGGTCAGTACAATAATGAACGTCGTGTGCAATTACAATTACAGTACATTCCAGGTAACTCTGTGTCTCGTTAACTGCTCATTTGATTTCTCCTTAAATCGACGCTAGTGCTCTTCCCCCACTCTCTTAACAATATGCGCGTGGTGGATGCGCAGTATTTTTAACAAACTTCATTTAGAAAGAACCAAGTACAGATTTCCTTCCAGCTTTAAAGATTCGTATCCATTGATCAGGTTGGATCATTGTGCGTGACTACGTTGGTACAGCAAGGAGACCGAATAACTCATATTACTCTAAAAACGACAGTCCCGAAACTAAAGGGTTACCGAGAGTCTAATGTATTAAGAAAAAAGTCGACAGTCGATGAATTAATCTTATTTAACTCAAGCAAACACAGGCAGCCATTCGATCGACCTCGAAGTTCGATAACGAGCGATCGACACGGTCCGGTAATGAACCCTTGCAAAACACGCAGAGCTTTCAACCCCCGTAACCCAGCTGCGCCACCTTCTCTTCCCTTATCGATAACGACCATCATAGGAATTGCATTTTAGACAGAAATTGCACGCGGACTGTAGAATGGCAATTTTAGATTGCGAGCCTCGTTACGGCTTTGCGCAATTTTACACGGTTCGACTGAAAGGTCAGAATGGCGCTTGATTTCACTTTACTCGACTCGAAGATTAATGTCGTGAAAAATTTCTTCGCTTCAGGACTTCCGTTTTCTGTTTCAAGGTCCTTCATTGTTTCAGATACGATTCAAATATGCCCTTACTGTATATACACGTTGTTTTATCCAGTTGCCTATAAGACCAACCGCACGTGCAAACTCCCTTTAGGCAGGCTACTCCGTCCATGTCAGAATCCACGTAACATTCACCAGCAGATGTACAGCTATCTCCTAACACTGTAATAAAAATGTACATTCGGCTGAAGTTAATCAATTACATTGTAGCTGTAGATATCATGTTGAGTTTTTTCTTACATGTTTTTGAGAGGCACGCTCCGTATCTGTTGTGATAATCAGTGTCGCAGGTGCACGTCCCGGTTATCGTCTCGTTATCAGATTCCGAGTCGTGGATTAGCGTACAGACAGTATTATCCATTGACGTGGAACATTGAATGTCATATTGACATTCCTTCTGGTAATACGAAACTGTAAGTAGAATATATGACTGAGCAATATTTACAAAAGATTATTAACACCATTGTAACTAATGATAATATCATTAACTAAATACATTTTAATTAATAATGATTAATATTACACAATTATATTCATTATCTTACCGACAATACAGGTATCCGTGCTGTACATGACGTAGCCGTCATTACAGGTGCACAAGTTGGAGGAACATACTGAATTTGTAGCATTGCAATCGTCATTGATAGAGCAAGTAGCGTTTATACCTGGAGATCATAAAGTATCGTCTCGTATTGCATAATAACAGCAGGTACTCCGAATTGGAGATAAATAATTACCTCCAACACATTTACCCTCCACTTCATAATAATATTCGCCACAAGCACACGCTGCATCTAAACAAACGGAATTGGCAATCGTGCAGTCATTATTGGATTCGCATGGTCCCCCGAGTTCTGTGAAGAATTAAGATTGTGTTTTAATAAAAGAAAAAAATTACTTACATATATTTATCCTATTTAAAACATACCAGCCACGTCGTCGATGCAGGCTGTACCATTCGCACTGGGATGGGTACCATTAGGACACGAGCATATATTATCCCTGCAATATAAATCCACGTCGAATCCTTCGATATAACAATCCTTATCATTCTGGCAACTTTCGCCAATCCCTTTGTTCACCCAGCAAAAGGCATCCTCCTCTTCCAAGTGAGAACCCTCGTCGCAGAGGCATCTTTTATTTTGACATATTGCACTTGGTCCGAATATATAGCATTGCTCGTTGTAGACACAAGACCACCTGTACCTCTTGGTTGCTGAATCGGAAATAATAAAATAAGCATATCGTATATCGAATAAATAAGTTCCATCTTTATTGACTTACTCTTTCGACAAACTTGATTGTTCGTTGAAGAAACAGTGGTGCTGCTACAACCCCAGGTTCCGTTTCTGCACAAGGAGTTTCCGACGGACTTGGTGTCATCGTTGGCGCAAGGCTCTCCCAGTTCTAGAAAGACAGAAAAATTATGATTAAATCGGGATAATGATATTATTTTTTAATAATTTTATGAACGACTTACCCGGAATGCAATCTGTTAAATCCGTTGATGGGAAATGGGCGCGTTTACATGCGCAAGTTCCAGAGATACCGCATCGTGAGTTATCAATACTTGCACAATCTGTATCCTGGGTACATTCTACTCCTACATATATACCTGAGAATCAGAATTCTATTATTAGATCGTGCACTTAGTTTTTATCATCACATAGGAAATACTTGAATTATTTGACTTACCTTCGACACAGGTACCGTTGTCCTCTACAAATTTTATATCACATTCGCAGATGGAATCGGATGAACAAACTGAATTTTCTACAACAGCCGTACAATTCGCATCTTCCGTGCAATCGGAGCCTAGACCTGTTTGAAAAAAGTGTATTTTATTGGCCATCGTAATTTATGTATATTAAAACAATTTCCTTTTATCTTCATCATTCTTTATCGCTAAACAGTTTAAGCTTGAGTACGGGTCTGATAAAATATAGATAAATTAAACATCAATTGCAATAATTGATTTATGATTGCAGTACTGTTACTTTGTAACATAATATTGCATTAGGAATTAGTTCTTTTTTTAACAATATATTTTTGAGATACTATATAGTTATACCTGTCACAGCGTCGTCGCGCGCTGTAATTAATTTGTATTCAGTATTCCGTCGACGTCGTGTTGATGTTGCAGCCGCGTCAGTCGAACCACAAACGTTACTCGAAGTACAGTAGGCGTTTTCGAACAAGCAATCATTATCGATCAAACATTCATCTCCGACAGCTGTAAAAAAATATTAATTTTCGGTAATATGTAATTGCAGATGTTTTTACTTTATAAAAATTTCACAATTATTACCGTATCCTCCTCTTCTACAGGTGCGATATTCTCGTTGATAAAAGCCATCGCTACACTGACAAGTACCATTGACACAAGAAGTAGCTTCTATGTCGGCATTAACATAGCAATTGACGTCTGAATCACATTTCTCAAAAAGGCCTAAAGAATAATATAAGTTTTGTATTAAAAAACGTAATTTTTCAAGAGCAACTGAATTTCTATAAAGGGATCTAAACCCTATCGGAATAATTTCACGTTATACTTTACATCGGTATTACCAAATTACCCGGATACGATAAATCAGTAATTTACTTTAGGGGTAGTTTCGCATCGGACAAGGTCTTAAACTACCCATCCTTATGGTGTTTAAACTTTCAAACAATTTATCTCATTAACCACAATTTTAACTGGGTCTCCTAGTTACGAACTTAAATTGAACTCACCAGAAGTAACATAACAACGTCCATGAATATAATGATAGCCATCGCCACAGCCGCATATATTATCAGTGCAACTTGCACCGGTCAATAGATAATTAGTGCATTGTAAAGTTTCCTCGCATTCGTCGCCGTATGAAGTTGCAACTGTTGAAAAAAAAAATGATAATAAAATTTAATGACAGATGGTGAGTTTTGTATTTTTAATGTCATATTTAAAAAAATTACTTTTAAGGCAGGCCGTCATGGCTACATTGAAGATGTAACCAGCATTGCAACTGCAACGTTCGTTTACGCAGCTGCTGTTAGTCGCGCTGCAATCACTGTCGGATGTGCATTCCCAGTTTGATTCCCTGAGAGACATTTCTGCAAGAATTTCTGCATCCTGTTCGGCGACGCTCTTGATCGATGCTTATGTAAAAAAATATTACGAAACTGATTAGCAGAGAAAAAGTTGAATGATCCATATCGACGTTTCTAACATCTTAGTTCTTAATGATTTATTGTAACACGTGCTAAATATTTATCGATCATGACAAATGAACATAAGTAGACTCAGGTGTTTTATCACATCAGCGTCCTGAGTACAATTTTTTTAGTCGTCAAGAACATTAATGATTCTTATCAGACGTTGGATAAGCGAAGTATTATTATCGCTAGTACATTCTGAATATCATCCGGTACACGTATTTGCTTAGCAAAGCTATCGTGACTCGTATTAACATTATTAATCGCGATAGTTCCACGTTGAAATTTGATAATGAACTTTTCTAGATCGTAACTTACTTTTTTCATACTTTCTCACGAGAAACATGGCAATTTTTTTGAAGAACGTTAACTGTAGCACCAGTCGAAGGTACCTGCTATGTTCTTGGACAATGATTCATTTTTTTGTAAGAGGCGAAATTACACATGTATACCACCTTCCATACTCTTGCCCTTTTACATTTACTCGAATCTACTGTTATCGACCGAAAGCTGCCAGCCGCAATTACCGACCGAGCACTCGGTTCTAAGGTTCTTCAAGTATTACTATACAGTAACAGAGGTACGAAGAAAGTTTGATGGACGTTAAAATATGAGCACAGAGAACCTTTAAGGGAACAGAGATTTATGATTTGACAGCAAAATATATTTTATGGATTTTGACAAGCGCCAAGGAGTTGGCACGGAGATTGCGTCAGAGTTGTAAGATTGAGTGACAAAGAATAGCTGGACGGAGTCGTATAGAAGCAATCTAGTCACGAAGAGATTTCTCGCACGAAGCGGACAGTTTGCGTGTCCCATAAGAAAACTAGTACAAACTGACGAATATCATTCGAATGGATATAGGATAAATGTATGAATGTGAAGGATGATTTATCGTAAGAAAAGTGTCTCCCGTGTTGTATATTCAGAATGGAAAGTAACCTAAAAGTCACGACGGCCGTTACATGCCGTTCGAATTTGTCTTCGATTATTTCGACTATCGTTACTTTCTTCGTAATATTCTCACAGTCACTTTACCAGTATACAAAATTTACATGTCTTACCCTGTACTAGCGAGACGCTAAAGAAAATCACTAAACACACCAGGTAATTACTGAGGTGCAGCATCTTGCGAGTCTTTCCTATCAACTGTTCTCCACTTGAATTGAGACTGAGAACAATTACCAAGCCAACGGACAAAACTTGGACACCTGCAACGCTATCGGATTATATATCTATAACGATTGATACGAATAACTTTGACACTTCGATTTAACAGTCCTCTAATCTTATCCAAGACAGGTTCTTTCAGCTGTCTACTGAGCTGTTGTTATTACTTATCTAATGACTTGAATCCTCCGATAGAAGCGTTAGAAAAAAAGGTCATCGGTCATTGTGTAATGGAGAAAAGAAAAAGAATTTTCTTTCCAGACATTTCTATGACTTATGAGGACTAACTGGGGTTTTAATTAATGCATTCAGCTCTTACGTCACTTCCGCTTCAAGATTGGTCTATTGTCAAGGTCAAGGACATTTTACATGTGATCTAATCAGTGAAAGTTCTCCTAAAGGTTAACTACCCCTATACCGAAAATAACCCTTGTACGTTCGAAGGAACGACCGATAATGTCACGGGCAACGCGGATCGAGTCTCGTTTCAACGATGGATCCTTATGGATCGTGAAATTATGTATATAATTTAGATTGCGAGAAGTCGGACGTAATTATATGTTTTTTAATTTCTTCTTTGCTCGTGAAAATCGGAAGGTTAATAAATAATTTTAATAAATTGCTAACCGAGTATGTTGTCTATTAAAATTCTCTATAGAATGTCATTGTGTGCATTACTGATATTTAAAGTGCAGTTGCATATAAAATGGAGCACCTACCGTCCAATTGATTACAATAACGATTGTGTACAATTATACGCGACTGCATTGTAAGCATCGATAAATAGTGCAATGATATTTTTCACATACGTAACGGGTATTGGAGATATTAAGGTGCAGTGACGTAATAATATTACATACTAATCTACATTATTTACAAAGCTTTCGATAACAGGTTTGGCGCTTCGGTTAATTACATTATTGATTACATTTGGTTATTGCAATAATTGTTAAGTTTAATTTTGTTTTTAATGTAATATCTTTTACTTGAAATTTTCACTGAAAACCCCGTAAATAATTTTTTTTATTACACTTCAATTCATTTATGTAGTTATTTAAAGCGTTATCTGATGCAGATGAGAAATTCCTCGCTATTCATTTTTTTTAAGTAAACGAATGCATGTTTGATTCTATAGAAGACAGATATGCAAATGTAAAGTGAACGGCAATGATATCTTGGAGTGGAGACCATTGTCAAGTACTAGTGGACTCAGCATCTTCACTCCAGGGTATCGTGGATTTTTACTGTATTTATACCAGGAGCAGCTGACTGCTATGACGTTAGAACATACACTTTCGTTCTGGTGTCACAAATATCGCAAGTTTCGTATAAATGAGTATTTTCTAAAAATAATATAAAATCTCTGAATTCCGAATTACAATCAATTGAGCATTAAGTAATTTTGGGAATTATTTCTGTTAATATTTTCATACTGATAAACAGTGTATCGATGCTAATTATCGTTATTGATATAGGGTAACAAATAAGTAACGATTACACACAAGACTGTGTAAGATACATGTTATTTAAAATGTTAAAATATAAACAGTAGCAGGGGAGACCGGCTCTCGAAACTAATTGACCAGCTTTGTAGTTGGAGTTAATTTTTATAGTGATTAATAATATTTAAACTTTCCTTGCGTTGTTATCTAGCGTCTATTTTTGCGTTCTAGTGTTCTTATCAACGTATAATATTTAAAAGTCGACAGCCTTAAATTTTCAACCAGTAAAGCTAATGAAAGTCGTTTCCATCCACTATATAGGTTTACAAAATTAATTATGAATATCTACGACCGTAGTAGAAAAGAGAAGTGGATTGTAAATTTTTGATTACCATATTTTCATTCTTTATTCGGTTGCTGTCGTAAGACGCAAACCTGTAGCGAGACAATGTATTACCCAGAAAAGGCAGCACCGTCGAGTTAAAAACTTCGGAGAAACAAAGCGTTAGTCAATTTATCCTTATTTTCTGTACTGGTAGATTGACCGCGTGACTAATGTTACTCAACTTCTCGCAGCATCATCAGTTGACCTAAGAACGATATGCGATGACCTCCAGACATCTTCCTAGCATAATAGGAAATCCGAGAGTAACGTTTATCGGCAAGCCAGCCTGACCCAGAGAAGTCAAAGTGAACATTAAAATGTTGTCGATGCAGACGACTCTGCAGTTATCGAGTGATCGTTCAACATGAAGGAATCTTATGTCCCACGTAAGGGTAAGTGAAATTTTGAAGAATCCGATAAAAAGACACAATTTTGATTATTCGTTACACGTTAAGATTCACGATAACGATGACAAATATTTCGTACAGGAACGTTGGTGTTGCCTGAAGATATAAATTTATTTTACCAAAAAAATGAATTCTCCAATACGTCCAAAGCACGCGGCATGTGCGGCAGCATCTTCAAGTTCCTCATATTTCTTCTAATGACTTTTTTTCTAATACTAATTGCATACATGCTAATGAATTACTATAAGACTGATGGTACGGCAAAACGATTCTGTGGTGTATTGATTTCTGATTACGAAGAAGAAATGGAAGTCCAGCCGACTGAAGAATTGCGGACAATGACGAATAAGACAGAAAAGAAAATGATTGATTTTTTACAGAGGATCAAGGATTCTACCGTTTATGAACCCGAGTATGATTATACGACCGTTCCACCAGTCATTCAAGACATTGAAAATGAAGCAGTAACGAGAATGATGACTTCAACGGAATCATCAGTGAGTAAAAAGTCGTTGGAGGTTGAGGATGAAAATAATACTTTGACATCAGAACTGGACGACCCAAAATTTTCGATATTATACCATATATTTATGGGCTTTACTACCGAGACTCCTCAGAGTGATTCCAACGAGATCACGCATTCACCAAAAAACAATGCTGCGTTTGATAATGTAGAAAGTTTGGGAGTTTCGCCGGACGAAATTACTTGGCGCAATCCTGAAGAAAATTCTTCCGAAGAGACCAATGAAAAATTAAAAGATTCAATATGGGATTTTCCTTCCACACAAACATCATTCGGCAGTAAGGTACGTGATGAAGTGAACGAGAGTAATCTAGAATCAAAATCTGTTTATTATGACGCACGGCCTACTTCGACTTATTTGGGTAATGACGCCCTGTACCCTGATTACACGAATTTAGAGGAGACAGAACAACCTGATCCCATGCCCCTACCGTCGGAACGTAAGAATTGCAAAATGTCGAAAGATGCTGCGGATGCAGATACCAATACCGGGATTTCGAATTGGACTTGCGAATCTGACCAAGACACAGAAATAGTCACGGAAACCCCATCAGAATCGAAATCCAGTATCGAAGAGCTGTACGATGACTTTGAGAGATTAGAAAAATTTTTGAGTCTTTCTTTGTTCAATGATGAGAACTTCGTAAGAAATCATTCACATTGGGATGATGATCTAAGTGACAAGACAAAGTCGTACGAAGAATACGGCGAAGATTACGTAGATTATGTGGCGGATGAGGGGGATTATATGTCCAGTAGGAAAATTCAAGGAAAAAATACGAAGGAGGAAGAAGAGGAGAATGATGTTCCCGAGGAAAATTTTTATGACAAAAGTCTCGAGACGTCTGAAGAACCTACCATTTCGTCTACAGAGATTTATCAAGTAATTAATCCTTTGGAGATCTTTAAGCGAACCTCGGAAATTCCATATCAGACGTATACATCCTCAGCGATTGAAACTGATTCGACTAACACCAACGAAGAGCAGGTATCGGACGAGGACATCGTTTCTGACCAAATATGGGATGAATTATTTTCGAGATTATACACGGTCCCTGATGACGATACACTGTCCACGGAGTCATTTTCCGAAAAAGTAGAATCAAATTACTTTGAAATATTATGCATGATTGTCAATGTTACTTTAAAATATACGATAACGAATCCTGTCGTTGAAATTACCGACGAGGACCGACAGCTTATGGAAAGTCAAATGACAATGCTACGGAATGTAACAGACATTTGTGATAATATATATAATTCTACTTCAGACAGTGCTCTTAATCGTATGATAACAGAAATAAGTGAACTTCAGTGGGACGAGCCTGAGAAGGAAAGTCATAAAGTGAAACGATCTGTACCGTCAAAAGCTCACGGTAAGTTCTGAGAGTGTGATATTTCAGTATTAAAAAAATAATTCTGATCATTATTTTGTCTATAGATAATTTGACGAATCGTTTAATGATCGAGAAAAAACCGGCTGAGATATTATACAACGCTATACAAACGAGAAAGGTGATGCTGCTACAGAAACTGGAGCAGATCGACGATAGTTATTACCAATCCTTGGAATCAAATCTAGAGGAATTTTTTAATCGGATGGAACTGTTATCGCAGCATATCGATCGGCTTCACGAACGTTACTTAGAAATGAATGAATTAAGTGACGATTACATATCGAAAGAATTCCCAATGGAAACCTCGTAAAGATGTATGATTAAATATTTTATTCGAGATAGATAATTTATTAAGTGTACAAGGAAAGTCGTGTATAAATGTAAATCAATTGATTGATATTAATAAATTCGAATTAAAGGACAGAAAATAATTTTTCTATTAATGTCCTCGCAACGAAATACTCGGCATATAAAAATGAGTGATAATTTTGAAAATCCGATTTATAAATATTAAACGTAGGCATGTTCCAAGCCAATTAATGTATTAATCGCATTGCTGCGCATAGACCTTGAACTTTATGCTAATCCGTTTGAATTTATGCCAGTGGTGAACCGATAACGTTGGATAATTCACATTCGTTACGAATAAGTCACAAGCGTGGATGCATCTTGTTTTTATCGCCGACATTGAGAATTCCACTTAATGTTTATCCTGGAGTCAAGTAAACAAAATTTCTTGGAAAAAATCTCATCCAAACGATAAAGTTGACCGGAGTCAATGCGTGGAAGTAAGTTGACGTACGAATCGCGTCAAAGCACTATCGTCTTATTAAATGAATCCCAATGTTAACGAGATAGAATATCTGTAGAATCGAAAATAATTTGTGTACAAGAAGACACAATTCGCTAGAGCTCTAGTAGCTATAAAGTAGCTGAAGCAATGCAATAAATTCCAAAGTGCTTTCGTGCTCGCCTTAGGCCCCCAATAATGAGTTCTCCTCGTATGCATAAAGCAGAGCATGCAACTTGTTAACATTTAGCTAGGACGAATCAAACAAGTATAATTAGATCAAATGATAATTAAATACGGATTTTGGTCAAACCTTGGAAATTTCAAATATTATTGGCATTATTATATTATCGGTTATGTGAATGCTCGATAACTTTTAATCGTTTTGTCAATACTAGTCAATATCAAAATTGAACGAAACTTTTAATTGAAGCTCCATTACAAAATTTTACTTCAGTACCTACAGTCAAATTAAAGAATTCTTATTTGGCATAAAACATCAAACACATCTGGTTTCCCGTGTGATGGTACTTTGACGATCTTAATAATCATCCCTTAAAAAATCACATTGTCCTGTAGGCGCTTATAAGTGAAATATTTTAGTAAATCATTAAAACTGATTTTTTTTACTATAGCCTTCTTTCTACGAATCTTATACTATACAAGTAATTTCCCACAGTATACCCCCAGTGTGCACGCACCCTCGAAGAAAATGTCAAGCAGTCTGTGGCAGCAACCATTCCATTAGCAACAAATGCAATGATTAGAATAATAGGTACTCTCGCCACCAAGGGGTTGTTCCCGTAACCTATTTTCAGGCTGAAATTGATATAGGTGGGTGTCTGCAAAAGGACCTTAATGCGACCACCAAGGTATCTATTACTTAATATCATTTGAAATAATGAATTATTATATTCTTAATTAATTTGTTTATTATTTAACAGTCTCCATATACTTATGAAATTCCAGGGCATTGCAATGATCTTACCATCATATCAGGTTCTGAAATCGATTTTTCATCCCCCAATGGTTTACTCATAGCCAAGTGAATTTCGCACCTGGTTCATCCTCATTCTTCAGACTTGCATAATTTCCGTTAATACTGCATGTAGATATACATGAAAATGGCTTCTAGTTTGATTAAAGCCAGGCGTCCGAAGGTTAGGTAGCTCTAGATAAGCTTCCTCTCGAGAATAGGTTATCCACGTTTTGGGTTGGCTAAGGTGCTACAAGTCTTGGGGTTGGTAGTACGTAGTAACATGGTAGGGGTAGTTCGAAGGCTTAAAAGGCCATGGAACGTCTTTGCGTCACGCAGTCTACAAACTACCCAAGAACATTAAAGATTTGAGTGAGAGTCGTGAGAATAATTTTTTTTAAAACCTAAAAAAAAATCGTGTTATCCGAGAACCTCGAAAACGGGATAATTGTCTGCAGCAAAAGATATATTAACGATTGCATTGAGGGAAGGGAAGATTACTGTCAACTTTTATAAAGTGACTTTGCCCTTTTACGTCAGTCGGAAAATAACTGTATAGCATAAATTAAAATCACGTCATACTCTAAATAGAACGTTTCAACGGTACATTAGAAATACAGAAACAATCTTCATTTATATAATTCGTTAAGCCATGAAGGAAACGATGGGGATGAAGATTATCGTGATGACCACCACGATTGCTATCGCAATTAATCCTGCCTGGTCGCTGGTAACCTTTGGCAAGAGTAATCCACAGAATACAAATACGAATCAAGCACCCGCACCAACCCCTGGTAAGTACATATAGCACATATGTATATCAGTCCAAAAAGATACAACGCAAAAAACAAAAACAACCCTTACGTACCTAATAAGAAAAATAATCAATACTTCAAAGGATTCATCCAATTCCTGTCACAAATACACGCATACCAACTATCACGGGTATCCCATTTAATCATATAGAAATAGGTTTTTTTTTCTAATCAATACAATCAGTTCCAGGGTCAGCAGTCCTGTGACACTTTACACATGGTTTAAAAATCCTCTATAATTTTAACTCTGTACCGTATGTGGCTAATGCGAAAAAATCAACTCTATGCATACATCTCCAAGGGTTTACTATAGCTATCTTAATTATCAATGCTAATTAAAACAACTCCCTACGTATTCGAAGTCACGCCTTATACAATGTTTTCACCTTGACGCTATGGTGCTACCAGGTTGCGTATCTTCCAAGGGGATCTTAGCTATAGCTATATAGATGGAACGTACATGTTTCAAGTGTCAAGGCCACTTTAAGTGTAGATGCATGCTAATGTCCTGGCTGAATACCCAGAGTGCAACTGTAGAAAGGTGCTTGAAATGTCGACAGGAGGTGGTGCAATAATTCAACGATACCGCAAGGGTTAGATACTCGCACGATCCCTAAGTAGTACCTATTTTATTAATTTACCCAACCTCCGCCAGCAGTCCGTTAATTTATGTGACTTCCTGGTGTCAGCCTCAAATAGGGTGGATCACGAGATACTTGGACCTTGAACAATTTCAGAAACTTCAAAACATCCCCGGGTATAGTTTACGAATTAATTGAAATTGCGCTATAATTGCGTGACGGGTGAGAAATTATATTGTGTACCTGTATTATGCTAATAGACGCGTGTAACAAGGATTTTATATTATATGAACATTAAATATTTATGCTCTCTGCCCCGTGACCCGAATACACACAAATTTTCAGCCCAATTTGACATTCTATCAAAAAAAATACGGGAACGTCTATACAGTTAATATATCGTGTCGTTTGTAAAAAAATGGTTGTTTTCGGTATCATACTAACCAGTAAATTTTGTTCTGTTCGAAGATAAACAACTTGCTTGTGTTTTTTTGTAAAAAATAAATTTTTCAAAAATGGATAGTTTTAATGAAATATTTTTATGGTTCTCAAACCTTATTTCTCATCCTCCAGTTATTCTATGTTTAAGATCCTTATCTAATGCAGTTATGAATTACTGTGCGTATGTATAGGCCTTTAGGATCTTCGTCCTGTCACGATCCATGATCTCATGTGATTTACCGTTTCGTATTTAAACTTACGTCACGATACCCCACCTGCATGCTTTTGTAATATGTGAATTGCATGGTAATTGAGATGCAAAAAAATGTGTATACTAAATTAATTTCAAAGCTAATTAAATAACAGCGATTAGGAGGCATTAAACTAGCATCGAGCTAATCGATATTTATTGGTAAACAGGTAATCTGCAAATTATACACTATGACGTAAGAAGGTAACGTATCTTATATATACACGTGAGAATATTATTTTTTTACAGTTGGCAAGGCTCGCGAATGCAGAATGGATGCGGACTGCGCTGGAATTCTGAACACCACCTGTACCTCTGACCGAACGGTTGGAAAGAGTCGTTGTCTCTGCAGCGATAGATCAGTGCCGATGAATGGAATTTGCAACGTTAAATGGAAACGTAATAATTTTTTGTTTACCTTATATTAGGAAAAAAAACTGTTTCTTTACCACCTTATATAATTTCTATGAATTTTACTCAAAGCCTATACTAGCTCTTAATGACGTTTACGGAAAAGTTTCTTCTTTCGTGCGAGCTAGCTTTACTGTGCCACAGGCTTACGTTCGATCCCCTTATCAACGTGCTTGTTATCAATACTTTTCAACGAGGAAAAAAGAATACTAGTTTAAACTAATACAATTTCTCATGAAAAATAGAAACCAAGACCTTTCGAGAACTGCCCTAACTATTGACTTTTGGCATAAGAAACTTACGTGAGTTTCTGTAATATGTACGTGAGGCACTAACAGCGTTCTATATGGTTATCTATGCAAATTCAGAAGTCCCGTGGCGAAACTGCCCCTTTTCTCTTCCTTAACTAACCACTAACGTCTTTAGGGGTTGAGAGAGGGTTTAACCTTCTTTGCCATACGATGGAATAATTTTCAAACAAGAATACACACATCCTTACTACTAACCCTATTGTGATTCTTGTCTAAGGCTAAAAGCTAACAATTGTTTATACTTGGACATCTATATATACACGTATATATCCACAGATCTATCTTTAGTGTATACTTGTCAGATATAGGAAATCAAATTTCTGGATCATGCTCTATTAAAAATAACGAATGTTGTGTACCTCGATGAATTAATACGAACGAGGGTGGCAGAACGAAATTTTCTAGAATTATTTTAAAGAGGTCAATGAATATGAATAACAAAATGTAGAAATTATGATTCGCATGTTATGTGGCAATAAGGAGATTTTTTTAACGTAACCTTTACTATATGCATTGCACAGAATGTATATTTAATGGATAGTAGTCTAGCCGTTAATACCTGCAATCTTATGATATAGCAGTGTTGTTCCGTAATCGTCTATCAGGCAAACAAGTGCAAGCTTCGTCTTGGTCACTTATGCTTAACAAATTCTGATGTTGCCTCGAAGAACGACTGAAACGGATCAGTTTCAGTTTATAGATTGTAAATATGGACAGATTGGATTTTTACGAGGGTAACGATACTAGTAATTGATAAATAGAAACAATCAAATGATTTTTTTTTTGCTTCAGCACTCCGGTCACTGTGCAATGATGATTCGGAATGCGGTCATGGGGCGCATTGCGTGCAGTCAGTCCAGAATAATGTTACGTCGATGGAGAAACATTGTAACTGTATGCCAGGATACATGGAAGATGATCTTATGTGCAATGGTAATATTTTCGATTGAATAATATTGATATAAAATAATGACTGTGAATTTCATGTTATTTTAATGCATTAATATCTGTCATTATACGTAGGCAGTCAATCCGTCTTCAGAGTTCCCATGATGACATCACTGGTGGCCGTGGTGATGATAGGTATAATGATGAATTCGGCGTAAACGCTGTGGTAATGCAGATTACGACGGGGAAGATGGAAATAGAAAAGAATATGAAGAGCGGGATGCGAAGAGGTTGGGGATTATTAGTTAATATGACACTGATTAGGATGATTTAATTTTTAATTGCACTGCTTTCAGAAGTATTTATGACAAGCGTCTTTGGGTGTTTCATGTGAACATTTATGTATGTACCATGTGATAGTTTTCGACTGACTCTGTTTATTTTATGGGATAACGTATGATAGGAGTTATAATCAAATTATTAAATTGTGACACTTGATTTTATGGCTGAATTTTGGTGGAAAAAAAAGACATGAGATATAAGGGATCGAATGTATGAATATTTATATAAAATCATCAATTAATAATGTTGCAACGTATAGTGGTATGGAACGTTTGATCGGTTGTCCTTGTATCAGGATTTATAAGCTTTAGTAATTTACACATGGGCGAATAGGATTCGTCGATCATATAATATATATATTATAAGCTGAGTAGGATGATACGGAAAATAATGATAGATTGGAGGAAAGATCAAAGTAGAATTAAGATTGAAACGAGCTTGTAGAATATTTTGATTCGCATGTTTATATTGTTCGATTTTACAGAGGAATATTGCAAAAAATGTCAAACTATATATTTTTCTTCTTTATCGATAATAGAACTTCGACTTGAAATGATAGTTTTATAGCATATTTGTTCGAATGTTACGATCGATCTGGAATAAAATTTTTAAAGAATCTTGTCAAGCAATACTGATATTAAATCTGCTCGTGAGTTTGAATATTCGCAATTAAGTTTGTCCGCGCGAACGCATTAGTCTTCATGGATTTTTCTTCTTTATTATTGCAATTCGCAACTGGCTAATCTGCCACATATGCCAAGGATGCCTTAAAGTACGAAAGTGGCTGCACTAGTTGGAAATATATCTTGAAGTAGTACATACTACCCCATCGATACGTCGGAGTTATTCTAGTCTTAAAATATTTTGTAAAATTTGTATGTTAAATTATAGCTTATAAAGTATAGGACACATTAATATCTTCACAAATGATATATTTTCCTTTTGTATAATTCTAGTATGTCGTGCACCAAATAAACTTAAAGAATCACCGATAAGTATTGAGTAATAAATCCCAAAAATGCATAATTAATTAATTATTTCGATGTTCATAATTTGTAGGTATATCATATTTTTTGGAAAACCACTGACGTCACTGCGCTGCCGACTTTTCCGCCGAATTTGAAAGAGGGGGTAGGTATCATCTGTAACACTTTAAAATCTGCACATACGGAGGAAATTAGAAAATCAATCTATAAATTCCTTATTTTATTCGAACATTTTACTTGAATACTGATCTTACAATCTTTGAATTGACTCTGAAGTTCGGATTCCGTCCAATTGCAGGAAGTTAAGATGAATAATCCATTTGGTAAAAGAATATTGTGCACATTTTTTATGTACATTTCTCGTTTTTCTTTTGGATTATCTGGGTTGAGACTTACTGCATCGTAAGTTCCTTTGTCGTGCGCTACTTTGAAGTCACTCGTTAAGCTGGATTGATCTTCGCTCAATATGTCACAAACTTGCAGGTCGATGTTTGACAGTTCTTTATTTTTCAATACTTCAATAGCTAGGTCAATAGCTTTTTTAGAATAATCTACACCTGTAATATTTTTGAAGCCTTCTTCAGCGAGTTCCACCAGCATCATTCCATTTCCACAGCCTAAGTCTATTATCTTATCGTTTTGATTGATCAGATCTGTCCTCGAAATCATCCATCTGCATATGTAATACTATTTTTATAATTAATTGAAATTATCTCACTCAAATTTATTTTTGAAGGGATCTTCTATATCGAGTAAAATTTCAGTTTCAAAACAGTTCTTATAAAGACCTCAGAGATGGGGTCTGCTGTATTTTTCGTACAGGTTTCTCTATTAACAACGGAGTAAAGTTTTTGAATTGAAAAAAAAGGAATATGAAATTATTATATTGTACATTACTAAAAACTATGTACATACTTATCTATCAGCTTGTATTTACCTAACTATCCTTAGAGCACTATCTTCACCAAACCATACTTCACCGACATCCCCGTGACTTCGAAAGTTAGCTATTTCCAGAGCATATGTCTTTTCCCAACTGCAAGATGATTAAAAACATGTTACCTTTATTGTTTCATTACATTATGTTACTTTAACGTTTAATATTTCAGAAAACATACTACTCCTGGGTTCCAAGATCGGATGGATACAATTCTTGCGAATCATTTTCTGTCATCTTTGAATACAATTTTACTGATGTTACTTTATTCTCGATTTATAGTCCCGATCCAAATACTGACGATTAAAGCACAACAATTAACTGCACTTGTACTTAAATGGCTTAATGAAAGGTCGAAGAATTGAGAGTTACTTTAGTCACTGAGCATTGAAACTTGTTACTTCATAACCTAACCTAACTGTTGTTTCCATAGATTTCGTAATTCTTGAGTAGCCTTACCGGCCTTACCTAACCTAGTCTCATACCATACTGCATCAAGTATAAGCCAGCAGTGTATAAGCATAATATCGTGTCATCCTGTACACAAGAGGTCAGTGACTAGCTGAGAGCAGCTAATATATCTTTCTGTAAAGTGTGTTCAGTGCCAGTAATACATTAATACTGTAATTTCAACATGAGTATAATTAAAATATCAACTGCATTGCATTTAGGTAGGTAAAGAACTATTTAATGTTGTAAAGTTTTTAATAAATGTGTGAATACTATTAATAGGTTTTATTCTGTTATACAGGCAAGCAAAGTATGAAAATGCCGGGATTGCTTGTAAGGTCAATGTCAGTAGCTGCAGAACCAAAGCAGCAGACTGATATAAAACCAAAAACTGGTATACTAATGTTAAATATGGGTGGTCCAATTAACACTGATAAAGTACCAGAATATTTGTTACGTATAATGACTGATCGAGACATGATACAATTACCAGTTCAGAGGTATAGAGTTTAAATAAATAAGCTTAAGAAAGTGATAGAAAACATTGATACATAGTCTTTTATATATTCATAATTTACAGCCAGTTAGGACCATGGATTGCTAAACGACGTACATCTGCTGTGCAGAAAAAGTATGCAGAAATTGGTGGTGGTTCTCCTATTTTAAAGTGGACAAATACACAAGGAGAATTACTATGCAAACAATTGGATAAGGTTTCTCCTGATACTGCACCACATAAACATTACGTTGCATTTCGATACACTGATCCTCTTACCGAGGACACCTTAAAACAAATCGAAAAGTAATATTATAAGAAAAAAATATTCATAAAGCTAAAGTTCTTTAATTTAATTAATACGTCATTGGGTTGAAATAATGAATTTTAAATTAATTATTATTTTTCAGGGATGGTGTTGAACACACTATAATTTTTTCCCAGTACCCTCAATATAGTTGTGCCACAACGGGTTCCAGTTTTAATGCCATATACAAATATTATAAACAAAATCAATTGCCAAAAAATATGAAATGGAGCATTATTGATCGATGGGCAACTCATCCACTTTTAGTTAAAACATTTGCAGAAAGAATTAAAGCAGAATTGGTTCAATTCCCCAGTGACATTAGGAATGACGTTCTCATATTGTTCTCAGCACATTCTCTACCATTGAAGGTTACTTATTAGTTATATAAAAATGATATTTCATATATATATGTATATAATAACGCAATGTATGTTTATTTTGAACGATTAAGGCTGTGACCAGGGGTGATGCATATCCATCTGAAGTTGGTGCCACTGTTGCACTAGTGATGCAAGAATTGAATCACTGTAATCCACACAGTTTAGTGTGGCAATCAAAGGTACAATTTTATTATATAAATATTCAACGTCACGCCTATAAATATTTCCATGAAATTCAATTGTAAACTCCTGATAGTAGAGAATTTTCATCAGTAAGGGAAGTAAAGTGAGTCATGACAATACAACTTGTTGTGGTATTTCATCCAAAGATCTTTTGGACTTGGAGCATTCTTATTAATAACTAGAAAATCAGGAATATGTGCCAGTTTAACAATAACGCGTAGTTAGCGTAATTGTATTAATGAATAACCTTGGAGTTACATTGGTTTGGCTGATCAACTGATATTAGGAAAGCGCCTAGCGTCACTAGTTTCTGAGCCATAATATAATTGACATTGTATAACTCATATCTTTATGCTTCCTCTAGGTTGGACCTTTACCTTGGTTGGCACCATTTACTGATGATGCAATAAAGGGGTACGTAAAGCAAGGAAAAAAGAATTTTATTTTAGTACCAATTGCCTTTGTCAATGAACACATCGAGACACTTCATGAACTAGACATCGAGTATTGCCATGACTTGGCTCAAGAAGTGAGTAAAGTATGAACTACAAATAATATACATACTTAAAAATTAATCTACATAATTAATATTGTTCAGGTGGGAGTGGAGAGAATAAGACGTGCTGCTGCACCAAACGATCATCCCTTATTTATTGATGCCATGACAGATATCGTTACCACGCATATGAGATCAGATCAGCCGATAAAACCCAAATTTTTAACACGGTGTCCTCATTGTGTTAATGAGAATTGTGCACAAAGCAAAAACTGGTATGCCCAGATTTGCAAAGTATGAATAAAGTAAAAAACTAGAATGTTATAAAAAGAATTTCATAACACTAAGGATATTTTCATTCAATTTCTATGCAAATAGGTTACATATAATGTCATGTGAAATAAAATACGATAAAAATAAATCATGGTAATTTTGTGCTTGTTATCATTTTTACTGCAAATATTCAATTTTTCTAGTATAATTAGTCAAATAAATTGTTGACTACTGGTTTTGCAATGTCAGTGAACAACCCATTAAACATCTCTTATTGGACAAATTGCATGAAATACACTATTTTTTTAATGAAAAGGAATAGTGCTATTATACTTGTAAAACATCTGTAACGTTAACATTGTAATAAATACTAAAAGAATGAATAAAGAAATAATAAACATGTGCAGTACTTATCTCAAAAGATATTCAAATACTAACTGCAGTGCAGTAAAGTAACCAAGTCGATCTGCGAAATGTCAATCAAATTGACCTCACATTTGCATCCATGCCATTATTGTATAGAAGCAAGCCACTCCACTTTCATAAGTTAGGTCAACTCAAACAGTACTCCAATTAACATTAATTTGTTTTGAAGCCATTTTCAGAGTTAGTTTGTGCAATCGTACGCGAGAGATTTCTAAACTGCAATCCCTTCCGAGTGATGTTCCGGAATACCACCTAAATACTGTCATTGCGACAATACCTTCTATACAATCACATTATTTTTATTTCGTTCTCATTTTTGTAAATTGAACAACTGAAACGACGGATGACTAAAATAAGTATTAAATCATATTGAATCCACTGATGGTAAAGCCAGCCAACGACTCGATCCAATATTGACGCCTGTGATGAGTTAATATTTAATAAATCCATGTATTTTAAGTATTTTTGTAGTATGTATATGTATACATAGATATATAACTTATATCAATTATTATATCGATTATATATTATATATATTATATCGATTTCCACAGCTTTCACAAAGCCCGAGATACATAAAACTAAATAAAATACGTTGAATAGGCCTATAAGCTATTTCGAATGACATCCAATAGCAGCAAAGCTATCTGGGTAATAGTATCTTCAAAACAGTTGGAAAATACTTGAAACGGTATCTCTATGTCTCCTGATTATATCCAGCCTCCTTCTTGTGTATTCTTTGGATGGAGACAGTTATGTCACACTATAGTACCATAGCCAATAAGACGCCAATGATATCGCGCAGAAACGAGTAGAAAAATAAAAGGATAAACTTGGACTGTTTTAAAAGAAGCCAGCAGAGCTAAACGCAGGATCAGTCGAATGGAACAGTGGCGCTCTCAGCAAACTGCGGCGAGTATATAAGTCAGGATTGTCGCCGGTAGCGCTCAGTATGTGTCATGCATTGCGAGTGCGAGCGTCAGTGATGGCTGTTCGAGTGCGGTTGAAGATGCAATGCAGTGCGGTTGCATTGTCGTTTGTTGTTTTTGTTATAGTGTGCGGTGTAGATCTAGTGAATGGAATGTTCGAGCATAGACATTGCAGCCATCAGCATCCACGTCCTCATGAGGTAAGTCAGATTCCCTTGAATATATGTAGCTTGTTTCTAACCTACAGACAAACACCAGTGCTATGCTAGTTTATCGGCCTCCTGGCACGTTCACCCTTTGCCACTGGCTCGAGCCACATTCAAGTCAATACTCGTGTAGAAAAAAGTTGCAGTCTGTCATTTGCAGCAGGTTTCTTTGTCAATCCAGCTATTAGGATACACGTGACTTTATTCGAAAAGCTTCCTTCTAGTTTAAACAAACGCGTGCGTGGTGCCATGAGCATTTTCCTTGTCACGTGCTCTCAGCCTGGATTTGTTTACATTTCCACCTTTGGTCTAAAACATCTGATTATATGATTTATGGTCGCTGCTGGACGGTAATAGAAATTCTTTGACACTTTAAGATCGCCGTTCAACCGGTGGGATATGGGACCACGTGGATTCGGATTGTTTATGTAATTTTTGGGTTTGTTATGAAATTTCGGGACAGCTACGCATTATTTGAACTACGGACGGACTGTTATACTTATTATCATCGTGGTTTATAGTCACAATGTAAACTGACAGTTGCGAAACTATTTCAAGTGTTCATTAAGAGTTCGCGGTCTGTTAGACATGTGATTATGACGTTTCGAAAGTGGAACCTAGAAGTTTTCATAATTTTGGAGAATTCCTTGAACCTCTCGTTTAGTTATTTCACTTTCTCAGGAAGTAAGATTGTTCATTGCGCTCTTAGTAATCCTTTAACTAGTTTTTTTGGCCTTTATGATTTTAATAGAATTGTGGAATAACGTTCTACCCGCTTATTATATCGCTGTATTGTAATCTGATTGGGGGTATTAATGACTTTTTTGTAGTTCAATTCTTCAGTTATCGATTGCGAACTCACAGATGGAATAGTACAACGGAGACTTTATTTGCGGTATTGTATTGCATTTATAGCTAAGAGCTAAAGCGCCGAGAGATTATTAACAATTAGCAATTAACGATTACGTAGTTTCAGTGAGCGTACATAGTTTGAGTGATCTCGAGCGACTATAGATTCAATTTCCAAGGACAAATAGAGTATAATGTTGGGGAAAAAATCTCATATACAATGAAAATCTAGTCTTTCCTATGGTAGTCACAAATAACGAAGTCTACAGTAATATTCTACATAACCTGGAGAATCCGGACATTTTCCTACTCTGCTGGATGGCGTAATTGAGTGAATCGTTTAAGCTAGCAGTCAAAATAAATGAACACGTACATCCAGCTAATTACGTAAACGAGACTTCGACTGGGCATCATTTACTCCGAGCGTACGGACCTAATACGCTTTTAAATATTTACCTTTGCTTTGCCATTGTGAATTGCATGATTTACTGGAAGTTACTTCAAGCATTATACGCATGGTGAAAACTAAGCAAATAATTTGGAATTTTTACGGAATGTAGATAGAATCGGTACCGTACGCGGAAAAAAATATGAAAATATTGGCGGGGCATTTGTTTTTTTTCACGTAAGCCGTTACGGTGCACGGAACGGGGCACGCTCGATGCTACTCATCACGTTCCGTGCTCCGTAAAATACGTAATGACCCTAGCAACTGCTTCCGCATCGTAGCTATGTCCGAGACGTAGTAAAAAATCGTAGAGATTTAATAAACGCTCGGTTTTAAAAACGATTTTCTCCTTCTTAATTGGAGGATCCAATAGAATTTTGCAAATATACAATCGAATACCGTGCCGTTTACCTATTCCGTGTCTCGTGTCCCGCATTGCATTGTAGAATAGCCTTTAATAGAATTAATACAAAATAAACGCAATTAACAATAGAAAGGGTTTTTGTGTTTTAAACCAAAAATATCAGCGTTGCTCCAAGCCCGCATTTGCCATGTCGTGCATTCTGTGGGTATTGTGTTCATACATCGGTATCGAATTGCGGAATAAAAATTGTCAGAGCTATATAGGGCTTGTGACTGTTTGAAAAGCTCGTCTTTTTAATTTCGTGAGAATGCTTTATTCGCAACTGAAAGGAGAGTGAAAATAATGTGCGTTTGCTACAGTTAGACTGCTTTGTGCGTAACAAACAAAACCCATCAGTCGTTCTCGATAACAAAGGGGATAAATGAAACCTCGATATTTTTTCTTCACATTATCCGATTAACGTTTAGATGAATTTTCCGATAAGAATTTTCTGTGCGATTCAACTAAACGCTTGTGCTTAAGAACAATTAGGCAATTTCTGTCCTCTGTGATTAATTACATACAAGCAGTATCTATTTCCGATTAAACCACGTATACGGAACTGGGATATAATAATTCTTGTTAAAGTTACCAGCCAAACAATACAAAGGAATTTTAAACGTCGATATAAAAGTCTACTAATCATTATCGTCTGCTACCATTGCCTTGTCTCTCGTTACGCATTCATAGTCGTTAACGGCATTATATAATGTGCGAAAGGTAGGTCAGTCAATATGTTCGCTTGTCCATCAAGGGTTCATTTTAATTCGTTCGATATCGCCGAAATCCTCACTTTCGCAAAATGCCAATAACCCGCGGCGCGTTGTCAAATCGTCCTGGAAATTCTGACGTAATTTACAAGGCACGCGCATGCGCCTCGCCTGTTACTTCTATCTGGCGCTAAACTATAAATCGGTTATCCGAATGATAAGAGTGAGGACAGCAAAGGGTAAATTAGGAAAGTTGCGCTTTAAATTTTCGCGACGCCGAAGACTTTTCTGCCAAGCCACACAGTCCTGTGGCAGTCGGAATAAAGCGGCAAGGAGGGACAAAGGGACAGAAGAAGATGGCGTCTATCTACTGAGCAGCGTAATTCGGAAACGCATCAGCAGTGTTTCTTAAAGCTATTCGCGCTTTGAAAGCTCTACCGTAAAAAAGAATTCGAATTTGAATAAAAGTTTATGGATGTCGTAATCACGGCGTTACACCATATACATACATACATATAGATACACGTACCAACGTCAACGAGACGCGTTCGCACATTTGCTCAACGTCCACCATTCTTCTTTCCTCAGGCATTCCTGGGTTATGCGTATTCGAATTATATTAGCCACATTAAAATCCTTAATTCCCTCGGAGACACTAACTACCTCAACATTATCGATGCGGGGTCGTGTCAGAGATTCTTAAGCGATTACGCGCCCATAGCGATAATTCGTTATTTAATGCACCGGCTTTATTTCGAGGCCGAGAAAAAAGAATGAATTATGCCGAGCTTATTGGCGGCGCGCCAAACGTTTTCCCAGGTCGTGGATTCGCCTATAGGCGACCTACAAGTCTCACGACGCGTACACGGGGTATCCGCCTCTCTCGTGGCACAGGGGGTTGGCTACTTGCTCTCTAGCGGGTGGCACAGATAAAAGTGATCGACGTTTACGTAACGCACACGAATGCCGTAGATACGTCAAATCGGACCGCCCGTTATACGTATTCTACGTGCTATACCCTGCTCTGCGATCCCCTTTCCCCATTCACCCCTCCCATATGCTATCTCATTCCTCCCTTCCTTTTCGTTCTTCATCCACGTCTCACCCTTGCCTGCTATACACTCATCCCCCGACTGTTCTAGACTTCCAATTTATTATATCATCCCAGAACACGAAGGCACTCTTATAGGAGCGATCGATCATGCGCGAGACAACCCTAAGCGACCAAATTTCTCTTTACCCTCCGTTTTGCCGATTGGCGAAAATTTTCTTTTCCTATTTCCTACTTACACCTCCGCGCACCTTGGACACGTCGTTAAGCCGCCGACGGCTCTCATTGTGTACATATATATAATATAACATCCATTCGCGTACGTGTATACCTTCATTCAGTCGCCAGCCCTATCCCCCCTTCTCCCCCCCCCGTACCTTTCTTCTTGTCAACAACCCCTGTCTGATTCTCTACGCGCGACAAGGTTATTAAGTAACTCGATTCGCATCGAAGTTTATTTACTAGCTTTCGTGAGGCGACAGTCACCGACGACTACCTTCCGTGTGCCTTCTATACGGTGTTATCCCCCCCGTCCCCCCTTTTTTCCCGTCGTCCCCCTAACTCCACCCGGGAATCCATATTGCAGAGTCCTCGTTCCTCTAACACGCAAACCATCGTGAATCACTTCTTTCAACGACCTCTCCACATCGAAGGGATCATTGTGCGAGAAACTGTCGACTGGGTAACCCTTAACTTTAACCCTGTATACACGTGTAACTTAGGTATGTCGTTATAAAGATATATAGGACAGTGTCGATAGAAGGGATTGTGGGTAACACGTCTCGGCGTCTGGTTCTTCTTTATTTATGACTTGGCGAGGACGCGCGTGGCTGCTAACGTAGACGGATTTTTCATACGTGATAAATACGTACGCTTTTTATATATTTATACATATGTTAGGTATATATATGTGTGTGTATTATAGGTATATCCTGGTTGAAAGATTGAAAAGCTTGATTCTTTGTCTCCGTCATGTCGAAATCCGACAGCTATGCGGCTCCGTTAATTTGACGTAATTTATTATCTTTCGTCGTCACTGTATTTAGTAGCTATCGCGTACGTAGTGATTCGGGGACGAAAGTTATGTTAACGCGGTACGTTAGCTCACGTTAACGCAGTCGTCGCGATGCGTTACGCTTTCTCGCGAGGACTATCAAACGTTTACGAGCGGGCTCGCATGACTTTACGAGTGTGTCTCTGGATGCGGCCGTCGCTTTATGGAGATGCGGACGAACCTCTTCGAGCCTTGATAAAGCGTAGCGGCTGTGATAAGAGTACGAGGACGTTTCTATGGGGAACGAACGAATTACGAATGGCACTGTTAATTGTCCTTCCTATATTTTTGATACAGAACAGAGACTGTTTATAGGCACCCCTTCGACGTTGACGTAACCGAGCAATTTTTCCAGGACCGTTCTAATATATCTGGACCTTGGAAAAGCTTAAGGCGGGTATACACAGCGACCTAAATTTTCGCTTGTAAATTGTAAGAGATTTTTTTATTAGCTCACCTCTTATTTCTTATCTGTTCCCTACTTCGGTTCGACGTTCACTGTTTGTATATATGTATATATTATATATGCTTGCACTATCCTTACGGATAATCGCACGGGAAGCTGTCGGTCATGGCGAAAGTCTTAGACACGCTATATGTATACGGTTCGTGTTGCAATATAGAAACGTGGAATCGTGATACCCGGTTGAAATGAAATGCAGGGATTTTAAAGGGTCTTGAAATTTGTATTTATCAGGTTTTTTTAAATTATAATAATTTTTCATTGGTAACCGTTCTCCAAATTGCATGGTACCATTCGTGCTCCATTTTAGCTTCGAAACGTATCTCGTACGTGCATCTATGCTCTGCTGACTCGTATCTATAATGCACAGGCGGTTGCATACCTCGCAGTAATAATGAAAAAGAAAATTATCTGCCTTTCACGTAATATTTAGTATCCGGTACTCGTTTGCTAATATCGTCGAAATGGTACGTCTGGGTATAGACGAATCTACGGGTCAGGAATTCGATTTTCGATTCTCGTATTCGCATAACGGCTCCAGTCGCTGCCTATCTGCGGTGTTTGCACTTTACCGACGAGACAGGCATTCAGCCACCAACCTTGCTCTACAGGATTGCTTGGATATATTGTTAGCGCCGGTACCCCAGTGCGCAGACCTGGAGGGAAGACCCTTTGGCAATGGTCCACACGCTATGGCAAACTGTTACGTGTATGAGCCGAATGTGTATCGGGGCTTGTATTCCTGCGCCAGCTCACCGTTCACATAGTAACACGTACGGGGAGAGAAGGGATAGCGTGTACACGTAGACGAGGACGTGCAATGCAGATATACCGGTGGAAAAAGTAAAATTTCTTCGACAAAGACCAGGACGGATGGGAATCGATCGGAAGTAGGCATTTTTTTTGTATCGCAATAGAAAAAAAAAAGAGAGACGAACCGGAACTCATGAATTATGGCGATAGATTGGCTAGCTTCCGTGATTACGGGATTAATTGACCTCGACCTCTATGGAAAGTCCATGAGAGCCCACTCGATCCGACTATACCTACCGATAGGAGTTTCTCGCTGCTAAGTTTATTTTTAGCCTTCGTTCAGGGCTGCAGTCACAAAAAAAATTTTATATTGTCATTTTTATACTGGGCTTTCTTTGACGAACCCCTATTGTTTCTCTTATTGTCCCGTCACTGCATCGCCGTTACTCTCCGCAGCGCTTTTCCATTACTTAAAACCGGGTTTGTTTAGCTGGTCGGAAAATTCCTCGCTAGTGGGCCACGACGGATGCCCTTGGTCGCTAAATTATGAATTGCTCGAGCGGCATAAAGTTTAGTACCGAGTATATCCGTTAGCCTGAATGAAAATGGATAGCGGGTGGCATCGCACTGGATATTTTCTCGGTTATATGCAACGTCGACGTTCGAGTTTAACATCCTCTGGGACAGGCGGAAATGCATCGTGTGCACGTTCGAAGCCCTTCTTCTCCCTCACTCCCTCCCTCCCTCCCTCTCTCTCTCTCTCTCTCGCTCTCTCTCTCTCTCTCTCTCTCTCTCTCTCTCTCTCTCTCTCTCTCTCTCTCTCTC
>JARQTH010000304.1:883539-993195 GCA_030142595.1 Trachelus iudaicus
CTCTCTCTCTCTCTCTCTCTCTCTCTCTCTCTCTCTCTCTCTCTCTCTCTCTCTCTTTCTTTCTTTCTCTCTCTCTCTCCCTCTCTCCTTCTCTTTTTTGTCCCTTGCCCTTTTCTGTCCTACCTCTCCTCGGTAATAATGAACACCCTGAAGCACCCGGTCTCTTCTCGATCGTAAAGACACATAATGCCTTCTTTTCCCTACGCTATGCCTCATCGACGGGATTTTCTTTTACTAGCCCGTAAAAACTTCCGTCTCTCCGCTCGCTGGATCAATTCGGCCATTGGGTTCAGGTTGCACGTTCAAGACCGTACTCTGCGTTCCCTGTCGTACCGGATGGAACGCGTCGAGATTCTTATCAGCAATGCCGGACGCGAATGGCAATAAGTCGCGTGTATTTAATCGCCCTGGCGAATTACTATAAATTTCTTCTGTCCTATTCGATTCTCGCTACGCGTATAGATGTGAAATAAATTTTAATTTTCTCTCGGTAGGCACGACTTTTATACCGAAGTCGGAATCTCTTGCCGACATCCGGCGAGTCACCCTGGCTCGTTAACCAGGTCCCGGCGGTTGGGACTGTTTAAGTACACCTCCCGCTCCCCCTCTCGGGAAAGTTCTTCAGCATGAAAGACCCTCTCTCCCGACACGCCCGATTTCGATCTCCCTTTGATCGTGATGAATGAAACCCACCCTTGCTTCCAATGGATCCTAGGCGTGTTACGCCATTTCTCAAATTTCGACGTTAAGCACCATCATCCTCTTCTACCCTGCTATCAGCATAACTTCTTTCTTTCTTTCCTTCCAACCCGCCTACTTATACCTATACATATGCTTTAGCTAGTATGTTTTTCAATCTCGTTTTCTGTTCGCTTTCAATTTACGAAGGAAACGCCGCGGGCATTCATTGTCCGCGATTTACACCCTATACATCGCTAGCAGTCGTCGATTTGAAACTGGCCTTAGCGAGTTACTCGACGCTCTTCGTCAACCAATGAAACGTCGCCGCGCGCTCTCTCTCTCTCTCTCCCCCCCTCTCTCTCCCCCCCTCCCCCCCCCCTCTCTCGACTCGCGATGGTCTATCGATTACGAGACGACGTAGGTGAGGGGAAGTTCGCTTAAGAAATAAATATTTTACGAAAAGCTTCCAGTAATTCTTTACGGTATAAGGGGTGGCTATGGGGTTTTGCAAATTAGAAGTTTTTTTTGGGGAACTTTCGCGCTCGTGGGATTGAAAGTTTTTGAAATGAATTCGACTACTCGATTTTTACTTTTAGTTAGCTTGTCTAAATCTCGAGGATATCCTTCAGACCTTCTCTAGGGTGTATCTGAAATTTCAAAGAATACGTAGACGTATTTTTGTATCGTGTGATATAGTTTTCTGTCACTTTATCTTTAAATTCTCGGTACGTCTCTTGGTCTCCAATATATATTTTGTCTTCGTATGACGATTCTTCTTCATTGCTTTTTTGTTCACTTCGCTTCTCTTCAGACATCTTGAACTCCTGTTACGTTCAAAAAGAGTAGCTGACGGGTATCTCAGGCGAGTGTCTACTTCTGTTGTTGTTTCTTGCTCAAAATACTTGCGGATTAATCATTGTCGGAACAGACAGTGACACGCGCTACGGGTGGAAATAGGGCCGAGGCTAAAGGCCATGAGGGTTTTTGGCTCTGGCGCTGCACTAATTAATGGGGACTCTCATATAGGACCGTAATTTTCCAAGCAATTGTTCGCATTGTCCACGTACGCCGTAAAATGTGATCCGTATTCACTGAAAGCGACGAACTTATGTATATAGACTCTTAGGAAGTTTCCTGAAATTTTTCTCACGATCGTTACCCAATACCAGTATATCTATGTATATTTATATTTAAAATATTTATCAGCAACGATGACCGCTATTACTGAAAAATATTTTATCAAAAGAAAAAATATATATACATACACACAGTAGTGGAAACATCATTAGGGCTGCTAGTACTTTTTTTTTTCGAATTTCAAAAATCTCTCAAGTGCATCAGATCGATACGACTTGGAATCCGAATTTCTGCCGATCTTTCAATCAATTTCCTAGGTTCGTTCCTGTGGAAGTTACTGACGGGCGTACCATACAGCTGGTGCTGATTAGAGATAAATGCCTCCGTAACTGGAGCAAAGATTTACCCACACTTTGAATTCTCATTCAGACCAATGCAGCTCTGTTTTCAAACTCTCCCATCATTTTCTACAGCTTCACCCTCGAGTTATTGTTGGTAGCCACGCTCGGTCGGTATAGTCCGCCTCCGCCATACATTTGTTACCGACCGTACCGAGCTTTACACGAAACAATGCCGCCTATACCTGATTTCGTGTGATTATCCCATTTTTCAGATTAACATTTTTTTTTGTTTTAACGATCGTACACATGGTTAGCTACACTAAACCGCGAATAGACAAGATTTCTTCTACAATGAGAAACGTACAGCAGGTCAATCGGTAATCGGTATCGATACTCATCACGCGATCCTGTAGTTACACTTCGATCGCGAGGCTCGCAGCACGGCAAATATTTACCCGCAATCGAACCTCGCAACGAGCTACCGTGCAAGTAGTTAAATTAAACTATTAATTATTCAGCTGGTCGGCTCGTGATCGAAAGTGAATTAACGATCGGTCAAGTCCAACTACTGTTCTCCGTGATACGTATGCGTATGTCCATTTCTCCTCTCTCGTTCTCTTGCACACGTGCTCTGTGACGTCAGGAAAAATTACCAATTGATTTTCACTCTGTTCTCTGTCACTCGTCTTGTCCTTATAAACTATCGGTCGATCCACTCACGTCCTTCATAATTACGTAGCTCAGCTAAAATTGACTACCTTACAGCTGGGATGATTACTTACATCTGTCATGTTCCACGTGCGTGGTTGTGCGATTCTCACGGACATTCGGCAATTCCGACATAAATGCGCGAACGTTAATGGCCGGTTCACAATTTTTCAACTATCTCATCAGTACGAGCTTTACCGTCGCTCTTGTTATTTCTGATTTTTTTTTATCAACCGGCAATATTGAAGGGGTTGGTACGGAGCGATGCAAATTTTCCATATATGACGTAACTTCCATCAAGTCCCATGGCCCAGAGGCACTTTCGGGCACTCGCACATACACACGCGTAGCACACAGGTGTCATTCAAACTATTTATTAGAAATACAATTTTTATGAATATTTCGATATTTTCGTCGAACATGTCCCGAATTTTTTTCCATCTATCAATATGCAATATCGAATATGTCATTTTCCGATACTGATTCGCAGTATTCTATTAATAATGTTCTGTAGACCATATACCTTTAATTTGACTTGCGTACAGTTACGCATACGTAAAGGATATTTCTCTCTGTTTATTCTTTGCCTTCGCGTTTCATTTTATTCCCGTTTATTATCAAAATGCTAATTTATGCGTGCTCGACAAAGGCCGTCCGGCTCTTAATGGAATTTCTCTCTGTTACCGGAGAAGGTATATGGGTACGGCGACCGCGAGCGGTGTCGTAATTTTTACGAAGCTAACTAATACATACACCCATATATATATATATATGAATATTGAAAATTATTTTTTTAAATTACGTCTATTCAAAATATATGTATACACGTGTAAGAAATAGGTATACCAGTGACCGTAGCGGTACGCTATAAAATTCTGTCCTAAAACGTGACTTTTCGTACGTCAAACGAGTTTTTATTACTGTACTTCGAGATCCTTTTACTGTACATACAGGCTTCCGCTTAATCGCACCGGTTTCACTCAATATAAGCCGGCGATGTTTAGTAAACCGTCGTTATAACGCGATTCCATTTGAACTCTCGTATACAGTGCAAGTATATCGCTAACCGACCCCCAGTATCCTTTGATATGAGGAACACGCCACGGCCTCTTGATTTTACAACTCGCAAGTTTCCACCGTAACTTTTCGCACGAAGTTTCGAGTTTACTGCCTCTTGTGCAAATAGTGTTCTCGCGGCTAAACTTATTCCATGTTAACTTTTACCTAGCATTTTCCCAACGCTCTATTCCCGCTCGGTATGACGCTCACGCCTTCCGTGCTCCTGCGCTACTGTACGCGCATCGTGCGCTCGACTGTCAGAAGTCCTAGGGCAAGTAGCTTTGGTATGCATAGCATGAATATTGTGTATACGCATAGGTTGCAGGGTTGTGGGTTCGCGAGGTTGGTACTACCGGCAAACTTACGATGCTTGTAGGTGTCGCAATGGATTAACGTTTCAGTTAATATTCCGGACGGAAATCGTATTTCATTGCGCGCGATGACGTATGGCTGTATGCTCGTGGCGCTGAAGCACTGGCGGGAAAGTCATAGGAATTTGAATCTGCGTAAGTAGAAATTACGTCGCGAAGCACTTTCTTTAGTCATATTTCATTCTTTCCTCTTTCCTTTTCTTTTTATATTCTTCCTTTGATTTATTATCAGCAGGACAATCACACACGTATGTATACTTTGCAATTGGGTTTTCTCGTGAACTAACAATGAGAGAGATCTACGGTCTGTGTTCCAAGACCGGAAGAAATTTGATGAATGAACATTGACACGAGGGGGAGGTCCGATTAACGGGTGTTACGTGTCAGACACTTTTTATTTTACTTTTGCTTTAATCCCACTCAGTCTCGTATATGTGTACTCTTGACTCTGTTATAAATGTCCCGACACAACTGGACGTCCCGCTGGAAGCGAGTAGCTAATGGCCAATAAACATCGCTCGATTCAATTCGCTCTCGGGTAAATGTAAATTTAAGCGTTCCCCGATATCAAGCGAAAAAGTTATTTGAGAAATAGTCAATGGACTGTGGGTTACGCTCTGAATTATAATTAAATTTAGTTTACGTATATGGAACGTGCTCTTGGGTTATCGACGGGCTAAACGTTTGAAAGTGCATTTTGTATATGAAGTGTGGCATCACTTTTTTTTTTGTGAAGCATTTTACGTAAATTCTCGATGCATGGACTTGAAACAGTCTGTGAGACTTTTGTCCAAATGACCCCCTCCCCCCCCCCCCTCTTATGTCAAGTACGAAATCGATTACGATGCAATTTGAATTAGATCAGCCATGCAGTAAAGCAATTATGCACATGTCGATACGTCTATACATGGTACACAGGCCCCACATGTCAATACCGTGTTTCCTTACCACCGGTATGTCGGTTTACGTATCATGTCGCGTACTCTGCCGTAAGGTATACGCTGCGCCGTACAGGTTACATGTTGCGCAGAGACGTGTAGCAGATACGGATACCGACAGTAGACTATGTAAGGTAGCCTTGGTTAGAGATATGCTAATTGCTATCCAAACGCTGATGTGGGTTAATGAGATGTGTCTAGTAGTTAGTTTGCGCTAAGGACACAGCCTACCCCGGAAATCGACAGAACCCTCTCCCCTCGAACCTCCCCTCTCATATTACCCGTACACGAATCTACACGGTACATATAGCACGTCTGTATGTATCCCCTTGATACCAAAGTGCTTTCTTAGAGCATTGCGTGTATTTCGAAAATTCATTAACGGCAGGTACAACCCCTGCTTGATCACGAAGCGGGAAATTTTGAACGGAATCTCATTAGGGCCCAAGGTCCCTCGTTCCTCGTCTAAGGGCACAACCCTGGCTCATTCTCAGTTGTGCCAATGACTGATGCTAACGATGCTTTCGGTATACGCTGCTAACCGGGCTCGAAGGAGCTACCTAATTTCCTTGAAAAAGAAAAGCCTCCTATCACAAAGAAATCTGCACGGCACTTCACCCTTGTAAAATGAATTCCATTTGACGCTTAATGAATTTAGATTAATTCTAACCATTGTTTCATACGTTTTCTGCTTTTGCGTCATTAATTTGCCTTCGTATCCTTTATACGGCACCCTCTGGGTAGTGCTGGGTCGGTATTTGTGCGTTTTTGGGTATGGCTCTCTGTGTATGTTGTGTGTATATATTCATGTATAAAGGTACGAATCGGACCTCAGATCTGGGAAATCGAGGCTATCCATCGGACAGGGTTTGATCGTGGAACAAAGGGTTGCCGCTGCTGATACGAAGCTTCTGTCCTCCCCCTCTACCCGTTCATCCTCAATCGTTCGGGCTTCAGATAACATTAACGTTCGTCTACTCCCCTCGCGCGATAAGCCAACACTTTCCATACTTTCGTATTTCACTCTCCTTTGGCTTCTCCTCTTCCAGGCTCTCCCCCTTTTTTTTTTACGGCCAATTCTTTACCCGGACAATGGCATATCAGTCTCTTTGAGCAATTCTTCCGTCAGAGTGAAATTCTTTGTACTTTGATTAATGTTTCGTAGTATTTTTTTTCTCTTTTTTTTTATGCATGAATCTAAATTGGCACCCAAGGCTGGTCTTTTTTCGCATATTTTCGAAATTTGAAATTTCATAAAACCCCTTCAATCGGTCGCTTTTCTCTACCAACTTTGTCCTTCGTACAGCTGCGCATGGTTTTACAGTGAACTCATGTACTCACAATCGTTATTGATAATCATACAATAGACTTCGTCGCACGACTGAAACGAAAGGCCATTCGCGTCTCCCTTCCCATGAAATCGAGTAAAGACGAAGACACGAGGAGCGGGCGTAGTTGAATGAGACAAAAAACAAAGACGACAAGCAACCATCCTTCAGCAGCTTTTTCGTTCCTTCGTTGTAACAAGCGGCTCTTCTCTTCGCGAGACGCTCGGGAAAGCTTGGAAGTCTTAGGCCTGGAGAGCGAAACGAATCCAACGCGCTGCTCTCAAAGTCCATCGCGCTCAGAATCAACGGCAAAGATACTAAGAGCAGCCCAAAGGTTCTTACGGCGTAAGATGGCAATAAGTTTCAAGAGAGAAGAACAGAAAGAAAGAGAGAGGGAGTAGCCTAACGATACCCTTTGATCTTACAGGTTTAATTAAGCCATCGCGAATGAAAATTCCCCTATCATTTTTCCTTCTTCTTCTACTTCGCTTACCCCTCTCTAACTTTTCGCTCGATTTTCTTCTGCGTCTTTTCTTTTACATTGGACACTACGTCAAACGGGTACGAGTTAACCGCGAGTCTCTGTGCCTTACTTCACCCCCTCTTCGGCCTAGTTTTTTTTTCACTTTTTTTTTCATCAACATTTTCAAGCCAAAGTAAACCATAGCCAAGGCGGTGAGTTATATGGTGATGGTGCTCAAATTCATAATACCAACAGTCCTTGCCGTATAAAAGATCGCGAGTTAAGGTAAACGCGGAACAGCGCATTCGGTTATTCATTCATAATAATCTGGAAGTCTTGGAATGTTCTAGGCGTTGATCCTACTGCACTATAAAATAATATCGGTGTCTACGTATTATCAGCCGATACCAGTACAACTAATATTGAGAATATGGAAAAAGCACGTAGTTCCTCGGACTTTTGTGTTGCGTGCTGTCACACGAGAGGTTCTATTAATCACTAATACTTCGAGATTGATCGATACTTTTTTTACAGCTTCCATGTACCCGTATCGCTCGTTCCATTACAGCAGGGTAACTCTCACTCCGAAAGTCTAGCTTGTTCCCTTTTTGAGATTTATGTTTGTACGATGAACACAACAGTTGGAAAGTTTATTTTTTTGAGATGATCGTGCTGTCCTTTACTCCCTTGGGTATTGTACATACGGACTGTACCGTCTTTCTCGTCTCGGACGAGGTGCGAATGCCGGTCAAGGCAAACGGAAACAGGTGTCTGATTATGGACAGGATCGAACCACTGTAGAGACCAAACAACGTACCGTTAGTTTTTTCTTGTGGCTAGTGCCGTTTTTGCTTGCTGCTTTGACGTCTTTACTTTCGTCCGATTAGCTACTGTTTTCGTATCGTGTGCCGATTTTATTTATAATCGATACTTTAATTATTTATGTGTATTTATGTGCGATGATTTATCGCGCTGAATGTACCATCGACCTTATTTTATTCTCGTGTCCGATGTGATCGCGATGGGTTTTTCTATTTGTCGCTACAGTACGTCTATGGATTTTTTAGCTTGTACTATGTATTAGAATCTGGATATAAGTATTCGTGGGCGGATCGGCGAGATCGGCTGTTCGTGCGACGAATGACGATTTACTCGGTTATCGGAACGCTTTGACGTCGCTCTGCATACTAATGGCGTCAACCTAGTGGATTATATACATCGACGCGACAGAGTCGCCGACGATTGAGAGTCGAGCGTGGAAACTGGCGTTGCAAATGTTTCTCGAAGTTTCATGGAAATTATTACAGAGCCTTCCTGGGGAATCACTTTGGGTTAAATGGTCTTTGGACGACGCTAAGTGACTTGACGTATTTCGAGTTGACGGAACGATTCATTCTGGTATATGATAACCTTCGGATTTTTTTACTGTTGAGTGATTCGAAAGTGAAACTGTATCTGAACGTAGCTGACTGTACTGCTTGGTAGGTTGGGACTGTACCTGACATTAAATTTATAGACCTTGACTTGTAATTATTGCATTGCTAGTCGTTGTCATAAGATCAGCTGTAAAGGCGAAGACTCCTCGATGGGATATTGTTCTTTTTTTAAATGCACGTGTAATGGCCGAGGGAATAGAATCGTCTTATAAGTATATATAGCTGCGATGATGTAAAGCAGCCTCTTTAAAAGAGGCTCTTGTGCGATTTATTCCTCTGGCGAAAAAGAATTTAAAGGGGTTTACACGTATAGCCCTACACGTCTGGGTATCGTGACTTTTTTTTTTCTTTACGTAGGTCGTGATAAAACAATTACACCAACGTATCGTGAGAGTACGTTGGTACAGTAGGACACTGGGGTGTTTGTCTGGTTAAGGGGCCATGTGCTGCGCGGGATAGAAGTAGTGACTGTAATGTGTACGGACCAAGACCCGAAGAATTTAAGGAGCGATATCAGGAGTGAATTTCTTTTTAGTCGGAGATTTATCTCGAGGCAGAATCCATTTGGTGAAATGAATGCTTGCGGGTCACTTAATCGGCTTAATCGGTTTCCTTGTAATCGGTGCCTATAGTGGTGGGTATCATGGCGAGCGTGGGAAATTGATCCGAGATATTGCCTCGATAGAAATCTCACTGGAAAGCGCAGAGATCATCGATTCATCGATTTCATCGATGCTATCCTGTAATTTTACTCACAAATCTCTCGGCGAACCACGCGGTCGAGATAGATTACTTTTTTTCAAAGCGAAAATCTGAATTATCCGATGTTCCCTGGAGTGTCACAGGCGATTCACATTTATTCTCTCGCCCAGAGGATTTCTCATTGGGTTCTTCTTCTATCAAGTTTCTGTGTTCTATTTTTATTTTTTATTTTCGATCGTCCCTCAAATCGATATATAGTGCCCGGCGAGATACAGCGATACGGTTTCGCATATTATGAATTCGTAATTCGCACGTATACGGTATTTATTATCAATCTGTGCAAATCGAGGAAAAATATTTAAGGAGGAAGAGTGAAAGCGTCTTGGCTTTTATGTGTAATTCGAAATGGATGTTTTTTGATAATTCCAAGTGGATCTATTTTTTTAATCAGTTTTCTTATTATCGTGGGTGCGATCAGTACGGACGCTGCGCATCTCGGTGTGTCGCTTCAATTTCAGGGATCTAAGGGGAAATTCGAGATAATTTTGAGAGAAATACTGAAAAGGAATAGAAGGTTGAGGGAAAGAAGATAAACTGGGAAAGGCAGCCTGCCACTGATACTTTTCTTGTGACTGACTGTCCTGTGAAGTGTAAAGAATTTCATTTTTATGCTCGACTTCCGACGTCGAAACGTTTGAGATATTTCATAATTTCTTGGAGTTGTTTCTTTTTCTTTTTTTTTCCTTATCATTTTCATTTTTTTTTCATCCCCACGTCAATTCCTTCTTACATTCGCGGTCGACATTTTCAGGGTTCTTTCCAATATATTTATTTTCAGTCATTCCCTATCGTCGCTTCACTTCCTGTTTCTTTGGATCGTTCCCTCTCCTCTTTCAACCCTCTTGATTCGCCCAGTGGCTTTCTCAACAGGATCACCCTTGACGAACGAGTTCCACTCTCGGGAGTTTCCTTTTTCGAAATTGAACGGTTTATCTTAACGACGTATCTATCGTCTTTGGCCTCTGGTCACTCGGGGATAAGGGCCGGCTATTTCGGGATGATCGATGTGTATGTATTACTCCCGTGGAAAAATGGATGATGCTCGACTTAGCCCGCATTTTCTTTTCCCATACAGCATACACGTATATACACGTGAATCAGACAAAGAGGACATTTCCAAGGGATGTACATGGTATAAAGGACTTCAGAAAGCCAGCCACAACCCTCCCTACCAAAAAAAAAATGATCATACTGATTTTCTGTACGCGTGTTCCTTCACCATGCTCACGTATTCGCCAACGTTTCTCAAATGCGAATCCGCGTTCAAACTTCGGCATGAATAACCCGAAGCTCTCGTACACGGTATATATATACATATACATACACATAATCTATCTGTATACATTCGAGTATGGGAATTCGAACAACTCTCGGCCTCGTAAATTAGCTTTATAACAGCGAGAATAAAAGCCACCGTGACGATCGTTCTCGTATATAGGCTTTTACGAGGCGCTTATAACCTTTCTCCGGCGGACAAGTCAGGAAGAGCCTCTTCCGCTTTATTCCTCTCACTTTCGTCCTCTTCAATGCAGAGACTCTCGCTGCTCTCTATTTAATTCACTCGTGTTCGGGCCCCGTAACATTTCGCACTCAGTCGATGCACGAACTCCTCGTGCACGTAACGCGTGCTTTGCCAGTTTCGTCGTACGTCGCGTGGTAGAGGGTTGCGTCCCATTTAACGAAATGGGACATGTGTCAGAGATAGGCGCCATTAAATTTCAGCTTGAATAGCACCACGCGACATACTATGAGTATTTATCGAAACACTTCGAACGAGTAACTACTGTATATACTGTATACGCAGTATTCATTACGATCGCGTTAAGTTTCTTGTTTTTTAAAAATCTTTTTAGCTTCTTCTTCACACTTTCCTGCTCGATTCATCAGTCGCCCATTTTTTTACAGGCAGACTGCATCCGTGTCTATTGATTCGCAATGCAACGATCAAGTGCATCGAGAACATTTTTGTGACCTGCACGTAAAGGCGTAGCAAATAGATGAATTGATGGAGTTTTGGAAGAGAATGTGAAAAATTCGGAGGTCAAAGTTCACGATTGGTATGCGTTTGAATTTTTGATGCGTTGCGGATTAAGACTCCGGCAGCCGCTCGTTGAATTAATGCATTTTGATTCGCGCGAGAAAGTCCGGCGCCTGATGAGAAATTACTTTCTTTTTGGTGGGCCTGAGTGTGGCCGTGTTAATCTTGTACGTCATGTCTAACGCACGTACTGTATGCGTTACACGTGTTACGTTGCGTTCGGACTGACGGGATGTGGAGTCGATGCACCTACATGTCGTTTCCGGATTCCCATTATTCTATACGTGAAATCCCAAGAGGACGTGAGTATTGTTCATTGTGCGTTGACTGTTTCACATATGAGTGTACGGTAAGTACCTATAGAGAATGTTACCGGAAGGATGAGCTCCCTTGGCGGAGACTGTGGATCGAGCATTATTACCATTGTCTATGCTGTTAGTGGCTGTATTATTCCTTATCTGTAATGGAATCTTTCTCTGGCGTCGCGACGCTGCTCACGTGATGATACGATTGTCTCCTTGTAGCTTTCTTGCGAATACGTGTATGTACGAACCACGTGTTTGATGTTTTTTTTTTTTGACGGATGGAAAATAATGAAGACTACCAAGGGACACGTGGCACTTTATACAATTTTTGTTACTAAGCATGCATGTTCATGGTTTTGCATTGTTCCGCTTTAGCATGTGTTTCTGTGATTCTATAAAAAGCCATCTGTGATTCGCTCGAAATTGTATTGTTGCGAACTGTCAAATAAAAAACACATTGAAAACTCGCGAACCGACTATAGATGTACATGGGGGTGTACATACATATATGTAGTACGCTGAAGTATTTCCTCGTTGTTAATAAAAATTTTAAAAGAAAAATATCCGTAAGCTTTATCTTCTTTTTGGGACAGAGTATATTCTCTTTTCGTAAATTCAGTAAAATCGTTTATTCTGTTTCTGGATTCTCTATACCCCATTTACTTTCTCAAATCCTCTTCTCCGAACTTCTTACTGGGGCTCCACATATGCGAAGATACGTCCAGCAAAAACGCTGTTTTTATTCGAACTCGTCGCTACGCTCTCCCTATGTCCGCCGCTCTACTATAGTGCATCCCCCTATATATGCTACACATGGCGATCCCCTCTGAACCACTCGTATACGGATTTCCATCCCCCTCCCGATTTCCCTGCAGCCGTAGCAGCTATCTTTGAATTCCACGGGCGCCGAGGCGAGAGCGTCACGACGCGACTATAAATTTCGATTTTCATCCAGACGGCAGACCATTCAATTCTACTCAGCGATCCATAGCCTAGGAATACGTACTATTAATGTCCTATGGGATCATGCACGTGTCCTGCCGCTTGATAGTTCCACTAAAAACTTTGAACTTTCTCCAGGTGTTACAACCCCTGGGTTGTCTTAGGGTTAGGTATCTTAGCACAGTCCGTTACCTTTTACGCTCTTGAAAATTCACCGTTTCTTATCTTACGATCTCCCCAACCCTCTACCGACAGACTCGTAGTCTTCGAATAGCCACCCTAGGATAGCACAGTCAGACAGCACACTATGCTCCTGCTCAAACGAACCGTGTAGGAAGTGTGCTTCTTACCGAGAGTGCTTCCATCTCACTCGTAACGCTACTCTGTAGACTCTTTCTCTCTCTCTTTCTCTCTCTTGAAAAAAAAATGACTTTCTTTCGATGCAATTATCTTGCCTCTAATTATTTTCTCGCCAAGACACATCAGGCGGATGGTAACGTATCCGAGCTGCCTGTCCCAGTTATCCCGTGGGGAGGATGAAATAGCGCATCGGTTTAGCTTCCTTCATCAGTCAGATAAGAAATCTATATTTATATATCCTCACAAGTGGTAGCTTCGCAAGTATCGAGCACGCTGTATATATCTTTATGTGGCAGTTCGAAAGGTTGTACGTCGCGTAACGTGGCGTCGATTGTCTCCGGGAGGTCATTAATTCAAGTACCTATCTCATGGAAGGTACACCTAACCTACGTAACCAGGAGACGAGAAGCCTTGACTTCTCCCTTACCGGTTCTCTCGTAACGCACGAGTGGCTCGCAGACGCATGCTCTCGACTACCTCTCGCGCGAGGTCATCATTCATTCCTTTTATTTTTTTTTCACCCTCCCGCACACGACGCTTTCTCATCAGACGTGCCAAAGTAACTCGATCGAAATTACTCAGCCACGTAGCATTTTGACACGTGTCAAGCGTCAGTACAGATAGTTACTTTTCCATCAGCGGTCGATTTTCTTCGTTCGATATATCTTACGAAATGACAATAACTTATACAGAGGATGTTATGTCTGCATTGCATTTTACAGGAAGTTTTTCTTTATAATGTATTATATATATATGTATCTGACTGTACATACATATAAAGGCACTGTAGTGTGTCACTAACCATCAGGCTTCTGTCGGCATTGTACGTACTTTCACCTATCTCGTCTTTTCCATCCCATTCACTCGGAATGCAGTTTGAGCTGAATACGTCGATGCGCATCGCGTTTCCAACGAGCGACACGTGCATTGGCTATACGGTAGCTTTCTTTATGGGAAAGCACGCGCTGTATCTTCTAGTTTATTCATTCGCTCGTATTCTTGCCGGATAAAGGTGCACGGGACTACTACCAGCTCCTGTTTTCAGGCGCGGTCGCTCGGACGTCTCCGTAAACTTTTCCCAGGAAATCCTCGCGAGACACGTTCTGGTATTCTTTGATAAGAATTTCGATTCGCGAATGCAGGATGCACCTAGAGAGAGAGAGGGAGAGAGTTTCTGTGTAAACTTCCACTATTCTATTATCTATCTTCGTGGCTATGTTACTCGTTCCTTTGCACTTTTCCTATCTAAAGTCCGCATAGAGAACACGTTCAACTTTTGTTCCTCTCTTATATGAAAATATGGTATATGGCGCCTGGGACTTTGCTCGACGCACGTACCTTCGCAATTTGCACGTAAGAGTAAACGTTTCACGTACAAGGTGCCGGGATGTTTCTATGGCCTTACCACGTGCGCGCGAATCAATCTTCGGTATCATGCTTCGAGGCATCCAAAATTCTGTGATAAAAGATAAAAAAAGGGAGGGAGAGAAAGGATTCGGCATCACGTTGAAATTTCGCGGATATAGAGGGGCTGGAAATATTTATTTTGGCATCCCCTTCTCGCTTGGTTCCTTTACGCATCTCACCCTCGTACGTGTACGCACTTCACATGTCCCGGGTATGTCCTGAGAATGTCATGAAACAATTTTTATCCATCGATTAATCTAATTTCCACTCGTCATATTCTTTCGCTAAATATTGTATCTTTATTCAAATTTGTAAATCTCTCGTGTCCTTACAAGCGCCAAGGTTCAACGTGGTTAAAAGTGGAAGGTCATAACGCGTAACGTCGTTTATTCAGCGCGGCTTAGCCTCCGGTATTAGCATAATCTTATGCACTTCTCTACCCGATAAACTAGATTACCACTCCTATCTGTATCGCTTTGCGTTGCCACAGCGGCTCTAGCCGCAGCTTTCGTATTATCTTCCCGGTCATTGTGTCGTATAATCCGACATCGGGCCTTACTCTCCATTTAAATATATATATTTTACTCGAAGGGCATCCCGCGTCGCGTTATACGGCCCTGACGTTGACGTGCACGCGTTCTAGGAGGCTATAAGTGCATTGCCCTCTCCATAACGCAACACCTAACTCCTACAGCCGCGAATCCTATCTTATGACGAGATGCGCATAAATCTTGCAAATCGTGCAAATCCTTCTCGTCGCGCATCGTCGTCGATTCACCTGCGCAAATTCGCAGGCGCATTCCAAAGTGACATGTAAAATCCAACGGAGCATTCCGAAGCACGGGTTCTTCGCTTATATGGTAAGGTACTCGCGTACACATAGTATACCTATATACATCGTCAGATAGTAAAAATCGATTTCTACTCAAAGCGCACTGAAAAGATGTGCTTGAAATAATAAAAATAACATCTCATTGGAATAACAGCAATAAATGTATTTAATGGGATTTTATACCGATAAATAAATCGGAAATTTCTGCTCAAGTTACATAACCAGCTCTGTCTCTCTCTTTCTTGCTCTATATATACCATTGATCGTGTTATTGATAACGTGGATGAATTTAATTTCCATTTCTTAACCAGAACACTAGACGGAGTTTGTGTGCGTGTGTGTGTTTGTGTACACCAGATTGGGTTAGGTAAGTAGCTGACTGATGATTATAGTCGTCACGTTGAAAATTATTCCACTGACTACGCCAATTGCATCGGGGGCTTAAATGCTTGGAGAACTTTAAGCTCCTTCGTCACAATCATCCCGTGGCTCGAAACTCATCTCTCGACGTTCCCTGCCACAAATGGATACAAGTTTCTCGGAGACTTCGGGCAAGTCAGAGTCTCATTGGATATAGGTATATGTATATTGCTACCTTAATGATTTACGTAACGACCCCTTCAATGTCTCAAGGGCTTTTAGTTGCAACCTACCAAGCGCCCCTCGCGGACTGTTCAACCTCTCGACAACCTTTGACCGCTAAACTTGTGCGCGACCTTCTATCAAGTTTAAAATTTATGGTTATGAATTTTTTTTTCATTTTTCTAATTTTTAATTTTATTTAAAATTCTCACTGATTACTGCTACTCTTATTGACTGTATAACTCATACTTTGAAGTAACAATGTCGTCTCAATTAAAGCAACAGTTACTGTCGTTATACACGGTGTACTAAAAGGAGAATGTCGCGAAAACGAGGAATTTTACTCCGCCACGAATCCTGCCCCATTGTTTATTTTCATTGGGAAATTTGGGCAATGGACCAACAATTTATCCTGCTTAGGATTCAAGATATTTACAGATACATCTGTAACAGATTCGTTGAGGACATATAGAATAGGTTTGATCGTAAAATCATTCGCTAGGTTATACCGATAGAGCAATTAATTAAATTGAGTACAGTCCGCGTCAAAAAATTTTTATTTCGTCCCACGGGCGTTCCTAAAATCAGCTGAACGGTGCCGTAAGATCCAAATGTTTTTTTTTTAACGGTTCCTTTTATTCTAGTGTTGTATTTAACGTGAACGCGAACCTTCAAGGAGATCGAACACTTCCTTCTTATAGGTAACGTCCAACGCATACCAAAAGGGCTATTTCGATTTTGAATTTTCCCACAATTTCGTCACCTCGTCATCCAGCTTACACAGTGATATCTGCGGTGATCCCATCGAAATGACATGTGCGGTACAACGCTTTCAAAATAATACCAACGTCATATTCTCTTTGCGGTGAAACGAATTGACCGCGAGTGCCGACCGCGCGCGTCCATGCGGTCTGTTTAAACTGATCGATGATCGTTAACGACCATAACTGCTTGAAATACTCAAGCGGTAGAAATTCGTGTAAAACTGATTAATTTCCTTGATTCTAGTCGGTTGGTCATAATGCTGTATACATCGTATACATACTTTCGAGTAGCATCGTATGCAAAGCGATGTATTTTAGAACCCGTATTATGATTCTAGAGTTTTCACTTTGATTTTAACTTTTGCTACTGGGACCGGCTTGACGTAATATGCAAATCGCTTGTGTGCTTTATGATAATACCTTGTCGTCTGTCTCGGGTGGACACTCGTGGTGCAGCTTAACGTTTCCTGTAGCTTTCGTAGTCCACAACGTTGTAGGTACGTACTGTGGTTAAACCTGGAGGAACTGCGATTTAAATGGGCGTATATGTGTGTTGCCCACGGAAGAGAAATTATGTGTACTTGTATACACTTATATACATATGGTAATTTGTTATATCCTTCGTGGAATTTTATTGTAGGTTTTTTTTTTAATTACATATGTAATAAATGGTGTTTGCTTTATAATCATCCACTTGGGATTTATGTCGGATTTTTTTTTTTTTTTATTATTTCAGCAGTGATGTGTATTCTTGATTTGTGATCCCCCCTCGCCCCCCCCCCCACCCTTTTATATCAACAGCGCGGGATTCATTATTAACGCTGGATCGAGAAATAATTGTTTGGCACTGAAGTCTCACTGGATATTTTTAATCGAGATTTTTTTTTCTTGTGTTATTGAATATTATAAATTGTTTATTATAATTTCGATTACTTGAAGACGATTCGGCGGCCTATACGTGGTTTAATAATTATTTCACACCTTTACATTTCCAATGTAACCACAGTCTGTTAAATTTATTGCGTTTACCGAATATGCATGGCACGTGGCAAATTAAGTTTTATCGAACGACGATGGCGACGACTCAATCAGTATGTGTTGTATGCGCTTTGTCGAGTTGCGATTTTTTTTTAAATCCTCTTTAGAATTTCTTTAAGAACTTTCTGAGAAAATTCCAAAAAGTGTTGGTATAAGATCAAGAGGACTAGAAGTCGTTTATAAAAGGAATTCGCCGATATGCATAATACGAGTAACTGGCGAAAAGAGACTTTTTAGAAACTTTCTAAAGTAGCCTCGTTATCGCATGGTACTCTAACTTGACCCTGAATTTTTTTTCGATTATTTCATCCGAGGTCCGCTTCAATTCTTTTCGTGTGTAATTCAACGAAATCTGTATATGCGCATGCGCGGACCCGGCTCTCCCGTCCATGAAAATTTCATAGACTTAATTTATAATCAGAGTGACTGTAGAGCTGGAAAGAAGGTGTCAAGACCTCATAAAATTCGCATATTGCTGCCTTCTGCCGGGGGGGACGTCAACGCGATTCTACACTCCAGCAATGTCAACCCAAGATTTTCGTGCTTTCCTCACGGTGCTGTCTTGCGACTTCAAATTCTGCCGCGTCACATCCCATTCTGCTCACTGTACAACCTTAGAATGCCAACCTTCTTCAGGCTCCGTTAACGATGCCTCCTTATCTCTCTTAACAATATCCGCATAGTGGTTGTTTTCTTTTTTTATTTGAACTAAGCTGTACAGATTGTCAGTAGTATAATAATTTAATATTTGAGTTGAGATATTTTCGCTGTTTATTTTGGGCATACGAACCATTTGTAGCCATTGTATCGCTTTTCTTCACAGTCGTAAAAGCTTATACTCATCTCTGGTACTATTACTAGATACAATTTTTCAATTACGAAAGTATCAGTTAAAGGTATCTCTGAAGTAAATCATAAACGAAATTTCTTGATACTTCATTTTTTGATCATTAATTTCTGCTGATAACAGCTTTGTCCCCATTTCTTGCCATTGAACTCATTTATACATAATTAATAGGGCTACAAATGTATCAATTTGATGGCCACGTACGACGCTAATGTGACCAACAATTGTACACGTACCCTGAGTAGATTCGCCTATAGAAAGTTATTCGGGAATATTAAACCACCCGAATGTGGTTTGTCGTGGAAATTAATAGAAATCAAATGGACAGAATCATTTTACAATTACGGTGTTTCAATAGTCTCGAATTAACCTCGTGCGTTTATAAATATATATAAGTACATACAGGATGAGTAATCCTAGACTCCGAATCTGGTAGGACCCCTCCCTATGTATTAGGTGCGCTATTCTTCAATCAGATTATCCGTACCTAAAGACCATAGAAAACTGTCGCGTGGATCAGTACGTTGACATGTTTATAATACGATATCAAGAACATATTGGCTGTAGGTGCGCGGGTAATCTAAGAATAGAGCACCTAATCCATACGAAGGCTTCTACCAGATTCAAACTCTAGAGTAACTCACCCTGTGTACAATGTGGGTTGCTCGTGTCTTTTCAAGGTACCTTGTATATGTATATTGTGACGTGATTCTTTAATTCTCGGTCGCAAGCAACTTCAGCTATTTTTTCGGATGACATTCACGCATCCTGATTCCCTTCGAGTCGCCACCCTGCTCAGAAATTAGGCTTTCGCTTAGATTCGTACTGTTACGTCAATACTTTATTCGGATGATTTGTTTCGTTGAGTTAAGACTGAGGTGCTCGAATCTGCCGTGGAAATGACTCGATGAGACGAAGCGAGTTGCCCGGCAAAGGAGATTCACCCGATGGGACGTCTTCACGGACCTGCAGAAGTCCAATGGGTTGGAGAACGGGTGGCCATAGAGTTGAATACGGTTATGGGCACTAGAGAAGGAACCCCCTAGGCCTGGGTCGAGTCTATTAGGCCCTGCTTTTGCCCCATGACCTGGGGAAGCGCTCGTGATCTACTGATTTGTTACATTACCGATTTATTAAAAGACGCTCTCAATGTAATTTAAAGGGACATCTTGAGGAGGGGGATTTCGACCAATCCGAATTATTTGTTCTCGAAATTGGCTTTTTTTTTGGATATTGTAAAAGCGGGCCTGTCTTGGGACACCGACGAGGTGCTTGGAGTTGGCTCGCGCTTCCGTCTGTTGATAGTTTTTCTGACTGTGTTGCATGTTTGGTACGGAAAATTCGAATTATCATTCGTGTAGTTCTCACACTCGCTCTCGCAAAATTAAGAAAATCCTATGAATTTTCCGCATTTTTTTTTCCCCGACGTGCAGTGCTGTACAATGATCCTGTGGCTCCCCGAGTGTACTATGGATACAGTTCTCGATCTCCAAGGATTAGCTGAACCAGCTCCGGTGAGAATTCGCAATTTATTAATTGATGAAGGGATTTCGATTTTCTAGCCGATTCCGATTTGTTCGCTTGCTCCTCTCTGCCTTCCACACGCTACAAGATAAGGTATGTAGCTCTCGGATTCGCTCTCGTACAGTTAAGAAAATACGTCATGATATATATATGTATATATATATATATTAGGATAACATAGGTAGTAGTAGTTATTGTGGTTGCCGTGTCGTATTTTAAGAGATAATCGATATTTGGCGATACGATATTAATGGCGATAGTCTATTTACGTTCTACACGAAATTCATTACTATCCTCTCTGTTACATTATCATTAATGTCCATTCGGCGAGTACTACGTGTATTTATGGTAAAAAGCTCAGACAGGCGCTAATGCGAGGTATTTGCATTGCTTTAGATTCAACATTCATTTTAGCACATCATAAATACAGGTATTTAAATTTGTAACGCGGGAGAAGATATTTCGGAGCGTTAAAATGTACAAATTTATATGGCATTGTCGTTAATAAGTTTTCGGCGGCGCCGAAAAAAGAATTTGTAAATAGCTTTGGATCAATATCTCCAAGAATCAAATCTAAGGGAATCTTCTCGGTGATTGATCGATCGATCAATCAATTATGTCAGGTAAGATTTTACGATGGTCCCGCATATATATATATATATGATTTATAATGACGTATAATTAATGGTGAGCCTTGAGCATTACGCAGCGTGCACGTAATTTTCACATGCGACAGCTGCCCCAGACTTCCTGTATTAATCAAAGACTTCGGGGCGATTGCTTGACCGAAGTTTTGGGTATTGGTTGTTTGTCCTGGTATTGATAATTAATTTTGAAAAAAAAAAACTTGATTCACCGGATGATAAATTAACAAAACCAATGTAAGACTATGGTACTTCGAGCCTTTTTTTTGGGAGAAAGTGCAGATTTATTCTATAGGACAAGACGTTGGGCAGGGGACTTTGTGGGTGGTTGGATATTTGATGCTTAAAAATTTTCTAGTGGGATGTCTATCTTTTTTAATCGTAGCCCACGTGGTTTTAGTACTTTACCGTGCTTATATTAGATACCACATTGCAACTGCAATTCTCGTTTTATTGTGCAGATTTTTTTTTTTTCTATAGCACGAGAGAAATTAGGCAGACGATTCTGTGGGTGGTTGGATTTTTGATGCTTGAAAATGTTCCAGTGGAATGTCTATCTTTTGTAATCGTAACCCACGTGCTTTTAGTATTGCACCGTCGTTATATTTGATACTGCATTGCAACTGCATTCCTCGTTTTGTACACCTAACGGGTAACGTGATCCAGATTGCAGCCGATAGAAGTTGATAACCTTTGTACAACGTACCTACATGCCGATACATAATTTATTCGTGACTATCCATAAAGTCATATTACTTCTCCTTATAACCGTGGATGCAGTTGCACCTGCAATTAATTCTATTCATTTTTATAATCTTTTTCTACATGGCAACGAACCAAGATGGCGCATTGTTGCACTTAGCTATTAGTATTGATAAAAAATAATATTTCTTTCCATTGACACAGCATGTATTGTTAATGCTGATGGTACCGGACGACGTATCAATGAAAGTCCTATAATGAGACCCAATTATTACCGATCGCTAAAGTCGAGTATCCGGCTTGCAAATTAAATTCGACACATATCAAATACACGGAGCGCCGTTTCACGCGAACGTCTCTACAAGATCGATCGTGGTGCAATAAATGTGCGCGATCGCCGAAGGAACCTGAATCTTGTCCAACGGTCCAAGGATTAAAACATTCAGGATCTATCCAGAGATAGGAATCCGCCGAGACACGAATATTTCATGAAGTCCTCCTTGATTAATTGTATCAATAAACGAGCATTCAACCAAGTTGCACCTGAGGACCCGCCTGTATGTATGAACAAGGCGCCTTTGGCGAATTTTCCGGTCTTCCAGTTTCCCCCAGTTCAACCAACTTGATGGATCTGTCCTGCAGCTGTTGTCGGGGTCGTAATCTCTTTTTTTTTTCTTTCTTTTCCTTCCTCTATCAACTTCCCATTAAGCGATGGATATTTACTCACGTTTTCGTTGTCGTTTCCTCCCTCTCACTCCTTTAAACCCTTATCTTACTCAGTTACAAGAATCACGCGTCTCTTGTCGCTCATTCACTTTTGCCAAACTCACCGTACGTACGGCCACCCCGCAGTATGTATATCTCATCGTCGGAGGGATGCTGCAGGAATATTAAGAGATATACGATTTGCATCAATATCAATTTAGCTAATTAGTTAACAAACCGTTCCGTTCAGTCGCCAAGGGAGTTTCGCTTATTCTCTCTGCTCTGTCCTTCTCTCCTCTCCCCGCAATCATCCCTTACCTTCCAGCTACGTCTTTCCTGAGTTCAACCGACCATTAGTCGCATAAATCAAAACTTAGCATCCTGAAGTTACCTCTGGTTCTGGGTCCCGTTACGTTCCGTTGGTTCCAGTGTCTCGGCTGCCAGAAGCAGAAACAGCGAATTCGGTAGATTCCGGAGACTCGGCTCCACTAATAAGCTTTGTTTTAGTTTACACCCGTTTAACTTTCGGCGCGACAAACACGTAGTTTTCCCATCTAGAACAAGCACAGTTATACCTAATGCACACGAAACACAGCTGACTCGATCGTCACTCTCATCGATATAGGTTATCCCTAACGATACGGATAATCGCGTACTTACAAATCGTCATAATGATTTCGATCAACTCGTTCTTTAATTTGACCCAAAATACATTTTCACCTTCTAGGGATACATGAAAATCTAGTAATTAAAGGCATTTATAGTATTCTGAAAAAAATGCCCTAGATTGCCTCGTATTCCCCTGTACTACAACTTCGTATGTATTCAGGTTAGACACACCTTGTGTCTAGTGCAATTTCACGAATAACAGTTGGTACCTGAGGGGGTTGGAGGTGGCTGGAGGATCGGTAGGGGGGTCGGCTGACAGTTACTCGGGCAATTCACCAAGTGGCTTTACGGGTTATCCAATATCGTGAGAATCTCGTAGGTGTCCCAGAGTTCCCGAGTCCAGAGGTTCCCCGGAGACTGTGTTAAATCGTTCATCTACCCTCATGTACATGCAGTACCGTACACGCGTATACAAACGTTTGTCTCATGCCAAGAAATCTCGTACCAATTGTGTTATGTTGCAATTTTAAGGTTGGCCCGAGATGTGACACTCGCATTGGTCCACCGCTAATAAGTCTTTCAGCCATTAGAACACGAGTTCGATGCTCTGGATTCACTCGACAAGTAGTTGCTGCTATGGGTAGTTTATGCTTGTGCATCCTGGTTAACCTTCCTGGTTGACTGACTGATTGGCTGCCATCGGAGCATCGGAGTAACCTGCTTGCAATTAGCCCGGGATCCGTGACACCTAGTCTAATCGTGTAACTTTGCTGTCTATCTACAATAGACGAGCGTCCTTTGATACAGCCCAACGCAATTAACAACCGCCCCCTCTTAGCCATCCTCTACGGGCTATTTACCGTCTGCAAACTTCTACTGAGTTTCACCGTCACGTCTGTTTCTTCGTCCTTAGCTGCTGGCAGGATGGGAATATTGGGAAAGGGGTAGCTCCTAGGTAGAGGCCAGATGGAGCTAGCTGAAACGTAAGGTGGGAAGAGAGGATGAAAAATAAAAAAGGGTAGGAGACGAAGGGAAGAATAGAAACGAGAGAACTTCCGTCGACCTTCGAACTTGTCCCGAACTGTTATTCAGTTCGTCTCCACGAAAAGTTCCTTCACTTTCTTTCTCTCTGTGTCTTCCTATTACTTTGTGCTCATACGAGAATAGCTATCCGGAGCTCTCTCTGCTTCTCAACTTCCTCATGTGACTTCGGATTACTCCTGACTTCGTGCCAGTCACTCAACACGGATGTCTTATTGAAAGTAGATATATTGTACGGCGCCGTCCTCCGTCGCAGGAGACACAGCTAAGCCAGTTTGTCGGTGGGTACGGTTAATTAATCGGATTTATGCTGCACGCGCTTTCTGGGCCGTGTCTCTAGAATCGTGTTAATTAAGCTATTGCCACTGGCGTTCCCGGAGATTCCCATGCGATTCATTCGTCGTTGGATCGTGAATCTCTAACTGTATCGTTAATACGCTACCAGATACATACGTGACTTCTTCGTATACAATGCTCTTTTGAAATTAATGATTCATCTATACAGGTATATATTATATGCGTGCGTATGTAATATTACTTTTGAATTTAATGATCCTTCTATACAGGTATATAATATGCGTGCGTATGTAATATTACGTACGGACTTTTACACACGTAGCTGACTGTATTCTTTAAAGTGATTTTAGATGATCAACTCGAACGATGCTTAGCAACTAAGTAAGCCGTATATTAATTATCATGATGATTATGTATCATCTGATGAGGAGTGTGTCGTACGGTAGAACAGTCACAGGTGTGTTCAGCTGATAACCTCTGCCAGTTTTGATCATCATAAATGTATACAGTACGCACCGTAGGGTCTGATTATCTAGGGTCTTTAGAGCGATGCCGAACAATCGAACTAATGAACGGGCACTAAAAGCCTCGTAGAAGCCTGATCCCGAGGTATCGGTGATAATATCGCACTGGTTATCAGGTCGACTACTTTTATAATTCGTCCAACTATGTATAGTATACAAATATGTTCGCACGTGTTCATATAGCTACTTTATGGACTATCAGTTCGTCCAATAGGTACACGTGTTAGCGACCCTTGTTTCTATCTCTGTTCTTTACTGTACACCGATTTATTTTTTTTTACTCACCTCGTCATAGACCCTCTGGCAATGTTACCGGAAGATACGGAGAACAAGGACCCAACAGAGTCGGGTCGAACGAAACTAAATAGAAAGAGGAGAAGAATTCCGTAAAAGTTTCCTCCCTCATCGGCCGGCGCCTCTGGGCGCGCCAGTCGAGTATTTCCAAAGCCCCGCAAGGCTCTCGCTTCATTGTGTATACTCCTTGCTGACAGGGTTATTGTTCCCCAGGATCAATATGTCCGAGATTTCGAATGAACACGGGAGTTTACTTCCAGCCTGAAGTCTCTCTTTTATATACAGTCGAGCTCATCGCGTCCATGAAGCATTCCCAGTCCTGAAACGACGGTCCCGAGGAAGTTACCTTACGCCTCTGTATCCTCGTCCACCTTAATCCTCTGTCTCGCTCGTTCCAGGCATTTTCTACTCTCGCCTCTAGAGTGTTTTTGTCGAGTGGTTTTAGCTTTTGACTCTAATCTCGAAGCAATTAATCTCGTGCCAAAAGCAGAGTCGGCCTTGTGGCCCCGCTTGCTCCTCTGTAGCTTCCACGGACAACCTCTGGATTCCTCCTGGGAAAGGTGAAGGATGACGGGCGTACTACCCGGGCTTACTCATCCTGCAAAAAGCATTAACGGGTTACCGCAACCACGGGAAGTTTGCAGTTCGGCTGCCAAACGAGCGATCTCGTTCGCCAGGATGCTGCTACTCCCGTATTTGATACACTTACGGTCCGTAAGGTTTTCTTGAAATTTGTAAATACGTGTGTGTACATATAAACGCTTGGTCGTGCTATTTGAGATATGGTTCTTTATGGTAAAAAAATGTCCCTAGGAAATGCAACTAGCATTTTGGTCAAACCTGCGTTATGTACTGTTTACGTGCAATATATATATGTTCAAGAAGACTTAGTTATCTCTGTGCTGATTTTTTGTTTAATTGAACCTCCATTGCGCTCAGTGCACCCGTACGCCTCATTGTGCCTCTGTAATTAGGAAATTCTACATTCGCCCGTGACTGCGCTTCGTGAGACTTGACAAAGGCACTTTAATTAACCGCAAGACGCTTCAGCGCTTAATCCAGTGCTTGGCGGACGGATTGGTGGTAGGGTGGTGGGGACTGCGTATAAGGATGAAGTGAAATCTCGAAAATTCATGGGACGACGAAGTACGCTCATTTTTCATGAACTATTATTGGCACTTGTTAATTATACTTGAAAAGCCCTAAAGTCGATGCGACGTTCATGCTTGCTTTTGAATAATGTCAACGATCGTTTTAAGCATCGTGGGAAAGCTGTATTGTGCTGTCTACCGGGTCGCCGTCGTCATGGCGTAGTCTAATTATACCAGACAATCTCGTTAGAAACAACATTGTTACCTGGTATCGAATGAGTATCGGGGTTTTGTCCTTCGGTCATTTTATTCCGTTACTTCGGCGCACTTGCTCACTCGTTACCGTAGTCCCTGCTCTGATCGATTTAGTCAGAAGACACACGTGGCCCATTCTTATCATTCGCATTGTTATCTCGCTGATATTGTGTTATACTTCTGTGTGACATTCGGGAAAGATTTCGATGCCGTCTAATCAGTTTTAATGTCGTTAATTAACGTCGTCGGCGAGTGACCGCGCTATGCTTCGTAAAAATGAAATGCGAGACTTGGAATTTGTTCTTCCGATCGAGTCGTTTGAATTTCCCGCGCACGTCGTTCTTTGCCTCTCGGGAGGAAGACCGAGCATTTTGATTTTTCGCCAGAGTTCGCGAACTCTGAAATTTTTTGGACGCTCATTTTGGGTTCATTGTCTGCCACTATGAAGGTTCGGTCGGATTCTCCGTATTTTCTCCGGGGGGTTGCGTCAGTGACCTTTTAGCGACCTAGTCCTTAATATAATGTTACGGCAGTCAGGATTAGTTGATGATCGCCAGGAGGTTTCCTCGCTAATTTGCATATAGAGTGAAATTATAACGACAGGCCAACGCTGTGTTGTCTTTGGATATATCGTATATGGGTAGAGTGTGTGTTGTTATCTACTGACCTATGGGAATATACTTTGGACTGGACGTATACATATACATATTGCATCTATGGAATTTTCTATGGATAAGTCGGAATGAACAAATTTTTCTATTCTTCGAACTGTGTATATACTATATACATAGTTTGTTTACTACAAAAAAAAACATTGGTTAATTAATCAGTGCATAGCTTCTGTATTAGGTATGTACACCGTTGTCCATCCTGTAGGATTAGTCGGTTCAAATGAATAAGTCAGATTTGACAGGAGTCGTTCAATGATTTCTATTGAATGTCATTCGGCAGCATTGTTCAGCCAAAAATGAACAAATACGTTTCCCACTTTGGATTGGCGAGTAGCCAATTTAATCGATCGTTCAGGAAAAGACCAACCATTTAAGATTTTTCGAGTTTCCTATACCTACCGTGAGTGTGAGAGAGACGGTCTTACGGGCGTTACACGCGTAAAACAAAGACGCGTATACTGACAGTTCAAATCGTCTTATACGTAGCTCGAACGCATTGACGGCGCTATCACTGAGACTTTAAATGTCCATAACTTTTGAACGACTCGATATATGGAGGCGTCTCAATGTATACTATCTGTGAGATTTTGAATAAATTTCAATCTATTTGTTAAATTTTCAAAAATAAAAGATTACAGAAATATTTATTTTTAATCTTATTGCTTGACGATTTACAAATCCTTCATTGATATGCAATACACTAAGATTCTTTATCAACTCAGATTCCTTGGGAAAAATATATCCTGCGATTGTCTTGCAATATCGTGATGCTTTCACAAGCACCAAGCATCTTGGTACAAATGTCAAGTATTTGCTATTCCAGGTAAAGTCGAAGCCTCAATAAACCCTTTGGTGTTTACTGGCTGGATCTAGGGAACGGGGATGCTTTCGGTCTGTCCCAAAAGCTTTACCGCTTTGTCCCGTTCGTCACCCTCGTCTTCATTTCCTATTCCCCCTAGACACGTTACCGAAACGCACGCGAGCGAAATGCTTGACAACCCTGACTGACAGACTGTCACGCGTTTCAGAGCTAATTGGATAGCTGGTAAAGATTTCACAGGAACTGGGACATTCGATTTATATCGATTGGAGCACATACAAATGAGGGTCTATCGTTCATCAATTATCTAACTCATTCGCATATACGTGCGATCGGTGCGATTGAATATTGGCATTTAATTTTAATCATTTAAATGGAAGTATCGTATAACAGATGTATTTAGCCGAGAATTCGGAACAGAAGCTAAAATGCATAACTGTATAGTCACCCGGTGCATGAGAATCCTATGACGTTCAGTATTAGCCTCAAGATTCGCGACTATTTTTTTATCCTTTCATTGGATTTCTGGGCAGGTGCCGCTCTTGGCGGTTAGTTTAATTAAAAATTTTCCCGAGTACGATGCAACCCCTTTCGCCATCGTCGACACGCTCGAATCAACGCCGAAGGACGGCGCGCCTTGCAATTCAGGATAGTGACGGTTTCATACCATTCCTGGCGTCGCGCCAAGATCATCCAGCCGCGATACTCTGCCCGAAAGGATGCACCAGGCTGGGATAATGCAATTAAGATGACGGAGCTTTAAAACGTCGTCGTCGTAAAGACAATGGCGGTCGTGCTTATTCTAAAAATACTTTTTATACAAAATCCCAAGTAAAATTGTAAATCCGATATATTTACAAGTTTTCATTAAAACTCGATAATTATATTCAGGAAGCTATATTTTTTCCATTAAAATGCTCATCCAAATAATCAGTCCGACTGAAAAATTCTAGTTATCATTTTCCCTCGTCCCTGATCAAAGTCTCTCCTTTTCTTCATCATTCTCTTCCCTACTCTTTTCCTTTTCCAAATCTGGCCGGATCCACGAATTCAGCTGGCACGAAATTTTCTCCGAAGATACGAGTATTGACAATGGCGCTACCAAGCTGCTCAGTTTACGAGAGAGGCCAGAGACCGTCGCTCGTAGCTTCTTTCCTTTCACCGTTTATGTCGGGATTGATCGTCGGCGCACTTTTATAAAGTCGTTTACGCGACGTTACCAGATAAACCATGCGGGCAGAAGAAATTAGCTTGACCTACTATTGCAGCCATATTATTATTATTATTTGTTCGTAAATAATAATACATACATGTGCCTATATACGATACTTAAAATTACAGGTAAAATTGTTTACGACACATAGTTTACTGTAAACCTAATTAAATTATTTGTTTCCGATAAATCAAATATTGACGGGTTAATCAAACGTACCTTGTAAACAATGTTACTCAATTTTTTTTGCCAATCACCCTACCGCATCTAACTATTCCGTCACGTCAATTCATTATACCCTGGGTAAACTTGCCGTTTCTAGTTTACTCGCGTATAGAAGCGTGCAGCGTGACGTTCATTGATTCACTCGACTAGCGCAGGACAGCAAGTCTATGACGTTCGGTTCCATTTATAACAGCGATTTGCATTTCTCGGTCGTGTCTAAGAATCCCTGTAGAGTTCCATTAAAATTATGGGTAGCGCACAGGGTTTCTCTCTCCGCGTTACGTAAAGAGGCCACTTTGTAGCCTTGCGATATACACGGGTATAATATGTCTATATACACGGTGACTCGAATTGCACCCTCTTACCGGGGTGATTCGTTATCCGAAACTACCACAGGACGCTGTTTAAATGCTTCTCTGCGGACGGCAGCGGAGCACCTCGGTAGCCCTCCCGTGTAAAAGGGGTGGCTCGCGTGCCACGATATGTTAAACAATAGATCCCCCATGTGTTGGCAACTGCATGCTGGAAGAGAACTACCCTTAATAAAAACCCATATAAGTGTCCAGGATCGCGTTCGAGCACCACTGCCAGAGGACGTGTTAATGCTCTATAAAAAGTAAGCATTTCCTTCTTTTTTTTTCTTTTCCCCCACTCCAAACTCACTTTTCCATCCCTTACCCACTTTTTTTTTTACCACACGATACTACGCCGCAACCCTCGTGCAACACGCGTGTAGGATCGTGTAGGAAGATAGCTCGCGGTTCGCGGTTCTCGTAGAGGTAGGGTGAGGGATTGGGTGGGGGGGGATGGGGATAGGGGGGGCTGAGACACTAGTGAAAATGGGCTTTGCGTGTAATTATGCGCTCCACGCTCGGGAACTTATCTTTATTTTAGCTTGTTATAAATTAGTCGCCCCTTCGTTCTTTCGTGTTCGCGCTTGGAAGCCCCTCTGTATGTAAAAGGTGTAAAAGTGCTCTTTCCTTATGGCACCGACGTGCGTACACGCCTGGGCGTATCAGGGGGATGCTTTATTACGGCTGAACGTCATGCTTCAGATTTTGGAAATACTCCGCTTCGTTATACGGAGCATGCCTGGTGTAGATGTGTCCTAAGTGTAAAAAATTGTTAGATACGAGACGCGTCGCTGGTAGATCACTTTGCACGATCTTCTCTGTCACACTTTAATATTATCTCATCTACAGGAAAGAGGATCTAGATACTATCGAGGATATAAGGATACGCGAAGACGTGAAGTATCCCTGCGCTTCCCTAGAAAGTCGTTTTTGCCAAGGGTCTCTAGGGTGTCTTATCTGAATTTTAGCCGAGCGGATTATGGAGATACGCGGTATTAGCGCCTAACTCCCTGCTTTGCATCTGCGTAACGCCGTGGCTTTAGTCACTGGTTATGCAGGGGGGGTCGGACGTAAACGTCCAGTGTGTAACGTTAATAACGATCTCACCCTGTAGAGGTTCGCTGTATTCCGTATTCCACGTGGGCGGGGATCCGGGCAGGCACTTTAATAAATAATGGCAATAACTCGAATAATGGCCATGGCACTCTTGCTAATCGTCAGACCGAATACGTAGAACTTTGGACTTTTAACAGACATTCAATTAACCCTCCGAGCTTCATGGCTCTTGCTGCTCGTTATTTTACTAGCTCACTCTGGCTAAGGCTAATGCGCTTGCTTTCCAGGGAATTAATTCTAATTTTAAATTTCAATGCCGAGCCTCACTGGGAAGTGTCCATTTAGTACTTTTTGATTTGCTTTCGTTTTTTTCTTCTCTTGTCCCAGCCAATGGGACGGCTTAAATCGTATGTTTAAATTAAATTTTGAATTTTTTTTACAAAAATTCTACCTTACCGACTGCACGATATTCATAGTATACACTGCATCTACGTATGCGTAATGTCTATGGTATAGCTATACTTGTTATACGTATACAATGCATATAGACGTTACCATTGCGTCGTAACGTGGGGGTTGCCTGGGTAATTTGACGCACGTGTTGCCAGCTACGTTAACGCGTTACGATATGTTTCGTAGGCGAAATGTGTGCTAGCAAGCTGGTAGGATGTTGCTGCTCGGCTGTGATTGTGAGCGATTGCTCGTTACTGCCTACTATTAACCGCCACCAACGCCATTACAGTGTGTATGACCGTCGCTATCAACATTAGCAACAATGCTTTATCGGTATACTCGTGAGGTTTCGAGTTTCAGCTGTGTCTATGTATATATGTATATAGGTCGTTAAGCAGTGAAAGCACTTGGAAAATTTTGTTGCACATGGTAAACGTACACGCGACACGTAATACTATTATTTAAATGGTCATTAACAAATTGCAACTTTGCACCGTTTATACAGTAGAGATAGTTGCTCTTGGCTTTCGGTAGGTAATTCTTTGAGTAAATAACAGGGGGTGGAGAGGATGCCATGAGTGTTTGCATTACTCAACCCCCTACCCATCTACCCTGAAGGCACTCGCCGAATGGCGCTGAGCGTGAAATAAGACATGTCTTCGGGTCTGGGTGTCTCGTTAAAATCATAGCCACCAACAAATACCCATGAAATTTTATAGTGCCATTGTACCGTTATACTATGTATTGACCCACTCGTCTTTTGCTTGGTATGCGGATAGTCGATCACGCACTGCAAATTTTAGCCGGGCGAAAATCTATTTTCTATGCTTTATATGGTAGCAACTTTTTATAGACTTCCAAGTGTGCCTTTTACTCCAACATATTGCACGTGGGATATCACTATATAGGTATATTCTGTTGATTTTTTTTCTTGAAGCAAATTAAAAAAAAAGTCATTTCCTGATACTTCAAGACTGCGTGTTTCCGATGTCAGCTTAACATGCTTGACTGAAATTTCCAAGGGTATTCTCGGTAACCCAATTGCCAATTTCTTAAAATTTTCGTGACTACCTCGTGACTCGGATTTCTTCCCCTCGTAAGAATGTTGCCTTTTAAAATTCCGTGAAATCCTTAAATCGCCCACGATTGGCCCTGTAGACCCAATTATTTGGCTTGTAGTGTTTGTCACGATTTAAAATGGGGAAAGAAAATAATTGTAAATAAAAATGTCGCGTGACTCGCATAAGCATAGGGGTTGGAGGAGGCGGTGGTTAGCCCGCGGAATTTGGAACAATTTGAATTCCATAACACTCGGCGTGCCGAGCGTTATTTCGGCAGATATAATACGTATATATGCATATATACCAAATAAAAGCATCAGGGTCAACAGAGCCATATACGTAACTGCCTACCACTACTTATATCCAAACGTATTTTCCTTCAAGTTCTCCCAAGTCTAACGACTTCCATTTTCCGCAGCGTCGGAAGTCTTGAATGCGTTTTTCTCCGCGAATGAGAATCCTCGATGCATTTTTATCGGGCCACTTTTACACCGGCATTAGTTATATATCGCATTTCACAGTCACCTAGCCAGCCGGGACATCCAACTGCCTAGCCGGCTATAGAGATAGCCAGCAGTCTCGAGTAGTTGAAAGTTTTCTTACGACGAGATGAAATTTCAAGTAATTTTCTTCTTGGACCCATTCTCTTATTCGAGAAGAAAAGATCGGAACGAACGGGATCCTCCGGAACTATCGCTCTCGATTGGCTTCCATTCTGCTGGGGAACAAAGGACTGGAGAATTCGCCTGGATACTTTGCAGATACTTCGCCCATGTAAAACGGCTCGGATAGGTATACGTATAGAAGGATTCTATAGGATTGCCAGATAGACAGATAAGACATCTACGGATTATATTACTTGAATTTACGTGTTACGTAGAACAAAGACAGTTGTATAGATATACATGTATATATATTATAATAATAATAAACTGTCTGACGTGTCTGTAGATATTTAATAAGTTCGGTTATTTTTTCATGATGTTCTACGCTGTTATTATAAATATCGCATCGGACGTTGCAATCAAATTCTAAAGTTAATAATTAAAGGTGGACAATTATTTCAATTTTCAGTCTATGTAAACTTTAATATAAAAAATGTATACATCGCACGAACGATGCATCGTGATGCGCGAGGAGCTTGCACACGTGTTGCTTGTTATAACGGTATTAGACGGGCTCATCCCTTCGTTGTGACGTAGCCGGGAACAGAGTCTGGATGTGGGATTGTAAAACAAAGGATTGAGGATAGAGACACATAAATTAGTGGGTGCCAGTTGCGGACTGGAGGAGATTGGATTTTAATGCTGCGGGGAACAATCTAGCGAATGGAGTATCTGGAGATCGTCGACGGGTTGAGTTTTCGAACAGGACTCGAAAAGTAATTGAAAGATGACTGGATCCTGGGAACAAGGAAGAGCGAACAGTAATAGGAGATGGGAGATCTGCGATGTAACAATTATCGTGACGGTTAGCAAGATTGTAAATTATGCAAGGTCGTAGCTCGAGCAGTGAATTTCAATATTGCTCGTTATTGCTCGTCGAGGTTAAAGTAAGGATGGATTCATGGAGCTAATACGCTTTATGGTGATCGATACGGTAATGGGTTGCCAGGTACCTACTTATAAATCTTCGAGTTGCCGGCGTGGCTAAACGATTCGTTTACGTTCGCTTACGAATCCTTTTGTTTTATCGTTGCTCTTACTGTGAACCAGCTGATCAACCTTAGACAGTTATTAATTTACGTTGCTGATCTCTTCGGCTTTGAACTACTTTTGATATCTTGACTCAGGATATATTTTTATGGGATACTGATTTGTCTTATTCGCGCGATGAAAAATGATTGAAAAATGCATCAAGGGTGCATTTGGCCAAATGGAGATGATTTTGATTGAGTTCGAATTTCATTTGATTATTGTATGTAAACTGTGGTCTATGGTTGGCTTGGTGTACTATATGTACATAGAGGAGGCTCTGGGTAGTATTTTTTTTGCAGAAGGAAAAAAAAACCGCGAGAACCAGTGTTTCCGGCTTTTTCGAAAAAGTGCATAACCATGCATCCGCGCGTATAGCGTGACCGCTGTGGCGTGCATCGAAGTCAAACGGATTTCGTGCAATTTACCGACACCACGATTTCATTTATTTCTTTTATTCTTTCTGCTTCACTCAACGAAATGTAGGCATCGAGCGCCATACCCACGAGCGGCAGCAACATCACCAAACCTATGGTCCATTCCGTGATTCACTCTTGCAGTTCCCGGGCAAGCAGTGGCTGCGGTGCAGGTTGCCGTTTTGACGCGATAGAAAAATTCGATATTGTTCGCGAAACCCGCGCGATAATCAAACGAATACGAAATTACGGTTTGATGTGCTTTGCCGATTCGTGAACGGCGGGGGATGGCATTTTATTACTTCGTTTCGCGATATTTCCGACTGTTACTTTGCACTCGATTCCACGTTTATTCGAGCGCGAATTTTTCGTCACTCTAGTCTTTTATGTATGTGTATTATATGACGGAGCAGAAAATACGAATACGTTTAGTCACGAAAACAGTTTATTTTGCGGTTCACTGAATACCAAAATAATATTTCCTTAAAATCATTCCTTTTTCCGTGACATATATTTAGATTTAGATGATACTGCCGCTTCGAATGCAATTTAGCGAAGTCTCGTGTCCGCTGTACCGCGCTGCGGAAAACGAATTTGTTGGATTTTTCGTAACGAGAGACTCCGCCGAGTGCGCTACACCAGAAGAAAAAGCCAAGTGCACGGAAAATGCTTTTCTCTTTCGATTGGAACGACTGGTAGAATAAGGAAGGACACCTTGGATTCAGCTAGTGTATCTGTCGTTAGCATTGCATTTGTCCGTTTCTGCTTGGAAACCCGGCGCTTTACCCTTATAAACCCGTAGTAACGATTTCCCTTTACACTGCAAACGATTGTTATTCGAATGTAGTTTCTACTATACTCGTTTCCCCTTCGAGTGCAATTTTCTCTCCTCGCATCGTGGGACTTGGAAAACAATGCGGCTTTCGTTAACGAGATAACGTCTTGCACTTTGGTGCTGTCCCCCCGCTTATGAATATCCTGGGACAATTTCTATGGGTGCACTCGGAAGCTCTAGTAGTAAATAGACACGCACTGAAGATCAATATGTACGAATGCAGGCTGATCTAATTTATTATATGTAATTATTATTACTTAAAAATTGCAAAGTGCATATACAATACATTTCTTCGAGAGCATCCACACTAACCGTATCTTTTGCCCTATATGGGACATGGGTGCACCAGCATAGATGAATTTTCGTACAAGCTTACGTGAAATGCAGGGGACAATAGGGGGTGTGGGAGAAAGGATTCGAGGGCAAGGAATTTGTTCAAAGTCGAAGAACCATTGGAGGTGACATAGATTTTTTTTTTAAGAAGTATCTATGAATTGGTAAGAAAGAAGGGGTGAACGACCTACCCCTTGTACTTTGCAAGGGTTAAATAATTTTCAGACTGTGCTATACGTGTGCGGAAGAGGGTTTACGAGCAGGCGTGGAAATGTTGGCACCGAAGGATTGAGAGAAATCCCATGCAGAAGTAACACGAGTGTGAATGCGTGTGAAAGAGAGAGAGAGGGATAAAACGAGAGAGGGTTGTGCGAATTCTCCCTTTCTCGAATATGTCCAGTTAGAGAAACGTACCGAACAATAGTTGCTGTCTGTACCGCTAGCATGTTAAAGTTACTCGGGTAGTTTTTACTTGTAGCTCTGCCACAGAGCCATTCCCACCCTTTGCTGGGTGGCAAATATATACCTCTGTGCGGAAATCCACTAACAGTGCACTACATCCACACACCTGACGGCATTCATAAGGGATGACAAATTCGTGGCTCCCAAATGTCCTGCCCGTTACTCCGGTTAGTTAAGAGATGATATAAAAAAGAAAGTACTTTCTTTTGTCTTTGTCCTCGCAGTCCCAACGGCATGCAGAGTGCATTGTCGTGTTGCGAATTTAGTTTTCCGACAATCCTTTCTCCAGGGTGTTAGCCTACCTACTGCAAGCGCCGAATAATATATCGCATACGTGTGTCTAACTTTTTGAGCGGCATTTTCGAATTAATTTTTTTCTTTTTTTTTTTTCTTACATCTATACTCTCACAATCACCTTGTCCCCTTTTACGTTGATGGACCCGCTTATGCCACTTTACATATATTTATCTTCCTTTTTTCTCCATTATTTTTCTCAAACGTTCGCAGGGGCCGGTCTTTCGTCTCGACGCTCGCTTTCACATAAAGTTCTTTCGACTCCTCTGTGCGCTCCCGTTTTTCTCTTTATTCCTTTTCAGCTGTGCCGCGTTCTTTGAACTGTCCATGCATCGCGGCTCTCACGCTTGGCTTCATTTGGAGTCGAGGTTCTTGCAACCGAGGATGTGCATCTCTTTCGGGTAGACGCTCCTGAAATTTCTTTTTTTTTCTTGTTACTTTTCGTTTTCGACAGACCTGGCGTTTTCCTGCTTTTGGCGTTATTTACGCGAGACTGACTAAAGCGCACAGAACAGTATGCATGTACATACATAACGTGAATGCTTTGAAAACTCTAAGCAACTTTTGCACATGGCTGACGTACAATGTAAGTTCCCTAACACTAATTTTCTCATATTTTACCCAATGTATATATATATATATATATACACATATATAACAAGCCCAACATGTCACACATGGCCAACATGGCGCATATGCCGGATATTCTCTTAATTTTTGCTTCCCTCATACGCGAGTGATTCGTTCGGCTGGTCTGAAAAAATTTTCACACTGATAACAAAATGGAGGTGCCATTAACAAGAAAGCACTCGCGAACCCGAAATTTTTTGGTAAAATCTCTTCATACTGTGGTAATGGAGCCCAGACACGTGAGTGGGTGTTTCCCACGTGTTGAGAGGTTGCGAAATATACGTTTACGTACACGTAGGTTTTTTCTGCGTATATATATATATATATATGTGTAAACATATATTCATATAAGTTTATATATCAATATACGTTATACACAGAAACTCGAATATTTAGGGGAGTAGTTTTCTTTGAGAATCCTTGGCTGTCCCATATGCGCTGCGTGCTGAGAGAAATCCTTTCGCGCGAGAGACGCGTGAGAAAATTATGACCGACGTGGATCGCGATTATATCAGGATCGGTTGGCTCGTGCGTGAGAGATCGTAAGAGAGGGAAAAGGGGTGATGGAGAGGAGGAGGGCGAGGGCGAATGAAAAAAAGGAGGGTTGGCTCTGCGTGTTTACACGCGGACGAAAATAACAAGCACTTTGGAGAAGATATATGATTACTTTTGGAGTTTGTTTTGCAATTTGGCAAATATGAGGAAGAAAAAAAAAGTGTTTCATCTCAAAATATACATATTCTCCTTCTTCATATATCTTATCGTGGTTCTGACTCTATTACACTGCATTATAGTTGGGTCCATAATATAGCCGTGATCCAAGCGCAAGATAACTCGAGCTTTTTTCTTACTGTGTGCTATATTTTTTCAAATCTTTTTTTTTACGCATTTTGCTCTTACTAATAGAAATTTCTATTCGTCCATCCCGATCGAATATCGAGGAACCTCGCGCGAACCAATTATACGGTATCGAATTAGTGTTTCTAATTTCGCCTCGCAATTCGTTTCGGCTTATCGGAATTGAGATCGCAATCGAATCGACTCGTAGCTCATCCAGGGCGTGATCCAATCACCGTCATTTCGCCAAGAGGCCTTCAATGATTCTTTTATACATGATATACATGAAGCTGTCAGCTGTCACACGGTACGTCACGTATTGGATAGAGGTTGCAGACTTGTCGATTTTTCATACAGATTATAGCTTATAGACATTGCATCCTGGTTAGGGTTTATATGTATTTAGCTCTCCATTTTTGATTCGTATAATAGAGACATCAAGTGGTTCTCTATTGTGCGTATGTATATCCATATTAAATATTTTCAGTATTAGCTCATTATAAATATATATCTATATATAAGTATACCGCGTGTAGCTGTAATACGAAAAAAAAAATTTAACGCCAATACCTGTTTACTTTTCCAACGACGGTCAAGGAACGAAAGAAAGTGAAAGACCGGATAATTGTCGACGAACTTGGAACTGCAAACCGGTTTCGAGCTGCCGGTTTTCGTTCACGCTCTTGGTCTTATCAGATTTGTCACGGTCGAAGATCTGCCTGCTAAATACCGGTTTAATTATATCTAGCGTTTTGAAAGTGTCGATGTTAAATACACGCGGGTGTGGATATTCCGTGTTCGAGTAATTTACGTTGGTTCGTATTTTTACGATCATCGCTCAGCGATATTTCTATCAGCGGGGTATGACAGGAAATTAAAAAATGCACGTATTCGCTTTTCACGGAAAAATACACTGTGATTTCTTAATAATGTCATTTTCACTAGCGATTTATAAATTCGCACGGAAACCGGGTTACAGTATGCAGTAATGCAGTAATGCGTTCTCTATATGTCGTTATTACATTTAGCGCGCAGCAGCTGACTGTTTCCCGTGCATATCGCAATGCTTGCCAATGGAGATTGAAGCGAACCGAACTGGAACACATTCGAACAATGCTGGATTATTCGGAACTTCGAGATGCATTTCGTATATAAACTGCACGTAATCCGCTGGGGTTCTTCATTATTTTGAAATTACGTCGTACGTACCTTAGAATGGCCAGAGCCCTGCCCTGTTGTTTCTACTACGTCACAGTAAACGCTGACCGAGCATAAGGAGTCTTGGGTGCGGCCATCTTTGCACGAAACATCATCTCCCTTTAATCGTGCAAACGGAAAGCGACTGGCGGAAGAAAAGAAAGACCGAAAGATCCAGTTCATTTTTTTTATCCACTTTTTAGTACTCGAACCCAGCAGTAAAGTGACGTCAGGATCTTGGTATAATCCTGGTATCGTCATTCAAAATGATAACTACGTGATACAATCTATCGTTATGAGGTATCGGTTATCATATTCAAATTTGTAACACCATTAGATATTTATATCACGTGGGACATTTTATACGACGAATATTTTTTTTTCCGTTTCTTAAGTAATCGGACATCCATGGACTGGGATATTTTCGGAATATGATTGTTATTTTTTAATTTTATCTACCAAGGCGTGATAGTTTTACAGTATTTACTGTGTAAACCGATCCGAACTACCGTGGCCAATTCACTGAACGAAAGAGAGACATTCATTGGGTAGTAGATCGATGGATCGAAAACGATCAAGCGATCCATCGATCAGTCAATTTAAAATGTCCCAACGGATAGCACTATTGTTGTATACAAGTGGGCGAGAGTTAGTTAACTGCTCTGGGGTAAAGAGAGGGAGTATTGAAAAGAGTGTGTTATACCTACCCCGTATACTTCGATACAACGTATACGTACTTTGTTACATGTTTTATGTCTGCAAAAAATGAACGAACAAACTGTACACTTCAGATTGAAAGAAGGAGCTGTGTGTCTGTGAGAGAGAGACAGAGAGAAAGAGCATAAGATTTGAATATAAGTACTTATATACAAATGACAGGGTGAGAGTCATAGAGTAAGGGTGAATTTAAAGAAACAACGGCATTGGATTCTCAGCAACCCTCTTTAGTCGTATAAGCATCAGCCCCCTAAGCAAAACACACACGCAACACACGCGAAGATTGGATCTCTAATAACAAGTAGTTACAGCACGTAGCTAGTCAGACAATTCTACTTGACAGGAAATCCTCAAAGGTGGCAGCACCATAGCGATGTCATAGAACCCAAATTAACAAGCGGACGAATTAGCTGGCCACTTTTATCGCTAAAACAAAAACTGGGACGGTGATAAAGAAAAGTAAATGGTTTGGCACTCTCTCCTTCTTTTTTTTAATTAATTCCTAGTATCGTCTATCGGCCCGTCAGTGGGTCAATATCTAGATTGATCGTTTAAAGTGGAACGTCGCTTGCTCATAAACATCTTCACGTAACCTCAATTGTCAACAGGTGTAAAGGGAGTATGTACGTATTTGGCGATAAGGGCTCTATCTACCTTATTGTTCTACACTCCTTGAACCCTTTTACGTGCAACTTGTTCGTGCTTGAGATTATTCAGTTATCCCGCCTACGTGCTGTTCTAACTGCCAGACGTATAAATACTGACGACGATCAATTTCGTGCTGACTGTGAGTTTAATGTCTTGTCGAGAAACCGGCTCTGGTCTGCCTTGAGATCTTGGAACCTGTAGATTTCATATATGCCTTATGGTATACAATTTTGTTCTATATTATGTACATGTATACACGTTAGATATATTCTGTATATAAATGGATACATATATGTATATACTTGAAAGCGATGAAACTTTGACATCGTGCGAGTTCATCGTGTGCAATGATTATACGGTGAACTGCGTTTGACTCCTCGTAAAATAATCGAAAGGTCTTTGTGTATACCGGGTGATTCAGTTGGAAACGTATATACTCATGCATTACTACTATATACATATATATACATATATATATATATATATATACTCATACAGTATTACGATAGGTAGATTTGGATTTCTAATATACGTAATATTATTCACCCGATAGCATGGGTCGTTCACTTAGAAATTTTTATTTGAATATTCATTATGTAACGTAATACGCGTACATCCAACGAAGCTTATCGCTCTTTCAATTAGTCGATTCGATTTTAATCCACTCGCACGAACAACGGGAATTTCTGTTTAAGCTTTATTCCCGGTGAAGCGCATACTTTGCAAAATTATATGAATCTTTGACTCTGCGTTAATCAACAGAGTGGCTGGAATGTGAATAAGAGTTTAAAATAAATATGAAAAAAAAGAAAGAAACGAAATAGAACTATTCGCATCTCTCTAATGATATATCTGCCATGCCACTGCACACTCGTCAATTTGCTTTATGATCTCTCTTGGGATATCATTCATTTTTATTAAGAATTTAATTAACATTTTACAATTTACATACAGCCGGAAGGATACACGTCGCTTGACTCTATTATATATTTTTCCCGCGAACGTAGTAGCCCATTTTACGGGCCACGAAGATGAAGGGGGGGACCGTGGTCAGGATGGGGGGGAGGGGGCGGCGAATTCCTATATTTTCCAAACACTCGACGCCATTATAAAAGCCCGTAGGGGATGAAATAGCCAGGATGGCTTCGCCCCGTGAAAGTCCGGATGTTAATACAGAAATTATTTTCGGGCAAGTCGGTACCACCCTTCCGTTAATGTGCTCCGTGAGTCGTTTGTATAATATAATGACGCAATGTATGTGCCCCGGAGGCAAATGCATTGCTGGCTGACTAAATAAAAGGAGGACTGGCTGGTTGCTAGATACAGCTGAAAAGCAAGCAGGGTTGCTGGAATTATGCGGATGCTGCAACGAAGAAGTTGGGTACAGTATCCGGAAGAAGACCAGCATCCGAAACTGGTCCATGCTCTCCATACTTGTTACGGACCTTAAAGAATTATAACTCTGTGGGAGGGGGAAGGGGGATGCACTTGTAACGCGGTGTCTCAATTCTCTGCTGTTTGGTGGGGAGGGGGGAGGGGAGGGGGTTGCGGCAACTACAGTTTAATTATTTGTTAATTAACAGTCGCCGCCAGAGTCGAGTCACAATTAAAAGCGTCCCCCGTTATTAACCCGGTAGGAGACGTAAAGGGTATGAGGGTTGTAGAACGTCGGCGAAAAGTTAACGGTGAATTTGTTCGTGAAGTTTACGAACGGAGATACAAGAGGCCAGCGTATTCGCGACAAACTCGATTGGTTTGATTTGCTTTTCTCACTTCCTTTTAAATTCCCCATTTCGTTTTACTTTTATTCGTTCTCCGTTTTTATTTTTTTCTATGCACATATCGATGCCTTTTTTATTTTACACTGCGAGCACCAGGACCCTTGTTGAAGTTTGAATTCCATCACTTGAGATTATGTATACGTTTCGATGAAAAGTCTGAATGGTAAAAAGGGATTGAAAGGAGGTCGGAGTGCGGGTTAATAAATTGAATCGGGAATGTAGGGTAGGACTGATACTTATCAAAGATATTTTTTTTTGGGCTGTTGAACGTATTTTTAATTGCTCGATGATAACGCGAAAGAGCATACGTGAATATTTCGCGAATCATTGGTATCGATTGAAAGAAGCAGTACGGTTTTCAAGAGGGTTCGGGGGGGGGGTGGTTGATAGGAACATCCAGAGTTAATATTTGTGAAAACCCTTTCGTGAAATGTTGCATTCAGTGAAATGAATTAAATTGCAACAGCCGGTAGATCGATTATCGATAAAAAACTTGTTAGGTATCGAGAATATTTTTTATTTTTTCTATTTCATCAAGATTACTTATCGTAGTAGAGATTTTAATTCGGTTGGACAATTTATCGTTGCTTTCCGCGGTGATACTTAAATATTCGAATATACACAATTCCGCTATATGAAATTGAACTTTCCAAATGTAATCGTCCCGTGACGTTATAGGCGTCGTCAGAGATATGCAATTTCTTATTTGAGCATCGTACGGACTGTCGTAGTTTCCTTTGATCCAAATCTTTCCCCTACCTGTCAGAAGTCTATGCGTCACCCGTATTACTTTGGCACCTGCATCTTGACTCCTAGAAAGTCGCTATCAAACGGGTAATAAATTTTGGTCGGAAAAAGTGGAACGTTTGGTTTCTTTTTTTTTTTTCTTTTTCTTTACTTCGTCCTGTGTACCTGCATGCGACCACGGTTGGATCGAAGGGCTGTAGGGTGTCAAAAGTAAGTCTGGGTAGAAGGGTGCAGCATGTGAGGGTGCGGTGGGACGGGGGTGGGAGGAGGAGGAGTACCAGCCTGAATATTTTACCAGAATTTCATGGGTGAATATTAAAATATCGAAAATAATAGGGGTGAAAAGAAAACCTTTAAATGGAAAGATGGATGACGGATGCTGCCGAGAGATGTTCATGGAGCCATCGTACAGTACAGGGTGATGCACAGTGTGACGTTGCAGCGACGGTGACGTCGTGCTAAGGTCGGAAAGAACGTAGAGAAGAAGTTGTCGGGTTTGTGGTTAGGGGTTGACGGGGGTCTGTAAAATCCTGCTAGACTGAAAGTGAAGTGGCAGGCTGGTACCCTGCTTAGGTAGTCTGAGCACCGCCCTGATTCTATTAAGATGGCGGAGACCCCAACTCTCGTGACGTAGTACACCGGCTCCACGTCCCTCATCCCTTATTCGAATGTACTCTATTTACTATGCAGAGTAGTTGGTAGACGTGATGGATATCCTTTGCTAGTTAATATAGAACGAGTATCCGATATATCATAAGCGGATTCGTTAGGGGCTGTTGGCTCATCTCGCATCAATGTCGTTTAAGAAAACATGGCCCTGCGAAGAAGTTTTCTATCCTTATCATATTCATTGATTTTCAAATGCATAATGAAGATAAAGTATATATACATCTACATAAAAGAAGGGTCAAACGTATACCGAAGAGAGAGTAATTTATTATCTACTACAATTTAATATTTTAATGAAAAGTTTCAATGTCCAGGGACATTTTTTAATTTCAATTAAAACTACATTAATATAATTATGGAGCATCAAGTACGTTACTATGACGTTGAAAATTATCGCTGCTAATGTCACCGTAAAATAGCACCCGTAGAAAAATCATCCTTTTGGAATATCATCTCGCGTCCCTGAATCCTCAAAAGAGTCGAATCTTTTATTCGAAAAAGGAATCCTTATTTACCCTGGCAGAGCTCTACGGAGCTATAGAACCTCCAGGGGTTTGCTTGCCTCGTGATCGTCTCGCAAGGCTGGCTGGTTGCGTGCGAAACGCGAACTACTGGCGAACCGACGAAACTGCTCGACACATTATTCAGGATGATTTATTCCCGGCACCTTCACCAATTACAGACAATGCTCGTCCGATAGTACTGCTTCCTCCTACCGAGAAGGTTCAATACTCTGTCTAAGTACTATCCGAGTGAAATTACTCATTGCCATAGAAATTTCGCAGAATTCACCCCGTACGTTTTCTATCTCAACGTGAATAATTATTTTAAGTTTCATTAACCCCGTCGTTTTAAATCGTTGCAGCGTCGAGGATACGTGAATAGATGAATATATCTGTTATACTAAATCTTCAATGACGTCGTAATTGTTTCATTGATCCTTCGACAGGGGGTGGTTTATTAATGGCCTCGGACAATATCGAGACTAGGAGAGTGATTTGATAGGGATTGAATACGATGAAATATTAATATGCGAGTATCTATTCGTACAGATTGATTATTCTTATATACGCACAGTATGGTTGTGAATGTACTATGTGTATCTATGAATTCTACTGTCCAATTGCCATTGCCGTAGTTACTTGAGAATGAGTCGAAAAACTCCTGGGAGCTTAAACGACGTATGGATCCCACCTGGTTTCTTTGCCAGAACGAATTTTGCAAGCTTCGGGTATATCTACCCGAAATAGGACGAAATGACGGAATTATTTACCTTCCTGGCGAAACAGTTAAAAACTAGAACCAGCTGCTATAGTTTCGTGTTGAAGTAACGCCCTTCAGGTTGGAGCCTCTTTGTCAGGGAGAGTCCCTGAATTTTCAAAGTGTGCCAAATCTATAATTTGCTATTGCATCACTTTTTCTGTATACGTACGTACGTAAGGCTGTATTTCCTTTCCTATCGTATATCTGTAGAGAATTAGTGAAAAAGGGTGGAAACTGTTGTATATGGTAGTAAATTAAAACCACCCCTATTATATCTATATACAGTTCGCGTTACGTAGCAAGAAGCATTAGCAGCACGCGATACCATGGAAATCTTGCGGATCGGAGAACGAATGTTGTTCTAATTTCAGGTGCACCAAGGGATGGGGTTGTTTCAAGGGGATGGATAAATATATTTTCCAAAATATTTCCTTTTCTCGTTACGCAATAAGAATTCCTCGATGCACCGTCGTTATGCATAATGCGAATTGAAGTACGGAAGAAAGATAAATCTGACTCTTTCCTTTTGTACCCTTGTAAATATTTCAGCATCCCCTGTGTTTCTGTATGCTCGAGAAAAGTTATATTATCGTAAAAATTGATTTTCTCATTCTATCAAAGACTCACGAATTATACAGAAGGTTAAATTGACCCTGTCGGTTGCATCCCGGATGCTCTTAATTAGTCATGCTTGAAGTTTAGCTATCATTATACGAACGGTTCCTTTATTATTTTGAAGATTTTAAATAATAAACCTTTTTTTTCATTTTTGGTCAATCTTATATGTATATATATTTAGATAATTAATCGAACTCTGTATAAGATCACTTTGTCCGAGTGTTTATTAATCGAAACGACAATATACATACATATGTATATATAGGTCACCCGTTATACCGATCATAAATATAAAATGTGCCGCCCCGACCAGGTGGTCTGCGTGGGTGCATGAGAGCACACTAGTGTGGAGGGTTCGTTAGCGTGGAATGGGGGTGCGAAATTTAGTGGTTGCGATTCGACGATAGTGGCATGCTGCTGCTGCTGGCGTTGGCTGCCACCACCCTTAGTACGAGTGTGCTACTGTTCTGTAGCGACGGTGGTGGTGGTGGTGGTGGTGGTGTTGCCGCTATCTGAAAACCGTGGGAATTTCATCGACCTTTTCGAAATTGCGCAACGGCCACGAGTTGCCGTTTTATCGAGGCGCGATATCTCACTTTGCCACTGGATACGTACAGGTTGCAAAGTAACCCGGGGTGGTGCATACCTATCATATCCCTCCCCCCCCCCCCCTAGCGTGTGCAGTTACCATACATATATAGAATAAACGTGTATATAGTCATCCACTGCGTAATGAAGCTATCCTCGTATCATCCCTTTTAAATTTTCTCCACACAGTACTAGCGCGAACGGGTTATGTAATTTTAACTTTGGAATTATAGATTTGCACGGTCATTCGTTAGGAACTTGGGACAAATTTATAGCTCGCCGACGATCGTTAATCAGGGTATCGACGCGATATCGCGTGCCTTCCTAACGGGCTTTCGATAAATAACCTCTCGACGCCGGGATATTATCCTTCTGGAAGCTATCCAGAAAAAAAGAATTCGTCTGGCCAACTTATCCAGGCGGTTATGAGTATGGATTTTTGTTAAAGTCAAGCTATCGGGGCAGCAAATAGAAAGATAATTAGTGTGCACGTAAAATGACGTTAAATTATTATCGTCAATCTGTGTATATATGTGTACCGTGATACATGTGGGAACGAACAGGCTAGAATGCAGTGTGAGATTATTGCAATTTAAATCGCAACTACAAAATCGGTGTCAGTTGTTCCACCTCGAATTGCGAATATTCTGTAGATTGCGAAGCGCGGAGAGACGCATGGCGTCGGTTCAGCTCGTGTTTAACAAAAGGCGTTAGAGGACGGCACGTCACGAGGGATGAATTGTGGAAGAGGAATGATAAAGGAGACCATAGCAGAAGGGTGATTCGCATTAATGCCTACGGGTTAAGGGACAGCGTGCTGGCATCGAATTTTCTTAATAGTTGAGGATTTCATTTAAACGCAGAAACGACAGAAGTAAGCCAACGCCAGGAAGGAATCGCACGTATGGCTTGGTTATTTTACTCGGATATTTCGTCTCGGTCGTACATTTCCGGTATTTCTTACTGCATTTATCCATCCCTTTAAAAATTCTTTTTACTTCTGTCGTACTTCTTTTTTTGTCTAAGCTACGTATTTTCCTCGCGATTAAAATCGAGGTTACGTGGGTTCTTGTATATTTGTACTTCGCGTTACATCACTTGCCGGCTATTTTATACTATATTTAGGCTGAAGTCTTTATTTTATTCACGTCTGGCCTCTTTATTTTCTTCGGAGTAAGTCAGACATTTCATCCCTCGCAGTCTGCTTGAATGATATTTTTTATTGACTTACAGAATAACTTGTTACTTTTCTCAGATGCTCCATTAGATATTCTTGAACCTCTAAAAAAACCTGAAGTCCATTTTTTTGGATCCTCGTACGACCTCGTATTTTTCCTACAGCATTACGTTAGTATATCTATTAAAGTTCCAGGTCAAACACTGTACAACTTGTTGAAATAATCCACCTGTACTCTAAAGGTTAATTATACGCCAGAATAATACTAATTATACTATGGCCTGAAATGGCTTCAACCCTATTCATCCCCCAATTCTTTTAGCGCTGATGAGAGATGCGAAATGGGTTGACGGTGGAAATGGCTATTGCAAACGAAAAATTTTTTCCCAGAGCTATATATACACGCACATATATATGTATATATAAAGTACATGGAGAACTTGGTAAAAATTCGACTTCCCAGGGATGCGAGCTGGGTCGTCTATTCTGGGGGATAATTGCGACGGGGATGATATTTTAACGTGGAACGACTCCGTGCAAAATGAGGCCATGGTACATTAGAGTAGTCTGTGACTGTCGACCAGCGACGTTACTGGATAATCATGAGATTTTTTTTGCTTTTCCACTTCCACCCCCTCCCCCACCCCCTTAATCTCGCGAAATTAATACCCAACGAGAAAAACTTCAATAATGCCGTTATCGCGTCGATCGATACTCACTGCACGCAGTACGATAACGAGGTATACGATAGGGGATACAATTTTCTCGAATATTAACGTACGAGTCAAAGCTGCACGATCTGGCTGCGTCTGTGACGTGAAAATCAATCGCAAGGGTGCGTATTCAATAGTTTGACTGAAAATTCAAATTCTCACGCGGTGTACATACATGCTCGTCTATCAGTATATATGGTATATATCGTACATTTTTTCCGACGTTGCTACCCAAGTACACAAAGCTAACAAAAACTGTACAACCTTTGACTCGGCGAGGCGCTATCTTCGGATTTTCAATCCCATCGCACATCCGGCGTTTAATCGCTGTTACGCGTCAGTGAACTGGCTGGGTCTTGTAACAGTAGGGCATAAGCCAACATAGGAAAAAAGGCACCTGCGTGACGCAGATCTAATAGATATTCCAAAAAATGACGTCACCGTGGTAAGATGGCAGAGGGCAGTAGGATCGCGTGACGTACGTAGAATAACAGTGGTAAGCATTTCCGTTTGTAGTTTGGCAACTTCCGTTTATAATCCTTAAATTGGATTTGGCGCTAGTTGGATAATTTTTAGCAATGTATCGTTAGGATTTGGTACAATGGCCTCGAAGAGGGCGGGAGGGGATTTATGAAATTTGTTTACGTAATATATTTTTTTTCTCACGAAGAACACAGCACCAAGTTTCTTTGTAGGGTGAGTTTTTTGTACTCGTCTTGGGGGGTTGCAAAATACTTGGAAATCCCTTGAAGTATATCAGTCTCAATAGGTCTTCTGTTTGGTGGGATGACATTGCACCCTTGGGATTGTCCGGGTACATCGGGCAAGAATCCAAGTCCGTTAAGGATTCACCCTTTACGGCTCCGTCCCGTAAAATTTCTAGGGTGACAATGGCAACCGTCCGGAAATCTGTCCTGCGAGATCGCGAGTCAGCGATTTCATGTAATTTTCTTCGTGTCCTTTTTTTTTTTTTGGTAAGGGAGCGTCACTCGTCTTACGTGATCTTATCGTCGTCGAAAAATGCTCGCTGAAATTCGTGCTCGATTTCAAGTGAATTAGCGGGTGCACGTGTACCGAAGGGGGTAGATAAGCTTGACTCAATGGGCAGACCTCCCTTTTAGCCATTTCGAAGTTTCCTGCATTATCTCCAAATAAAATTAATTAAATCCCTCGTTTAGCTTGGTAATGGAGGGGAAGGGAGGGGGGTGGTGGTGTAAGTATACTCCTCCCCGCTCGTTGAGAATCGATATCAGACTCTTAATTTCCAGTTTTTACCCTTATTCCGCATTTTCACTTTTACATTCACCCTTTCTTCGCGGTAGCATCCACCATTCTTCTCCATGTACATTTCGCTTTCTTTTTCTTTCTTTTTCCCGTACATCACCTTCCTATATCAGCTTCTCATTCCAGTCAGTAGACGAGCACTGTTATACATCCGGCAAGAATCTCCTTCGATTGGCCACTCTGGTTTTCCCAGTCCAGATTAAGTGGGGATTGCGTTCCCATGTTTTTCAACCACGGGGAATCCCCGCAGCAAGGCGCGAGGATTTAAAAGCTTCGTACGGCTTTAGCGCTCATTGATCGATACGCTTATACCAGTGAGAGGTAGGGATGTGCGTGGGCGAGGGGGGGGGGGGGGGAGTGCTATTGCTTAATATACGAGGTCGAATATTTTTTACCACCTCCCCAGTTACGCTTCGGAGTGCGAGATTGGGTAGTTCGGCGAGTTGGTGATTGAATAACCGGAATACCTAGGATCGGCTCTTTGAGCTCAGCAGTCCTGCCAACCTCAGACTTTTTATGAACCGCAAACTTTCTGGATAATGGCCATTACTATCGAGTCACCCTATAGGGACTGAGATTTTACCACGCCAAAAAAGCGTTCTATTGTCTTGTCTAACGAGACTTCGGCAAGTGTGCGGATCATGTTCCCTTTACTCAGCATATTCAAATGATCCTAGAATTCTTGTTCAGCGAATGCTAGGTAACTCGAAGGTTCGTGACAGGAAATACGAAGAGCTAAATGAACAGGAACACCGATAGTCTTCATGCTTGGTTATATAAATACCTCGCTGTCTTGCCGAGGATGGAGAAGACGTATGCCAGGAGTTGAACTCGTGAAGGGGACAATAGTATCATCTGGAATTCGACTGAAATCAAACTGACATGGTTAGCTGATCTTACGTCACTACCGGTGCGGATATATCTAGGAAATAGGGTGGAAGTAGTACAAGCGTAGGAGGAGGAGACCAAGAGCAACCTCAGGAACACAGAAGGACCTGCTAGCATCTCTAAAAGCTCAATTGATGGGCCACTTCGGTGAACAAATTGCAGAGCTCCGAATTTCCGGTTCACGGTTCACCGTTCCTTTAATCCGCGGCCCGAGATAAGCTAACTAAAGGAAACAGACGTTCCTACCGAGTTGCGAATGACGTTCTCAGGCTTCCCTTATCCAAATCTCGGAGTTCTTTCCACGAGAATATCGATTTATTTAACTGTGTTGATTCTCAGCGACATCGCTACCCTAATCTATACGTATTGTTAGGATTTATTCTGGGAACGTTGATTCAAGGTTAGGATATCGTTCGGACAAGACTTAATTTTCTTCTTCTAACGTTATTAAGTTGACCTCCAGATTGATTCTACCTTTTTTTCTTTCTCTCATTAGCTCGCGGATACTTTTTTTTAGGTGTGTAAAAGTTTCGACTTGTTATCCAATATACTCCCAATTAGAAAGAAAAGGTCAGTAAGTCGTGCAATCTACGAGGATCTGATAGACCGGATACCAAAATGACGAGGATGTTGGCTCTGATCGGATCTTCTTGAGCGTAATTGCAATTCTGCGAAGTCAAGTGTCCCGACAAGGCTTCCATCTCGAACCAGAGAATTGAACCCTCCGGCTACCGAGCTCTGGTCGATCGACGGCTTGGATAACGACCTAACCCAACCTTACTGTTCTCTACCTAGGCTTCCAGAACCTTCTAGATCAACTTCTATACCCTGTCGGAGATACTTCGAACATAACTTCTTGAGGCAGAGATGCTTAAGCTAATCCTGATCTTCGTCCTGGCTGGTTCGTATGCTATTTCCTTAGATCCTTCGACAAGATCGCGTTGCCATACTGGAATTAGCAGGTATCGTAAATACAGTTAGATCCGAAGGATCTGATAGTTCGTCTAACCCATGTGTAGAGAAATACCACTTTATGGAAAACGTTTAGACTTGCTGTACCTGCTTGTGGAACTTTTAGCACAAAATATATGTAAAGTATCCAAATATTAGATTTGGATAGTTATAAAATGTTATATGGTATAAATCTAACATTTCTAATTTATAAGGGTAAATAACTTTCGACTATTACGCAACAATTTTTTTTCATTTTACCTTCATCGAATGTTCACTGAAAAGTCCATGTTCGTACGGGTTGAGTCAAAATATTTCATTTTATACTGTTCCCAAAACCACTTTATAGGGCTAGTATTATTCTCGTATATATCTGACAGAGTATTATTTTACACGGGGATCGAATTTTCTATATCACGTGCAAATTGTATGGGAGGGACGTCAGTGGTGAAACGATGTTTTTACATGGCCGAATGGCCTTTTACCTTATTTTCCTATATTTTCAAGCGGCTGTAAGTTCTAAATGGTTTCGGATATTCTATATCCCACGTTATCCCTACGACACGTGTCTCTCCGATCTCTCGCCTGAAACACGTGGAACTTCAAAAGCCTATTGTTCATACCCACGGTTATTCGCATTGAAAATCCAAGTGTGTATCCGAGTGTGTTATTCCCTATCCTTTTTATGGTAATCTTTTTTTACGTGTACAACTGTCTTGTTATTCCCACGTATTTTGACGTAAAAGCAACGTATAAACATCAGACGTATATATGTGGCAAAAGTGACTACCATACGAGGGATGGGCAACAACCCACTTCACTGCACACTTTGAGTTTGCAGCGCAGAGCCATACCACCTGAAGATGGTTTCACCATACTAATTAATGAAAATGAAATAGACGGAATCATCTTCGGATGACCCAATACTCCTGAAAAACGCGTATAAAATTACGTATAATATTACCAAGTGACTTCTTCCTTATATAAATATATATTTCCCCAATCGTCCTGGACATAAGGTAAGAATCTTGTCGAGAAAAGCGTCTTTTGCGACGCCATTCGTGATGAAGTTTGCCAAGACAGGCTTTGTGAACAATACAGCATCGTTCTCCCAAGAGCTTGCGATTCCCAGTAATATCGGACCATGAGCTAGCATTGATATAAAGACTGCAGTGACTGCCTATACATATATCCCAGACCTTTGTATTACATATTTACAGTGAATATATATGTATACACATCGTAGCAAAAAAAGGAAACAGAAGAATTTCAGCGCGAAAGAGGATTCCGTGACAGTCCGAATAGAAAGGAGGGTGAGCTTTATTTCTAAGCGGCTGTTACGACGCCACTGGAGCCAGACGCGATCCAATTTGACGGACCAATGAGCGCAAGCTCGTAGGAGGTTCCTCGAGCTCCTGGATGAGGAGTGTCCTTGTGCAAGATACGAGTTGCTGAATATAAAGAATATCGATAAAATTAAAATTAAAAGGTCCGTATTAACTTTTTTCCAATGCTTTTTATAAGGAAGACGCTTATATATGTCTCCTGTCTTCCTGTCTACAGTGGGCAATATCCACGTGATGGCCACTGCGCCCTCACGCCTCCATCCTAAGGAATGTCTAACTTCGTTCCACCAGGACGGAATACAGGACGCGGTTGCCTTCAGGAATTCTCATATTCAGCTCAGGCTGTACCGAGGACTTAAGTAGCCGACAAGCTGCTTCGAGGCTTTCTTTATCGTTCTTCTTCTACTTCTACGGTTCCTTATGTCAGGCGGAAGTAAGCCAGCGTCCCCTAGGACTTTCGAGCCTCGGTGAATTTTTAATATCCAATTTTGTTTGACATTCGGCCCCCAAGTCAGCCTGAATCATTTATTCGCGCCTGCACGATTGGCGTAAGGAAATTTTTGTCCCGCCTTGTATCAAATGTTAAATCATTTACGAATAATACATCAGAACCTACATCACACGTTTTCGTTATACGCTCTGATAATTCACATGGATACAATAAAAAAAATATCTAAATATATTGTACTTAATATACGTATATCGTAGGGATGATATACACGTAGGAAATAGATTTGGTACCTTCGATTCAGTTTTATTCCTAAGCCATCTGAAAAATCATAATTTTTTAATATACTCTCTTCGATCTAACATCCTACTTGAAATTTACTCGTAAACCTCATTTTTTTTTTAATAAAACTTTAACGACCTCATATAACGTAATGCCTGTCCATGTTCCTAGTTCGATATCTCGTACCCATTCAGACAACCAATGTCTGCTATACCGGAAGGTCGTCCACGTACGTAGCCGAGTTTCAGAGGCGAAAAGGGCTAAGGTCAGAGTTCCACGAGTCCAGCACACAGGAACGAGTATCGACGAAATTAGTTTGAAGTTCGAAGTTAGCCTGCAGGATGGACTTGGGATATCGTTAGGCGCGGTTCGTAAAGTCCGAACTTTCTTACCAGATCTTTCGGGTAAAAAAAAGCTCTTGGAAAGTTCAAATATTCGGCGTATATCCCGTCAGCCCCCATTCGGAAGGGATGAGCAAATCCAGAAGCTCGAAGAGAGATGATACAGAAGGAAAATCAGTTTCGATAGCAACCGAAGTCTATCGAGTTTCCTTGAAATTGAACGCACGAGTAAAAAGAATTTCAGCCCCATGTCTTTTCTCACGTGTGTTATGCCACGCCCGCTTCACACCTTTCACACTCTTATACGTAATAGGAACTAATATCTTCCCCTCGTCCATTATATTGCTTCGGTATACACGTATGCTTACACTACGTTGCCTCTATACCCAATTAGCTAGATAATCTCGTTGTTTAGGCCGATTAGAACTGACCACTGGTCAAGCCAGTGCCAGGAGCTACGTACCTACTGCTCCAGTGATAAACCTAATCGGTTACTAGCTTAGAGGCCTTTATGCCACGTGGTGCCTTGCGCCGTCTCTGCGCGAATCGCTTATCAAGTCAAGTTATGGGATTGAAATTGGTTACTGTACCATAGGTACGAGTATAGATACGTAGACCAGATAGGTATAGTAGTCCAATAAGTGATGCTACTCTATGGGGAATAGTATATAGGGTGTATATATATACACACATATATATATATATATTGTGTTAAATTTACTATGTTTCCCTTTTTGATACAGCACGCGAGAGACTGCTCGTAAAGACAGGGTCGATTTTCTTCGATCTGTTATAAGATGGTATTTCGAAAACGAGAAATCAAAGAAAAATATATATATATATAGACGCGAGAACGCTAATAAAAGTGAAAGCAAAAAAAAAGCGATGGAAAAGTTACGAGCGGCTATTGAAGATAAGCGAGAGTAGAAATACTGTTACTCTTTTACTTTTCCCATTCTGATTTTTTTTTAACATTCCTATCTATCTTCTCTACCTGAAAGCATCCTCGAAAATTCATCCCCGAGTGCAGGGGCGGAACGCGATGAAGTTTGCTAAGGGAGGTGAAGTATGTTTGAGTCGGCGCTTCAGGCGCTCTGTGGCGATTTAATATCGTCCTCCCCTTTCAGAGGGATGTTTCAACCCTCCACCGATAGGACCGATGCATAACCATAGAACCACGTTATGATTATTTTCTTCAACCAGGACCTTCTGACTGCTTCATTATTCTGCGAGGTAATGGGTACTTATGTATACATACATATAAATACATAGATACGTACACACCTTAAAAACAGTGTAGCAATATGGTTTCATTGGCTGCATAGAATTCTAGTCCAGCCGTACCCTCAACATTGTACTACTGATTATACTGGCATAACCATATAATTATTTGCGAGACCTGTATACGGTCGATGTACTATGATAATTCGTAGAGACTCTTGGTCATTAGATTTTCGAAACGTATCTCGAATCCGTTTAATTCTACGCAGTAAAATTTTAAGACTAAAAATGATGACGTCGTCGATTCCCTTAATTATTAATTAGTTTAATTCGTAAAATTTTTCATCAAACTCGATATCGACGGGTTACCATCATTATTCTTGCCCTTTGGGGAGTCTTCAGGCGCTCGGCATACCAAAAGTTTTGTTTGCACTAGAACTTCCTACGCAAGAGAGTGCTCTTCCCCACGTTAATTGCACCCCAGTATTTCGACTGGCGTATGTTCCAAACGTTTCAAAGGTATGCAACACGTCCGCATATTGCGGATTTATACACCACAAAGGCACATAGATATTTTACGTTGTTAAATACAGTGCATGCATTCCGTTAAAAAAAAAAAAAAAAAAAAATGCAATCCACATACGCATCGTACGATCAATACCATTCCTATGAAGTATCGCGACATATAATCGTATATCCTGTAAAAAGTATGACCCTAGATGGTTAGGTTAGGTCGAACGAATCCGTACGAAACTCATGCATATTTAACCAAGTATGCATCTATGCATGAGTCTCTAGATCATACCTAGCCAGTTCCGTATATAAATTTTCGTAGTACCCGGTCCACTTGAAGATTTCATACAAATTCAATGGCGAATGACACGTAGAATGGCGATGGTTACGCCATTGCTAAAATTATGAAACAAATGAGGTTACCCTTGTTCTCGAATGATGGACGGGGGGATGCTGTTTTCCCAACGGTGGACCAAGCAATTCCACGTTTGTTCAATTAGCATTGTGCCGTCTGTTCTGCTTTCGGCATTTGACACTGGACCATTTTCATGAATTTTGCAGAACGAGTCTTGTCGACCCTGCAGGGGATTGCGTTGTCCCAAAATTTTCAAGGATTACTTCCGACGGAACCGAAACCTCGAAATTTTAGGGAAAGCACGTACATTCGTACTTTTCGTAGATTCGAGTGTCCTTTGAGGGATGAATTCTTGTTAAATGTATAATGGCGACGTTCGCCGTGCTTGATTATAAGTAGGGAGCAAGTTGTAGGCTTCAGATCTAATTTAAGTAACGCGTTTGAAGTGTGAATGAAATTTTTAAGGTTTATATATATTTCTGTGGACAGGGGTACATCTTTGTGCTCTTATTACCCTTTGACATTTGACGAACCTGTTTGTTATAATATATCTATATATATGTACTCCTGCGCTTAGTGAAATTAATGATATTTTATTTGGGTAAATCGATTGACCTTGATATCTATATAGTTGGCGTAGGTATTCAGTCGGCTAGTAGTAAAAGTAAATACGCGTCAGACACGATTCAGGCAGTCATTGACATTAGGTTTATTTAAGTGTTAAATGGTCGTGTGTTTGCATTCACAATCGTCATATGGTCGAAATAGAGATAATTAGAATTGGTGAAGTTACTTAATTCGTATAACTTTACGTTTAAAGACTAAATTACGATTTTGCCGCTGGTACGAATTGGGGAACCTTCCTTTGTCAAGCATATTAGGAATGAAAAGATTGTATGAAAACAAATTGTCCGTTATTCGTTAGTCAATATTGTTCGTTATAATTTCGTCCGTTTTCATATAATTCGTCGGAAAGCTTATCATTGGCAAATTGACATAAGTATATCAATAGAAATGTAGCATGCTGTAAGACGACTTAATGATTTAGTAAATATACTATTTTCAGATTATTATCTTTAATTTTGAGTTACTGTCAAAATGAGTCACAGCCAAATGCTTCGATTCATTTCACGATGCTTTTTCCGTGACGTTATGCAATGCGATGCGACATTCAAACAGCTCGTGAAAAATACGAGCTGATTTTTGCTCAGAATTGTTGACGGTATTCCTACACGAGTTTCCCATTGGCGTTCGTTAACCGAACTGTCAGTCACGTTGAGTTTTACCTGCTGGAAATATTTTTCTCTCCCGTCTAACCATCCACCTGACCATCCTTTATCCTCGGTGCTTTTCCGTCGTTCGATTAACTTTAATGTCGACGTCGGTTTCTTTCTGGAAGATTCGTATATTTTCCTGTGGCCCAACCTAACCTTGTCAGAGTTTTCTACTATGACTTAACCTACCCAAAGATTTCGGAAAATATAAATAAAACGGATATAGAAAAATGGTAGAAATTCATGTGAAAAATATTATTAATAGCATAAATATGTAACTACTTGATTGCTCGAATGGGGAATTTTTATTTTATAATAATTTTTATTTACTTCAATGAACATGACTTTACCCTCATCTAACAACGTTATCCAATATCATTTCTACAATAGCCATTTTCGAGTATTTATTGTACATTCGTTGGTGCTTGTAACGTGTACGTATCTAAGGTTCGCCTGTCGTACATAAAACGCACAATTGCCAGCACTGTTTTCGCGGACGAAATCAACGGGGATGGTTCGAGCACCAGCTGACGCTGTCCCTTTGTATTTTCCAGTTCAACGAAGCCTGCCCCGTCCAGATTTTCCTCCACGTAACAATCCCAACACAACTGGGCGTTCTATACTCGGATTAACGTCGGATTCAGTTCCATGATAGCAAGCACGACCCTAAGTACACCCATCGTCCATCCTTATTCCCCAAGAACATCCCCTAGCGCCTTCTATAAGGCGATTCTTGACCTCTATTTGTCCACCAGTTATACCAACCTTCCAGACCACATACACACTACCCCACCAGGCAAACGGGACTAGGGATCCGTTTCTGAGAGTGGACATAAACAACCACCCCCCAGCATCCAGCACAAAGAACGATACCTAGCAGCCCTGTAGGGCACTCATGTGAAATGTTACGCGAGTTTGTTTGACATTTTTTTTTCTTTCTATTTTTATAACGCACACTCCTTTATATAAATTACATGAAAACGTAGCTTTCGTGTTAACACGTAAACCTCATGGACCCAGGACTATGGGGATGCTGACGTCTTTTTCAGCAGTCCTTGTTCTTCAATAAGATGGCAGTATCCAGTCGTTAATGCCTCGAGCCACTTCTGCTAGCGTTCCCCCGAAAGTAGAACAAGCCTAAAGATTGTGATAGTACGGAAGTGACGTCAGGTAACTGATGTGAAGTTGGCAACTCATTTTTTAAAATTAAAAAAAAACAAATTGATTTCCAGTAGCACCCAGAATAGTTTCACGGTTCCTAGTTACTTTTTAGAAATACCTCCGACGGTTAAAGCCAAAAACGAAGTTATTAATTTCGACGTACTAATTTGCCGTACAAATTCACACAGCCTGTCAGATAAGGGCTTTGTGGCTTCTTGCACTGTTGCAATGGCCACTGCTATAACTGTGAGATCCCAGTCTGTTATTTCAAGAGGGTGAAATCAGTTAGGGGCGAGTGGGTTGAGAGGTAACAATAAGAAACGGGACTCTGGCTGTGTAGTTTATATCTATACTGTGCTTTCTATAGGTATATATAGGCATCGAATATCTCACCTATCTAGGGAGGCCGATTAGAGACCTCTTGGTGTATCGTGCATGGCGCCATGACACGCTCAAGACCTTAAGTAAATAACTGTAACGAATGTCGCATGATCCAGGGATATTTGAGCGTGTCGATGGCGTGCTGCTGCGGAGTCAGGTCCTTTGTGTTCTCGCCGGTAACTTTACGCACTAATCTAGATCGAATAATATCGTGGTCAATAATCTAAAATGCCGTATACTGCCCTTTCGTTCGGTTACTTTGTAAGGGTTGACTATCGCCATTAAGATTATGAAATCGTCGTGTTTCGTACATTGCGAACTTTTTATTCTCATTTCGTGTGAAGGGATAACAATTTTTTTTTACTTTCTGCTCAATTTGTATTCTTTAGTTATACCACGAGAAGCTCTTTTTTTTCTATCTAACTTTTTACTATCTCTTTATGCATGTATCAGAAGCGTTTGGTACGTGTTGTATCGAGCTAGTAACGGCTTTAAGTCTTACGATGTAACACGCGATCTCGATAAAGTTATTACTCTCTTGCTAGGGGGTGCTGGATGGTTAGGGGTGGTTTTTATGAAAGTGTCGGATCACATGTAAATTTTTGATTTCCCATTAGCATGCACATTCTCGACCTTTACGAATCCTGTTTTTACGGCCCACGTTTCGCCATTTTACGTCAATAATAAAAATGAAAAGATATAACGCCCTCTGCTCTTCGTTCACGCTGCTCGATCGTTAATATTAATTTATATATCCACAGGGCTGACCAGAGCTTCATTTTTCTACTTTTCGTCGTCTGTATATAGATATATGGTTATACGACCGCGCTTTCTATCCTTGTGTATATCGATATATGAGTTACGTAACGGAGATATATTGCCTGTAGATAATTTCTGTTTATTCCTGCTACTATAAATCGGGTAAACTTACCCGGTACTAATATTGACGTTGTACATTTTTTTATTCACGTCGCTCAAATACTCTTGATCAAGAATCAGGCACGCGTGATGCAGAAGTCATAGTGAAAATTCTCGGTGAAAATCCCTCGAGTACATATGTATACACGTGTATGACAATTTTATGAGATCATATGGAAGTTACGACAAAGCGAAAAAAAAACAATTGAAAACTTTCGTTGATTTTAAATCGTCAATTATGAATTTTTTCGATTTTCTTATCATTTATCATTTTTCAATCGTCATTTATTTCTAACTCACGCTTCGGTACATTAACGTCAGATCAAAATTTATGATTGTTATTGTGGCTGGATCGCGATTTTCTAAAAATTTTCCTTGTATTTCTCCTTCTTTCATTTTCGTTAATGAAAGTGCCAAGAGCCTCGCAAATACGACGTTGCCGTTTCTTTTATAGCGTCAAGTATAGGATATCGTATAGCCGCGTAAATCCGAAGCCGTTTCGTGTTAGCCTATAATTAATTTAAATGAACGTTCAACGACCGCCAAAAAAATTTACGACTCTTTCGTAATCGATACCGTTCAAAAAAAAAAACCTTAATATACAAAACGCAAGTTTTACGATTTTCTTGATTTATGATTTAAAGGATATAATCGGCCAACTATAAACTCCGATCCCCATTTTATTTTACTCTTTCGTGTCGACACGCGCTTTGTCCCATGGTACCGATAGTTCCTCACTGATAACGTTTCGCGTAGCCATACTTTTCTATAAAGTCATTAAATTTATCGTTCGGCGAATCTTCAACGCGTGACGTCACTTTCCGCGAAGATCACCGATCGCACAGCTGTCTGTGAACAGTTTGTGTATTCAATAAAAAAATGGCCATAAAAATTCTTCGTTTTTAATGCCCACGAAGAATATTCATACAAGACAGTAATACACCCCCTGTGCAATACGAGAAAAACGTAAGGGGGTCGATTCGTGGACTCATCTTAAAATTCAGGATTCGTCCTGCTAGAAATTTCCTCCCTTGTTCTTGTTCCCTTGTCACCCTTCCAATGTGAAAAACCGCCTCGGGCCTTTTTGTAAGTCCCCCGAGTCTCGTACTGGAAAATTTAAGTCGGAAGACAGTACCCAGTACCCCTAACGCTGCCCTGCTGAGAACGACAGCGGTCTGAAATTGAGCTGATAATATCCTCGGAGCGTCATCTTTATACACCCTTTCGATTTGCTTGTTGAAATCGCGAACGGAATATACGCAGTTTGTCAACATAGTGGAGTTGAGTATATGCATACATATACGTACACGCCTTATGCAAATACGCAAAGCTGCAGCGCAAGCGAAATTCTACGAATTATAAAGATCCCCCCCAGCTACTGGGATAGGACAGTGTTTACGTGGTAAAGGAGGAAACTCGGTACCGCAACTACCACCGGGAATAACCGACACTCCCCTTACCGGAAATAGGATTCCGGGATCCTTTTTATACTCCCTGCCAAAGAGTCATCCCATTTATCACCACCTGGGCACGACGCGCCTGTATAAGGTTTAGTGAAGACGTACGGGTCAACAGGGGTAGCGTAAGAAAGAGAGATGGTTTCTGCTCCAATTCCTCGACCTATTCTGAGATTTAGCCATATCATCTTCACGGTTTCGAATTTTCCTCCGGAAATTAGTTTCTCTTTTTACGTTCCAATATCTACTGTACATACGCGAACTGAATTGGAAAAGTTGCTATATGTTATTATACTGTAAGATTTTTCTTTAATCTAATTTTGCTTTTCTTTTTTTTTCAGGTAAGACAACGTCGTATCTCATCTTTAAGGGAGCATTGACCCCGTTCGTTCATGCACTGCAGTTCATAGTGGTCATGTCATCTGATATTCGTGAACCTGGTATGCGTTCTGTCTCCATCAAAACTGACTTTAAGCCCTGCGGTATACGAGAAATTCACGTGAACAGCTGGGATGCCTCGTTGAAGCCCTTTTGTCAGGTAACATTGACTATCCATCTCTCGAACTATGCGCAAACTGGTGCCCGACCGTGTGGTTCAACTTTCGACAGGTAGTTCGGCAAATATCCGACAGCGGGAACTTTCACGGAGTAAATTGGCAGAGAACGGTGCCACTTGTATCCGCTATGCGGACGGAATCACTTAGTGCAGTAAAGATATTTAAAAAAATCTTTGAGAAATCAATATATATTTAATATCTACATAATTTTACGTATAAATTTTCCTAACGCGAAGTGGCATCCTTATATTTATTTAAGTAGTTTGAGAAAAAAAATATAACGTTCACATGGTGAATTTCTCACGGATACGAGATCGAATTGAAATACGGTACATCTCGTTCGCTCTCTGCAAACAATCCCAGGAGAAATATTTTTCCATCGTTACCATCGTTCGTAAATGAAATTATTTAGCGAACTTGATAAAAAAAAGCGGTCCTATCTCTACGTTAAAATAATTCGAGTCACAGCAGCGACACAATATCAAACCCAAAGTCGTTCGTTGGATGCACCTTAGTCACGTCACACCAATAGTACAAGTCACGCAACAGCATATATACCTGACAGAAGAGTCTACAACGATGACTTTTCAAAAAAACGAAGCCACAATTAGTTAAAGCGTTTATCACACCGAGGGTTGTTTCGCAAAATTAGATTTTAAGATACAACGTGACTCAAATTCTTAAAATATCGTAACGTTCTCAACTGGGAAACAATGACACCCAAGCGAAGCTATCCTACTGGAGTAGCAATATATCACGTTATGAACGCACCCTTATTCGCGCCGATATAGATACGAATCCCCTAATAATTATTAATGTTTGAAACACAAAGCTCATCCCTGGTTATCAAGGACGCGTTATGAATTATGGCGTAGTAGGTCGTACTACTTGAGGTATTACGTTCCGTACAAGCAGTAGTTGTCCACGTGGTTGGTCAGACACGGAACCAAAATCCTTATCGACTCCGTAAACGCGAGACGTAAATGATTTACTGGCTAATTTACTATCGCCGGTCAGCAAATCCTGAATAAACGTGGACCAACCTTCTGCATATACGTTAGGGGTAGTTTCCATACACACCGTAAGATACAGGTATAGAAACGTTACAGCTGGGTCGCGATACAGGGGCTTTAGGATCGTATATCGAATGCCAAGGGTTTACTACCCCGGGCTTCTCGTTCCAACAAGGTACAAGTGCAGTCGTAACCTTCGAGGCTCGTAAGTGTCGCAGGTGCGGAACCAACCCCTGTGGAAAGTGTCTAATGCATAAAGGGTTCCCGGGCCACCGCCATTACGTTACCGGTATTACCACCAGCTAATATATTCCATACGTTATATCGTGTACCCATATAAGATTGAATTAGTCAATTGTGCTGAACGTATATACCCTTATTTATTAACATAAAATTATTGATGTATCGTCAAAGCGCTATATCTTGATTCAATATTTTATTCGAATATCGCAATTTTTTAATTCTCGCCGTATCGTTAGCCACGTCTACCGTGATCATTATCTGCGTTCTCTATAGCAAAGCAAAATAATTTCCTGCCGAAGCATAATTTATGGACGTGTAAACTGCGCCTGTTCCACGTGTGTAATTGCGCGATCGACGGGGATCCTCCATGCGCACTCATCCCACGGGATACTTTGGTACATACGTAACCTGGTATCCTGTATTTATGTAGTTTCATAGGTGGTTTAGAGATATATGAATATGTGCTGTACGGTATAACTTTAATGGGATTCTATGTATATGGAGTGGATCTAGTCCTTAAAGCTTGTTCACAGGGAAAATAATATTATGACTCCGTAGCTAGTATGCCAGTACGTATACGTAAGCTGTACCATAGGCACGTATAGGTCAAGTCCGTAAAGGGCGACCGATGCTGATGACTGCAATATACGTAAGATATGTGTATCGACGGGAAAGTCAGGTCTGGCGTGTGCATTCGCTACGTAGACCTGAGGTTAAGAGAAGAAAAGCCGTAGTACTTGGTCCTCTACGAGAGCATAAAGCCAACCAAGGAACAAGAAGAAGAAGAAGAAGAGAGGAAAGGCAGCCACTGAGGTTTCACTGGGTTTAGGTTAGATCACTTCAAAGTGAGACCCAGGCTGTGTTCCGAAATCTGCTGCGAGTACTACGAATTACGACGTCACCCAATCGTATTAGAAACGGGTTTAAGTTTTGCATTACTCTTTGTAGAACCCTTAAAAAATTGAACAGATTGAAGTGTACGCTACTGCCTGACTTCTCTGGTTTTGGAGTAACTGGAGGTTGAAAGTCATCGAGATTCATGACGTCATTTACGAAGTTAAAGTCAACTGCGCTTCGTTTGAGAACGGATCTTTTAGTACTAACAGTGAATTTCTGAACGGTCCTAGTCTTCGCCTTTGATTTCCTGTCGAGACCTTCGGAGATAGGTCGTGATGTTGAATTTATCTCAGACTTGGACTGTTGGAAGGGTTGAACTCAATTTCTACCCTGGGTTCCTCGAACATTTTACTATTATAATAATATACGTAGAACGTCTGACGTCACAGACCGAACATCACATATCAATGAGACCTATAATTTTATCAATTTGCCCTCAATTTATTTGGGTCATAGAGTAATCATGTTGTCACTGAATTATTTGAGAGTCAAATGTTCTTTGTTAATTTAAGCGGCAGGGCGTTATGCCATTTTCTGCCTTCAATACGAATACGAAAGCCAATAATAGGCACACGTAATGTGGTAATAGTCTAGGGAAAATTGAGGCATTTGTTTAATGGGCTTGTATTACAGTAATGCGTATATTATGTGTATACTGAATTTCCTCAATAGCGAATAATTTATTTAGGAGTAATGTTTGGGCGCTAGTATAAATTATATGACGGCTGTTTTGCAGTGTACAGTGAGAAATGTATGGTGAATGTAGGTAAGTTGTTGTATTTGAGTTTTAAGAGCTTTTGATAATGTTAAAAAAAATAGTGGAATTTTTTTTACAAATTGGCGCATGATTGTAACATACTAGTGGCTGACATTCTCGAAATTATCTAGAGCCCCGAAAGGGACTTTCTTGGCAGTCTAAAGGTTAACGTGTGTTAATCAAAGCACGTTTCCGTCTATGAAAATTCGTCTGAACGATTTCTAGTTCGAAGTGGAATAACACGTTTCCTCCTGATAGAGTTCTCTATCTTGTCATATATTGGTGAGGTCAGTCTAGGTTAGATATTTGGCTTCCAGCCATTCGTCGATTTATCGTCCAGCCGAATTCGATAGATACGTCTCGTGGGTACGTACGGTAGATATATACGAACTCTTGGAAGACATATGTACCCACGTAGGTAACCTAACCTCAAACAGGAAGTCTGACCAGTTCGCGTTCGATTGGCAAGTTGAACTGGTTTGTAGGAGTTGATCAAAATGACGAAGAGCATACAAAAGAGTGGGACTCGAATGACGATTAAAGAGTAAAGAATTAATATAAAAAAATATAAAATGGGATATGAATATTGTATAGGGAATGAAATTCATGAAAAATATTTTTTATATTATTCTCTACCACGAAAAGTACAATTTTTTTTTTACTGTCACATCAAGATTTTTCCATTTTCCTCTGAATCTCCTCCACTCGCAACTTTCGGAAGCTGCCTACCGGCTTAGGCTTTTTCAAAGCCCATATTGTTCCCCGGCAGAATTTATCTTCATTCATCGAATAAAGTCTTGTTCGAGGTACGAGAAATTCAGGGAATCCTAGTATTTCTCTTTCTTCCGGTCCCCGATGCGTTACCTGGTAAGTAGCGAGGAGCAACTACACATCATCAAGTGTACAGTACCTGCAGCTTCCTTTGAGAGTAGATAAAAATATATTCAACCGAGCGTACAAACCCGAAACTTGTTTTTCTAACATGAAGATCCCGCGTTACCACGATAAAGTTTCCGTTTAAATATTAAAACCCTAAAAGGCTTTGAAGACGCTAGTATTCGCTTCCGGAACTTCCGGCTCGCCACGCAAAACGAATTTCCTCCCCGTGAGTGCTCCTTTCAACCCTTAGAGGATCGAAGAGCTTCCGAGTGTACGGAGTGACAATCCCTTCATACGTGCTTTCCGTCTTTTCACAAGCTCTCCCAAAAGTTTACACGCGTGCGTAATGCATATCAAGCAAAAGTAGTGCAAGGAGTAAGGAAAAAAAAAATGTAAAAATTTTACATAAGAAATTCAGAATTCGTTCACCTTAAAATCCATTTTGACAGCATATAGTATTCAGCGTGGAAGGAAATTATTTGTTCAACAGTGAAATTGAAATTTTATAGCGTTATTTTGGAAATTTGGCAAATCCCATGCTATAATGACACGGTATATCTGTGTACTTACCATGATCCTAAACTGGAATATTTACGCGCGTTACTGTTAACGGTTTTGCGAATGGGAGCTGTTTACGTAATGGAACATGTCGAACCTGTATTACATGGGAAGCCAAATGCAGTTCATGAATTCTAATGCGATGGACCCCTACATTGTATGGTTAGTCCCTTTCTGTATGGATAAACAATTCTCGAGAATTTCATATCGTCATGGAAATTCAGTGTCTCGCATTAACTACAGTTAGTAGCGGAATTTCAATGAGAAATTATATAGCTATCGGGGGGGGGGGGGGAAGAAGGAAAAAAACCAAGAAGCCATTTTTCTGCTGCATGAATACGGGTCTATCGATTCCTCTATAAAAGTTTATCGTCGATATAACGTAACTTGCCGGATCCTCCATTCAGGTTTCCTTAGATACCTTTCACCTTCTACCCTTAGACATCAACCCCAAACCACAACTTGATGATACCGGCCGACCAGTGAGCCAAGCAATTTACCCCCTTGACTTTTTTTTTATATTATTTATCGTTTATTCCATCCCCGCCAGGCAAATTCGCCAACGCTGCTCTGCGGGTCTATTGTAAAAACGTGAGATCCCTATTATCCCTGCAATTTTTCAGCCCTTTAAGGGAGTTTTCCGTAGCTGTGACGACAGCGGTCGTTTCTGAGATGATCGTAAAAAATCTGCCCTCGAGGGTCGTTTTTTTATATATACTTTGACCGTGGTCGTGCTTCGGGACTTGGAATAGTCGAGAAATAGATTTTTTTAAGCACATGAAATTTCACGGGGACGCGCATTGATTGTCACGAGATCGACCCCGTGCTCGAAGTATTATCGTCATCCCCTAAAATCATCCCTTACTTGAAATATATAGTTGACCCTCGGCAATAAAGCTAAATCGTTTGGTATATTGTCATTAATTATTCAATTGGATGATATTTCTTTGAAATTACTCCATTTTTTACAATAAATTTACCTGACTATTAAAAGAGGAAAAAATAAAAAGGTTAATCTTTCGTACACGCCTATTTGCTTTATTGTTCTCTCGTTTAATCGAGTTAAAATATTTTCATTCAACTTCGCTGCGGTGGGATAATTGATATTGCTGACGACGCTCGGAAGGGACGACTCTGTTCAACCATTCGTAAACGATGATAAAAGCCATTTTTTAATAACAGCTAACGATTCTACCTCTCAGTCAGGAGGCGCATTCGCCTTTCTTCGATACTAAACGAATTACCATCAGGCTCTCGGTAATGCTGGTATACCGTTACGTGATAGCGAAACGGAGACAGTAGCGAAGAGAAAGCGAAGGAGAGATGGGAATTTCGATAGAGAGAAACGATCGAACGACAAACAACCGTGTAATCGAAATGGTTGCTTGAAAATTTATGGTAACGTATTTATAATATTTTCGTGACAATGACATTCGATTATTCTTCCGAATATTCATGGATGGTTGATTCGTGAGAAATCGAAAAAAAATACAATCTCCACTGCTTTATGGAAATTCAAGAATACACAGTGAGCTGAATTGACGTTTCATCTCGTTTTATGTAACTTTTTCCATTTTTTTGCAATTTTCAAAAATGCTTCTGTACCACTAATTATCCTCCCGCTTGTATACGTGACCGATTGAAAATTAATGAATTTCGCATTGGAAAATTGTTCCATATTCATCCCTCGTTACTCTCCAGCATCCACGTATTTTACAATTACACGTACAAATGCTCTCTTCGTAAAATACCACGTTCGCCTTAACTCCTGGTAATGTCCAATAAAATCCCTGGTTAATTAAATACGATTCAGATATTTATTATTAGACCGTGTCACGTGCCATAAGTATACGCTTCTATCTAAGTTTATTTTTTATTATATTTTACCATATTTTTTTCACAAATTTTTTTATGTCCTCACACCCACCCTAGCTTCTTTCGATCACGGTTTCGTGCCTCTGCACAGGATTTCAACGTTCTTTATAATGTATGGGAATTTCGCGTAAAAATCGTATTCCCTGAGTTTTCATCGCGTGTGTACGTATACAAGGTCTTTGTCGTGTGTACGCTCATTTATCATGAATATTGCAGAATACGGGAGAGTCGTCGCGCCTATATAATTCAAGCACGAAGTGACGGGCAGACATTCGCCCGTAGAGTAATAAATGCGAGCTTCGAAAATCCGGGCGCGGTCCAATATCAGATTACGTATAGCCGACTATGTAGGGGTATATCCTTGCTGACTGCCTGGGCCGAATGAACGAGCATATAGCTGTGCCTGATGGGATATGAAATAAAAGTGATATGGATTGATAGTAGACATTTCGAAATATAATTAATAGTCAAAATTGTAAGCTATATACGATAGTCATTTAATTCAATGTGATATTTTCTATACGTATTCTAACCTGGTGTTACAATTAGAGAAGGATCACCTATTAGGGACAATAAAAAATAAATGAAAAAAAATCCAGAAAGATAAGCATAGGTGACAGTAATAAAAATTCCTAATTTTTCGAAAATTCTTCACCTCCTCCATCCTCCCCAACGGTCCAGCTAAGAATTAATTGATTTATCTGCAACAAGGAGGAGCATCAGGAACTGATATACATATATGTATATATGTCGGTACGTAGGTGGATGCTATGAATAGGACATTGTGATCAGCGAATTTGAATGGGAATACATAGAGATTTTTCCTAGGGGTTTCCAGTTACTCTGAAAGAAAGTGAAGGGCGACAGACTTCAGGGCGCACCCTCACTAATCTACTTAAATCTCATCGAAAGTATGTAAGTGGTACGCGACACTCTTTTTTCACATCAAATATTTATTTGACATGATTGATAAAGTTTCTGAGTTTTGCTGCCTAATCGTGTTTTTTCGTCTGGTCGATTTCGAGGGTTCGATGCTTTTTTTTTTATACCTAGAGATATTTAAGTAGGATGATGTAAACTAAGGGTGGTTCAAGTATTGCGCCATACGCTTCCGCGTTATTGTGTATACATATTTTGCGATGTTTATTGAGTTTTAGTGAAATGACTATGGCCGCGATCGCTTTTACCTCTTATTCATGAAATTACGAAACTTTATTGTTTATTATCTGGCAATAGTTGGTAAATCGCTGGCAAATCGCGCACGAGGGATGATTCTTGCGTAATACTATTTGCTTTGCGGAAACGTACATGCTACCGGAAGGAATCTCTTTTATTTTATTTTTATAACTAATCTTTTTCTTCTTACTGCCGCTTCTACTTCCGTTCTTTTCTTTTTACGGAGAGGGTGCGCCGCGATTTACAACCCCTACGGCACATGTAGACAGTTGGAAGCCATCGCCTGATTGTATGGATCGCCCACGCTGGCAGAATCTCAATACAGAAGCGTTAAGGGTAAATTTGGCATTTTTTCCCCACAACGTTTCCGGAACTGTTTTTACGTCACACGAATGTCAACTGAAATTATAATTTTCATGAAATTGTGCCTGAGTTCAATATCAATTTTCCCTCGCTAAATTGTCTTTCTAATTTTTTTCCCTTTTCCTCGTATTCTCTGTCCTTTTTCATTTTCTTACGCGACGAAATAATAAAAATGGAATTTTCTCCCGCAACAACTTTACAAGAGGACTTACGTTATTCCATTTCTTGTGGGCTCGAGCTGGATATGGAATCGTGATATAGTCAGTTGGTCCCTTTCGAATTTTCTTTTTTCATTTCAAGACCAATTTCGTCCCTTTCCGTCGCCATCGTCCAGCATCTTCAGCTGCTGCGTCTCGCCTCCATCTGTCGTCCTGGACCCGTCTTCTCCACATATTAGGCCCACGTTAAATAATGCCTTTATCGAAGGAGAAGTTATACCGACCCACCCAATTTCAGACAACGAGCGATAAAACATTCCACCCCTGAACGGGCATAACTCACTTTTTCGCCCATCGCGTTCGTGTGTGTCCTTGAAAGAAAGAAAGAACGAGATAAAGAAAAAAAAAAGAGAAAAAGGAAATCCATTGCCCCATACAATTGGGATATGAAATTTTGTGACCAAATGCCCTGGGCCCGCAAATACGCCATTCCGTCCCTGTCGAAATAAAGAAAAATAACGTTCTTTCCCTATACTATTTCTCACTAAATCCTAAAGGTTGCCTCACAACATCGTAACTATCCCTTAACATGCATAAAACATTAAGTACGGGTAAGATCAACTTTGCTACGTGTTTTCTGCCTCAATATCGCCATGCAAGCGAGTAATAAGGATTGGTCTGAATAAATATCCACAGGTCAGCATCTCTGGCGTTCTCGTATTTCTCTCATAACATCAAAAAACTAATAGGGGTTGTAGTGGATGGCGAAATGGGTGGTTAAAAAACACTTTGGAGCAGTCCAAGTGCAATCAACTAATTACGGGACGGTGGTTGAATTTTTTATGAAATGCAAATTTAATAAAACCCACGTCGCTTCAGGCGCCGGCTCGTATACATTGCAATTTCGTTAAGGTGTTTCGTATAGTCGAGTTATAATACAAAGCGTCGTAGCCAGGCAAACATAATTACGCAATTAATCGAGTCTTTGAAATAGCGATAATCCCACGAGCGCATTGGCCAACTACGATTTCTATAAGATTCAGTAGGAACGTGTATGGTCGTCAATTAGCTCTACTGGCCATAGTTTAACATCCTCCTAGTGCACAACCAGAATTACACATATATAATTCTGGGTTATATTAGTCACGTGCGTGCTCGCAGGACTAAGCCCGATAATATCAAAGAGTCTTATCTACCTGCCTTCCTACATGTACTTACCTATTAACTAAGCACAATTTGCTCCTGATATACGTACGTATTTGGCAAATGACCGATTGCACGTGGAGTTAATTAGTTGCGTGAAGTTAGCTTCGACTCGAAGGTAAGTGATGGAAATGTACTTGATTGGAATCGAAAGGTGAACGAAGGCTCTAGAGATTCGCTACAACTTCCTTCCATCGCCAGATGGAAGATCCGTCTTCGCTTATTGGCCCCTCTAATTTAGCATGTGCCAAAGTCCCAGATCTTGTTATAGGAAATGGCCTAACATTTAACTCGAACCTATACCAAGAGATTATTGTACCGTGTGCAGGCCGAAGTAACTGGTTTAGTATCTATGATTCATACGAAGTATATATAGTCAGTGGACTTCCTGACTTCATATTAAATTCACGTCGTAACCTTTGGACTAATCAAGGTCCACCTTGTAAAGGCTGCACTATGACGTAGCTGCCGTGTGTAGTCGAATCTAATAAAATATTTGAACCTTGTGAAAATGGGTTAAAAAAATAAAAGTATGGATTTTATGTTTAGTATGAAATTTTTGTCAAATAATTTCCCAGACGTTGGTCATCCATCATTCACGTTATGTTACGTCTAGGGAAAGAATTTCATTTCGCTATAGCCTGCACGCTATCTCGTCTCACGTAGAAATGGATCGGTTCGTCAATATAGGTTTTGGTACCTTGCTATAAGTACCAGTGACAAAAGCATGGTTACTGCTGCCACGTAAGATCTCTACGTGGTTCCAGCTCAGACATCCAGCACGTAGGTACACCTACCGGTATAGCGGAGACTGTAACGGAAGCCAGAGAGATACCGGATGGCTCGTTGAAAAAGAATGGGAATATCCTGGTCACGTGGAACTGACACTTCCGAGAGGCGACCGGTGCAATCGGCACATTAAGATAACGGTGTAAATTGTTGAAAATCCAGAGGATGGGCTCCTGGTTCACTGGTAGCCATCTTACCTAGGTATCTACGTGCTTTGTCCTCTTTGAGAGGAATTACGTAATTTACCGAAGGTACATGAAAACAAAAAAATTGTCTTAGACGTTGAATTTTTAGGTACAGATAATTCGTGTAGATAGATCACGTTAAGGGTGGTTTGGTATAAATAGATAAATTTACTTCTTCGGTTGTTAATCCTGAAAAAGATATCAGAAGTCATGGAGGAACTCACTGCGATGTGCGGAAGGCGATTTTCTGCGTTACGGTCAGTCGGTGCGATGCAGCTACGACATACGTAAGTGTCCCCTAAATAAGGATGAGCAGGGCTGGTTGGCTGAGGAAATACAGTTGAGGAGAGAGAAAGGCTATGGTTGGCGGGGGTGGGTCAGGGGAAGCGAAAAAATACTAGAGAGGAACAAAACAATGTAAAAAGGTACTGGCACGCTCGGGTAACGGTGTCGGCGATAAATCTGTCCACGGGATAAAATATGCATCCGGGGAAACGGGCGTCCCGTGCAATCAGGGCGCGAGCCCGGAACAAATGTACCCCACCAGGCAAGTGTCGCTCGTTATCGGAAAATAGTTTCTGCGGCTTTCAGGCTGCCCTCCACTGGTAGGGATTTGCCAGTTAAAGGATTTTTGGTTTCTTTGTCAAATCTAAATGGGCGCTACGCAGATTTTCATTCGGGAGTGCCTATCTGCACTTTCGTGGCATCAGGGCATCGTGGCATCATCAGTTTTAACGAAGATCATGGAATATGCACCTGTTTAAAGCAGACCGTTTCACTTTTTTTGTCTTTTTCATCCGTATCATCACTCTTCCGGAAGAGGACTCTTCGCGATTTTATCTTGTCATTTTTTATATGTTTAGTCCGTGGGTTATTTACGGGAAATTATTGTTATACCTATATACAGTAACTTTCGACTTTGACGTAGTCACTACGTGCGGAAATATTCATTATGGTAGTCGCCTCTTCGAAAGCTGCATCGATGAATATTCAGGTGGGCCACTTGACAACAATAAATGAACTCTCACTTTTTCTAACAGTGACAAATTATTCGCACCTCGCTCCCGGCGGTATATATACCTATGTAGATTCAACGTACATGCCCAAGCGACACCCATGGGATACTTAATGACCAACCGTAGAGCCATACAATTATTTTACCGTGTAACAGGTATCTCTAGATAATAAAGATACGTGCGGTAACTTTTAGCTTGAACAAAAAAAAATTGTTATAGAATAAAAGGAAAGAGTAAAGCTTTTTCACCCGTTTTTAACAGCCACTTAACCATCTTCCCGTTCGTTAATAAAATTGGCTCTCGTTATCGAGGATTTGGCGATTGGAGATCCGCGCATTCGTTTCAGACGGATCCTTCACTCTCCATAGTAAATCAAGGCTAATCAATCGAAACTCCTGATTGCCGCAGGGCTGGACCTTGTTGTGCATATATATAGATATATATCGGGAGCGCACTTTTATCGAGAAATTCCAGCAATGGACTGGCTGCTGGGCTTTTACTTTGTTTTCATTGTCATTTTCAGCCAGAGACATACTGCTGCTACCGAAGTTGCCGACGGGCGGCGTCGGTGGACGTCGTCGTGCTAATTCGGGGGGTTGCGAAACGTACCCAGATACCAGAATGGGACGAGGGACGATTTAAATTTAGCCACACACGAACGCAAGCGAAAACTCACCCCCCCCCCCTCTAGCACTGCAAAACTGCCCAACCCCCCTATTACTGAATACCGACAGCCAGTACCTTTCGGTCATTCCCATACGCGCATGCGCGTCGACTTCTACTTGTTTCGCCAGCATCCGCCGACCTGTCAATTAACCCGGGCAAACTGCCTAGCAAAGCGAAATTTTCGCAACTTTTACAAACTTCGCAATTTTCCATGAATTCTCGTAATAATTATTTCCCACACTCATCCATCCTCCTTCGCCATCCACGTGTTGCCATGACAACCTCTGCTATCTCGTTATCTTTCTCATTTTCATCTCTACCGTTATCATGTCCATTGTCATCTTTTTCGCTCTGTTACTCCCGTCATTCATCCCCACTTTTATTATCAGATGTTTCGTGATGAAATTTACAATTTTCACAAAATTTATTCCATGCCTAAGTCAGTGACTAATTTTTATTTTGTAACAATTCTGATACACCATCGACATGCTTGCATATTCTCATACCTATCCTTCCCCTCCCCCTCCCCCTCCCCCATGTTGGCGTACGTAATTTGGGTATAGCTAAATGGTAAATTTTCGTAAAACGTCAATCCACCCTTGCAGCAGTACAAGTAACAACCCTCTGTGTACATATCCCTACCCTTAAAAACCGATAATTAACTGCTATGTTGACGATACGCTCGCGGTCCTCAATTTTCGGTCCAACCTTTCTTTTTTTACCCATTCACGTTTCTCTTTTGTTCAGACCATTACACAAGCTTCTTTCTTTGATATCAGACCGATTTGATTTAATTCCCATATCTATTTTGCGTGTGCGCTTTATTTCCACGTCAGTGAAACTTACAGTTCGCCTTCGCATTTTAGCATCTCTACAAAATACTCTGGCGAATCGGCTTTGACAATGTTGATTCGGTGTGATTTATCACTGAATTCAGAATAACTGCTGAGAATTCGTACCCAAGGAAAACATTTGAATTTACCATTATTCAGATTGTTCTTATCTACGAGGTACTTTCTCCTGAAAGATCGATAACTCACCATCGAAGATCTGCACGACCTCCACTGTTTATCCAATTACCATCTGATAAAAATTCTCCTTTTTTTTCCAATCACACAAATACCCGTACGAATATAATTAAAAAAAAAACAAGTGATTTTCCACAACAGCGGCCATTGAGCGGCTTGAGCTTAAAAAAACACTCGACTAAGATATTAATATATTTTCCCCCGTAAGTGAAGCATAGGAAGGAAGAAAGTGCAGAAAAATTGAGTAATAATTTATTAACCAAAAAAAAAAACAATTCGATTGCGCTTTTAGCTTTAACCTCAAGCAACTTTCAAGCGCTGACTCCCTTATAGCAATGGCTATAGTTTCAAAGTTCTATCCGCACCCTAAATTATTCCTCGGGCAGCTTCCTGGAAGAGGGTTATCAGCCACGTCAGTTAACCTTTATCAAGAGAATTGATATTTATCGAGTGGCCACGATGTAATATGTATTCGAATTCGACAACCGTTATACCTATATACATATATACCCGTCCGAGTATCGGAACTTCGTAACACCTCGCCACGCGTTGCATTATTGAGAGCGCGTTTGCTACAAGTTTACAAGTTAATGCATGTTAAATCGCTCGAGTAGAATCGACTGGTGTACAGAACGAAATACAGCACAGTACGGGCTTCTAGATAATGCAGTAACCTGTATATATCTATATATTCATATATATAATCTATAAGATCCATGTAATTCTGCACGTGCCTACATGGAAAGGCAAAGAAAAAATAAGGTACACATTGACATCATTACCATATTCGTGGAGGACAACATACGAGATACGAAATCGAGCTGCAAGGCTATTAATTTTATTAATACATTGATCAAATATGTACAGTAAGTAAACAGAGCTTTGATTCGGACAAAGTCAATATATGCTAAAGGGTGTAATTGCAGTAGTGAATACTGTAAAGTGTATTCAGACTATATACGCTGTGTATATGCTCATTGGTATAGTGATAATAAAAGAAAAAAGGAAAATTTTAAATATAAACAATTTTACTTAATGTCATCAAAATTTTTGTTATTAATATATTTAAGTGTTAATAAATCCTATCGATCAGCGACATTTTTATTCAAGGATTTTACAGCTTAGTAATATCAATTATGGAATATAAACGGATAGTCCGTTATATGCGATGAAATTTGAAATAGGAATAATCGACGAGTCGATTTAATCTCGACTCACTAATGACTGTCTTTGATATTACTAGTTTCTAAAGCTATACGCGTGGCACGTTTTGCAAATTGCTTTAATTTATACGGAAGACTTCTAAACTATTGTTTGGCCAGGTTAGCGATTGTCAGATTGGGGGGTGGTTATAGGGTCGACGAACGTGCCTGTGCATTGGTTATTCAGCTCTATGTATTCTGCACTGTACGATACGCTATCCATGAAGGCTTGTAAGAGTTCGTGTTGTGTCGTGTACTGACTATATATATATATATATATATACTATATATATAGTAAGTATACATACTACCAACCTATAGTCGTTGAACATTCGTGTCCACGTTAACCACCGTGACCATCCTGGACCCGTTTTCCGCGTTTCGATCTATGTGTATATATGTATATATATGTATATAAGTACATACCTGCCATCCTGGCAACTCCTTCCAAACCACCCGCGTTAGAGGACTGCCAAGACCGTGACATACTAATATCCGTTATTCGCGCTCTGAATCCCCAGGATTCCAGAAACGGTTTTGCACCAGGAGACTACTGGCTGATCGAACCCTCCAACGAGAGGATTATATATAGTAATCTAGGTCTTGAGTACTGTAAATTAAACAGAGCTGTACTGTAATCGACATAAAAAAAGGAACTAGTGAACATTTTCCAGGGACTTTTTCGTTTTACAAAAATATCTGGAGCTCTGCAACTCCTGTGTAAATAAATGATGTGGCTGTTCAACGTAGCGTTCGTAAAATCAAAGTTAGATTTTGCAATGATATTCAGCCAGCATCCTTGTCCATAGAAACTCCAGGGGATAGATGTTCCTCTGCTTGCACGACATTTCTGAGATCCACTGCTACCCTTATAAAGGATGGTACAGCACCTATGGGGTAACAGGAGGATTTGTAACCTACGGTAGACCCGCTTAGGGCAGGGTGCTACTTTTATGAATTTAAAGTCCGGACTCGACCCCCGGCTGAAATTCCGTTTAAGCTTATCTGCAGTATATTCGGTGAGTCTTCAAGCGATGACCATCTGCTACGTGGGGCGATTTTCACCCTTATACCTGAATACGAGGTTCCTGCCAGATAAGCTTATGGTATTTCCTACTGATAATATAAAAATATATGTATACATATATATCTATGTAACTCTGCCTTATCTTAAAAAGCCCCCTTATACTCGCAATCAAATCGAAGAATTCATTCTCCAACTTTAAATTGTCTATTTCTTACCTTGCGTACGGTATCTGAAATACTGTCATGTTATCTCTTGCCTCAGATTGATAAGAGAATAAATCACATGGGTTCGTTACGTAGGTCCTATATCATTAGGACCATGTCGGACGCTTTCATATATATATATATATATATATATATATATATTCCGATCTAATCCACTATATTAACGCCATTATCCCATCACTCCGTACAAGGGTTTCCCATCTCGTGTGGGTTCTTGATAATAACACCTACTATATGTATTTGTATGCGCAAGAGCGAGAGAGCTGCTCACGAGTGTATTATGTACAGACGATAGAGTGAGATAGAGTTATTATAAACCTATAGTGTTACCTTTACCACATAGCCGCACTAGATTTACTCGCTTATTTAATACTGCACATATATATGTATATCCTATAGTACATATATACTAGGTAAGAGGATCATACCTTTACATATGAGGTTGAATTATGGGATTGCTAGTGGCAAATGCACCATAGTACCCCCCCATCGATTTCATGGGAGGATGCGAGCTTAGCCAAAAGCACATGGAATCCAGAAACCGTTTGGAAATTTCATGAAAACGGCTCCGTCGAACGTTTTCCATGAGGATGACGCCGCAGGACCAGGTTCCCGGCTTCGCTTCTTCAAATCAAGAGGGATGGAGCAGTTTGCAGTTCAGCATGGTCTGGGTGCCCTTACCTACAGGTTGCGTGATTTGTGAGCTATCCGAAGGTTTGCTGTGCTGTATATACATATATATTGGTAGCTACACAGTATGGCCTGAGCTCTCTCCGATATTTCTTCGGTTTCCTGAAAGTCGAGACGAATGGCCAACCCCAAGTCTGGGACCTCCGGGAGTCCCAGATCCCACCGAGTTTAAAGACCTTCAATTTATGGGGGTATCATACGAATTCAGCTCATTGACCCGTAATTAACTGGCTTCACCTCTTATCGTGATCTCTCGACCTAGCCCTATTACTATCAGCACACTCCAACCCCTTTTATATATATTTTATTCAACCTCCGCTCTGCTCGTATATCTTTGCTTGAATTTAGGTTATGCAATCTTCACGCTCTGAAATTACTTAAATACACTTGACAGCTAGACCTGTTCTTTTTTTTTTTAATTATTTTGTCAGCATTACTCCATTACCTACGTCTTATCTCGCATAACCTACGAAAAATTGTGTATCAAGTGATTCTTCACTAGTTCTCTTTTCTTCATTCCTATTTTGATGATGTCTCTTAATCCTCTTCCGGCTCGTCTAGTATTAATACATATACAGCTTATTCATAATGTCGCGACTACCCCTTACGGTGCTCTTTAAGAACCCTCTAAATGTACTATTCATAGGTGTAAGATGCGACATCTCGATTAGGTACGCCAAATGGCTCCCTGAGAATTCACGGCATGCGGTGCAATATTGCTACGTGTAGATCACATTTGGACGGCTGGCAGAGAGAGAGAGAGAGATAGGAGGGAGGGCAAGTTGACAAGGGACAACGTTTCCGCCTATGCAAGGGCTGATTTAATATACGCTATGAACCATGGAAAGCGCGTAACCCCGACGCCGGGCGTCGGGTTTGATATCATATCGTCCTGTGTGGCTTCCGGCATCCCCAGCAGTGGCGGCAGCCAGTGCCTACGACAACTAGATCTTGTTATCAAGAACTCCGTGACGTCGACAATGCTACCTGATAGCTACACCTACTTATCAAGTCACCAGCAACTACCATTGCCATGACAGTCAGCACTGCTGAATGGTACTAGCTGCTAACCATTTACATATTCTGCGTACATTATATTTATATATGTGTATATATATATATATACTCGTTTGTATCTATACCGAAATATCAAGCTTACTCCACTGTATACTATCTTTGTATACTTGTGTCTGACTGGATGGGTATTTACCTATTTTGTCATCAAATCTCACACGGGTAGATGTACATATATAGATACATACGCACGCACAGATGTGTAGAAGCGTCGCGACATTATATCGTGCCATCTGCAGATTCTACCAATCTATTGTAACATCAGTCGTCTCCGTAATATCTATTTGTTTAATTATATTCCGTTTCAGCGGCCGTTGCGCAAATTATCGACGTCTTCCAAGTGCGTCGTCTGATATGCCCTTGGGACGCCCAGCGGCTCCTTATCGATTACCCGTACTCGAAGCTTCGCAATTGAGACGGGACATCGATCCTAAATTTCATGAGCTTAATCGTCCCCCTGTCTTTCTCTCTCTCTCTCTCTTGTGTAATCTAATGATAATAGGGCCAAGCAAGCGGAAAGCCTCGCTTCATTCTGAATATATTCACATGGAGCGAAGTTTGTCCCGACGTTAAATTTAACTACGGACGGCTTTGGTGTCTGCATATACACACAGGAGCACCATAGTGACGTAGAGACTGGAATATCTACCTGCTGCCGACGCCAGAGACTACGACGCGCGTTACCGGGGATAAATATCGCTCAACTCTATGGTGTCTATTTTCAATGTATAATTAATATACCACTCATGTAAACCTTCTCGTTTACTTATGCTCAAAGGAATTCATTTACGTAAATCTCATACTGAAAAAAGACGTAAGGACATTTATCATTTGGCTCGACGTCTCGTTGAGTTTGCTGAAATTATTCAGTTAAAGCGTTATTCGTATTTTTAGGAATTGGTGGTAGGAGGTACTGTTAAAAAAGTGAGAATAGTTTTAACGTACAGAGTGGCAGTAATAAATTAATTATAAAAGCGATTAATAATAAAAATTTGATACGGTAATTTTTTTACCAGAGAAGTATGACCTGGAAAACTTTTCGAATGGCAGGGATAGTAGTGACGAGTGCAGACCATTACGTCAGGTACTAGTCCGCCTGACGTAACCATTGGTTCGTTTGGCGAATTGGGAGAAAATCGAGTTAAACCGTCGGTACGTTAAATGAATTTTCTAGTTGGACGGTAGCACAGGAAGGGTTAGGGAAAAAAGGGGCATCGCGACGACCCTCGACGGAAATGACCATGGGCGCTTTGCATCCGTCTGTCGGATACACGTTATTTCCGAAGTCAGCGCTGAGCGGCTCGGCTGGTTTCGCCCTTCGAACAAAGTGAAATACTTCGTAAAGAATTGTAGCCCTTTTAACGTTATCGAACGATATCAATTTTTTTAATGCTATTTTTACTAACGACCCACTCTTAGCTCGTTCACGATTGATCTAGTTATTCGATATCACTAATTATCCAGGAACAATATAATTGCCATTTTCATATTATTTATTTAATTATAAGCAAATAACATAAACCATCGCGGCAATTTTCTTTTCTCTTTAATTACCGTTCATTGATATAATGATAAAAATCATCTAATTACACACGGCACTCGACAAAGGTTAATTAGCCAGTTGGAGCTGAAGAAACACGTAACCTTCGAATTGCCAAGAAAATATAAAAAGAAACTGGGAATTGGGTGAATTAAATGAAATAAGAAATCCGCGAATGGCCGAGAGAGGTTCTTCATTCTTAAACTTTCCTTTCAGTCTGAAGTCGCTACGTGGACTGCATTGAAAGACGGCACTTTTTCTCCGGCTACCCTTCTCCCTTGTTTCCCTTTCTTTTCCGCGTTTCCTTTCATAGCATTATAACTCCGCACCAACCGCGAGTAGCACCCTCCTCTCCCTTCTATCGAAAGATGCTAAAAAGTAGCCAATCCTGCCTTACCTCATCTTGCAGGAAAGTTTCACCCGTTTTATCAACGCGAAATCGTAGTAAGCTCACTAATCTTCAGAGAATTGCGCTAATCGAGCGAGCTTGCTTTGATTGAATTTCTCATAGCCAAGAACGTAATGTTTCATCCACAAAGACGGCTCTTCCTCTGGTATCTTATGCTCTACGTAGTTACGCTATACAATCTATACTACAGCTAGTAATGTGGGTCCGCGTATGATCGCTTTGTGCTCGAAAATGCATTCGCCTCTAATGCACCGGCGCTAGTGCAGCCAGCAGAGGCCACCAGGTAAACGCAGTAGACAGTAGTTATAGATACGTATATAGTCAGACAAGACTGGTGCATTTGCAGCAGAGTAGATAGCTAGGAGACAAAGCTTTCAGACAAGTGGCTTTGATCGTCACACGTGAGTATAAACGTATGTGCAAGATGCACACAGAGCGCAGTTGCATCTCGGTTGCATCTTACCCTTGACGTATACACCTAATGCAAATATTGTTGAACTTCAAGCATCAAGCGTATATATAGAACGGAGCAGTATGTCGATGCGCAGCCAACTATGTGTTATCTAATTCTCATTAACCATAGGATTCATCGTATGCATATGTTACTTCAAGATGGATTGATAGTGCATAAGACAACCCTATGGCCTTAGTTTTCAAGAAATACGAATCCTAGAACGCCTTACGCGTGACGTAGATGAAAATGTCCAATACTAGTGTATTTATCATGCCTCACGAATTTTGGAAATAAAGGCTTCAGATGTTATCTCGTGAAAAAACTTTCATTATCATATCATTTCCTGTATAGCTTGCATGGATTTTTTTAACGAGACTGAGGATAGGGATTTCTTTTTTTGATTTCTTTATCTATCCCTTCGTGTAAAGATACGGTCTACCCTGTGTTGTCCAGATAGCCAATTAGCTGAGCAATACAAATTGTGCACCCCCCCACCCCCTCCCACCACCCGACCAGCCCTTTATTCTGTCTCGTAGAACAAGAGTGGTGGGTTTGTTCGTTTTCTTTTTCCTTTTCATCCCCTTTTTATTATTTTTTTTACTTTTCTCTCCCCTTATCCTTCAAGAGAGATAGCGTGCTCACTCATTCCCAGCTTCCGGAAGTCTCCGCCTTCGTTTGTACACGTCCTACGAGGAAGTTTGATACTTAGCCAGTGTACCCCCGGAGTCCTTTTCACCAGGAGTTTAAACTTGTTTTCCTTTTATCCAAGAGTAAAAACATTCTCGACCCCCAGTTTCTATGCGATGCGAAAGCAGTGGACGGATCTCGCGAAAAAAATGGCCTTTCTCGTCGTGTCTAGCTCGTTGTCTAAGATAAGCGAAAAAACGGCGAGAGAAAGAGAAAGGGAGGGAGAGAGGAAGAGGGAGTGGTACGAGAAAAAGGATTCTTGAAAAGTGTCCGGGACGATCTAGAAGATTTGGTACATTTCCAGGTAGTAGCCCGAAGTTCTCACTCTTGAAATACTATACACAAAGCACACAGAGCACGTTCGCGCATTGTGCTCACCGCCAACGTTCCATTTAAGCGAGGCGCCCAACGTTGAGCCGCGTGGAATATAAAAGCTGGCAATTCTGGGACCGCGAGGATTTTGCAGAATCGCTACTCGCAAATGATAAAATAACAAGGCTCGTTTACGAGTTGGAGTATCAGGTTCTCGAGACTTGGGAAAGAGATAGGGATAAACATAGGCTGGTAGAAAATATATACACACACATATATATATATATATATACATCCCTTTGGTTGAAACCATCTTCATCCACTTACTTATAGTCCTATACTATCTACCTTCTGCGCGCATTTCTAATTACGGTAGCGGGCATTGTTTGTTGGTAGGTAAACTTCAACAGTTTTCCCTTTAACGTTTCTCAGTGGTAAGGTTGGTATAGGTTTACCCATCCAGACGAGAAAGATAAACAGCATCGCTTTTACACGAGGGAAAATTAAATTGGCAATTTTCGCAAGAGCCTCACCCATTTCACTATACTTTGGCAAAGTGGTGAGCGGCTCCCTTACCTATGCAGCCATGATCTTCGGATAGAGAAACAAGCCGTGTTAAAATATATATTTATTCTCTTCAAGGTATTCTTAACGTTCGAACGAGGTACTCGAAATTCTAGCTTGTTAGCCGCACGAGTATAGCGTAGAATTGACTTATTCAATATTCGTTAAATATTATGTATATTATTTTCACCTCGAGCACTTCCGGTAGGGAGGGTTCGGCGTTTCCGTATCATTTTTCATTTTGCCGCTGAATGAAATATTCCTTTCGGAAACTATTCTCATAAATTACTCCCTTGAAGCGGGCGAGATAATGTCCTCAAATCCTCAGGACGAACTTACCGCGTAGATCAATCTCGTAGAAACGCCGTAATGCTAACCTTTTCAAATTTTCCAAGGACTTTGGTCGTAAAACGAAGGATTCTTATATTCGCAAACTTTTTAATCATACAAGAATTTGCCATTGAAAATTACGTGGGCAATTTTGCGTAGATTAAAAGAAAATTTTGTTAAAGAATTTTGATTAAAATTTTTACTAAAAATTACGGAGTTCGGTTGGTAAGTTTCGAGCGTGAGTTTTTTCTTTTATGTACTTACACAAAATGAATACAGATAGGAGTAATCGTATTTATTGTTGGTAAAGGGAAAACTCATCATTTATCTTCCGTCTGTCATTCTATAAAGGTAAAGACTAATAAATCAATGGTATGCCTCGTGGGTATCTATAGTAATATTATCTTAGCTACTTCACCCTTTACCCCTTATTTTTGCCATTTAACAAACCCATCCTCTGGTCTGTGCTGCGTTTACTCACCACTCGTAACCGTCTATTACGTCAGGCATGTCTCTGCTAAGAATCCTTGTTCTGACGGAAGTCTACATTAAGTCAATTTACTCTTCGGCTATTATTATTATTATTATATGATCCATAACAACTGCACGGCAATACCACTTGAATCACTATTACGGAAAGAGATTCTTATTCAGACAGAAGTCAATGGCAACGTAGGCAACCGTATGGCGCAAGTATATTGAAAATTCATGTCTAATTATATCTTCAATAATCTGCCTGATTGCCATTACGTAATGCTTAAAGATGAAAATTTAATTTGAATTATCATTGCAACAAGGGTATCAAATTGAATTATAGATTTAAAAAGATTCTATGGTAATAATTTTTCATTTTTAAATTAGACCTTTTAAAAATTCTTTTTAACGTTACAGTCTGACAGAGTCTCTAATGACGCACTCGAAATTCTGTATCGTTCACAGCATCTCTGCCCTGGAAAATCTCTGTCGTATAAAAATAATATACTTTCTATGAACAGCCGTTATTGCTTTTTGGATTGACAGTGTGGCAAGTGGAATACAGACGGTTCCTTTTCACTATCCCGTTGTATTCCGTTCATTTGGCAGAACGTATTTCAGTTTATTATCCCTCAGGAATAAGAAGTACGACTTTTATGGTGGCATTATGGTTATATACAGTCGATTTCATTTCTTTAATACCAGCCAGTGTTATTGGTCTCTTTTCTATCCTTGAATGGTACATGTCATCATCTTCCTCCTTTTTTTCATTCCGCACTGTAGGAATAAGATGAAAAAGAACGTCCACGTGTGGAACATCAACGAGAGGAACGTTAAGGGTCCAGGGCGACCCTTTGTGTTGGCTCGAACTATGAAAGCAGGTGGACAATTTTCTGAAAGTGAATTACGAAACCGGCTGAATGGCCATTGTGGTCCAGCACCATTGCAAAGGGGTTAACGAAGTCAGAAATAAAATTTTCTTCCTTTCTGTAAAAATAGCCCTCTCCTCAATGGTAGTCTCCCTTATTCCGGACTGCTTGCGTACGTAACCAATAATAGTCTAGAGTTTTTCCTGCATAAAGGAATAATGGTCAATTTTATACTAAGCCTTACATACCCTTAATACCATTTTACTAATGTCTTTAGATGTTACTACCCCCTGTTATTTAATACATAATGGGAACTTTATGTAACGCGTACCAGGTGTCCCTACAGTTATCAATCAGATTGTATTATAATATATTTAGATTACATTGTATTTACTTTATTAGTCTGTTTAAATAATCTATGATTGTTTTCATAATTATTAGTTATTATATATACATATCCTATCCGTCCATGTGTGTATTTTAAGACACATCTTCGTGTCTGTTAAAATCAGATAAGGATTGGTGAGCCCTTTTGACTATTGATGGGTGTCACAGGGAAACTACTATTAAGGGATGGTAGACACGATGAGCTGGGGCCACCCTTTCTCACCGGAATACAATATAAGAGAATCGTTAAAAATTAAAAATAGAGAGGGAAAGTAAGATGGCGGCGAAGTATAAGGGAGAGAGCTTCTTGAAATTTAGAGCAACTCTTATAATTTATTGAAATTTCGGTAATTAAGATGGGTACGACAAGTCGTCTTGAGATTCGGGTAGTTCAGTTGAAGTAGGCGTAAATCCTATGGTCTCCTAACCTTCAATCTTTGATCCCTCTAAAATTTAACCTAGCCTTATTTCTGAAATGGCTTCTCCACCGTCCTATCACATTCCCAGACAGCTCGGCTTCGACTTCCTGAAAGTTATGCTCTCAATACCGGAAGTATCCTCTTATACAATATCACTTGATCTCTAAAGCCCCTTACAAAATTCTAAGTATCTACCCACCCTTGTTTTCCAGACCGGTAACGATCCTCAAGACGAAAACTAGGCGAGATTAAAACTTATCCAAGTATTCGTAATTGCATTGCAAATGAAGATCCGAGTACGTTAAGAGCGATCAAAGTCATGCTTTCAATTAACAACCCTTCCACTCAAAGTTTCAAGTCGCTTCTTCAGCCCCCGTAGTCCCTTGCCGCACAATGATCCTCCTTTGTCATCCAGTTCATTTACGCCATGACAGTTTTTCGACACCCCTTTCGCATTCTTCGTAAATTATTATATCTGATAATTTAGCTCAACGACACTTTCTTTCTCGCCCCGTATATTTCTCATGGTATACTAGAAAATGTTCGGTCGTAGATTCTAAGAGGCTTCTGGTTTACTTCAACAGTAATATCCTTACGGATGATGCTCCAACGCTATCTTGGCCACCGGTTTTATGAAAAGCTTACCGACACTTGAAACTCTCCACGGCGAAGGCCGTCACGTTGGGATTAAACTTTCCCGGAAGTTGCACTCTGGCTACTAGAGTCTCGCAAGCTCCGATTACCGGCGAGCACGGGATTGCACTTAGAATGCAACTTGGAACGCCGTTGAGAGCCCTCAAGTATTGCGTCAAATTCATACGGTCTCGGTTACCTCTAACGAATTAACAATAAAAGCACCTGTATCCGTTTTGAAAGCGTAACCATTCTTTAGACGTCTGCTTATATATATGTGTGTGTTTTAGCGCGCAAATTAGCGCATGCGCAAAGACATAGTACTATCTCCCAAAGAGTGCCCTTTTTTCCCCTCTATTTTTGAGATCCTCTGATAGAGGCGCAATCTTGACCGTGTTATTAGTAGTGTTTGGGAATCGATTGAGAACGTTCTAATATCTATAGGTAAGCATGTAGTTCGAGTAACTTATAAAAATATAAGTACAAAATCTTTAATGTGAAGGGATACTTGACGTCGTAGAAGCTTGCACGATAGATTAGGATAAAATTTAAAAATTTATATCGATTATGAAATTAAGTATTATGCCCAGACGACGATAGCTGAGATGACACGATTGCTCCTCTAGCAACAGGATGGACAAGTGATAGTTGGACATAGAGTGGACCTTTTTTCAAAAAGGTTTTCCTTAGCGTAATATCGAAGGTTCCCAGGAGTGGCAAACCTGCGATCCTTGGCAAATTTTGTGTCGTTGGTTAATAAGTTTTTCCCCTTGTTTACCATGTGGAGTCATCAGGAATCATCTGCCCTGTGTACTCTTGGCAATATCCTTGCGAGATCCTTCTCAACGCGCCCTTAGGAATATTGCCCTTAGTACTTGACATGGTCTAAAGGATGGTAAAGTAAATTCCCGCTTAATGATACTGTTATGAGGGATGTGGGAGGGGGTGAAGGGATCAAGAGAGATAAGATCCAGGAATGAGGATCGCACAGTTTCCTATATCATATACATGTATATATATTTGGCGCGTCACATTGAATTTGTTCAAATTTTTGTAACGCTAGGCACCCAGAGCTTCGATGGGCATAGAAAGCATTACGTTAGGTCAGGATAGGGTAGAATTCAAATGCTGTGACGTCCCGAGATTTAGCTTTTTTTATATATAAAATGCATCAGCTCCTTATTGTGAACGTCGCTTTATAGTCGCCCTGTCCTCAAACTATACGAACGTCACATTTATATTATAAGTTTTGGTTCTCTGATCGTTTTCATGGGAATCACCCCTTAGCCTTTCACCAAGTTGCATAACATATATACAGGATGAAACAAAAGCAAAGAAAGCAAACTCAGAACTCGCGGGTGCCTATCATTTTCGTTGCCGCCGCGCTATCATTGCTTATCTTTAATCGGCTCTTATTTCAAAATTGGAAAACGCAATTTCCAGCACCTGTATTTTTTCCCAAATACTGCTCTCTTCGAGTGCGTGAATTTTGAAACATCCTGTACGTATATTCGTATCATAGTCCTTTCGTCAGACACGGCTCGATATTGTTTCCACTTCCTCCGAGGAAGGACCCTCGTAACCCCCTCGCGTTATTGAGTTTACAAAACATTCAATTTACCAAGAAGTATCTTTACTCGCGTAAAACGAAATTTCGTGAAACTTACGATTTTACTCATTTTCCGCCTTTTCACTCTGAAATACTTCATCCAACTCAATCTTAGTCGAGATTGAGGATTTACTCGATACCAGAGGTACCTATTTTTCACCCTCGATCGAGAACTCTTATAAAAAGCTTTATTTTTATTTTTTATAAATATATTTCTCTTTTTCGCTCTAGGTCATACACGGGGTTCACATAGAACCTGCCCACGAGGTCAAGAAACGCAGTGTCAATCAACCCCTCAGAATTCTCTTGTGGTACGACGAGAGCGTTTATCGGTAAGTACTGAAATATAAAAATTTCATAAAATTTCTACAGCTCCCATTTCATGCCTCGTTCTTTCCTTCGAATCATTAGTTTTCGTAAATCCATTTATCACAAATATGAATGGCCTTATCTGGTGCGTTATGGACAATCAAAAAACTGTCCCTTCTATTTTCCAAACAGTACAATCTAAGTAGGACGATCAAAGGCAAATCAATGTGTCAGTATTTCTTTATCGTCTAGCAATTTTATTGTATTCACAAATTTTCGATATTAATCAGTAAATCTAAATAAAAGAATGGCTTGCCATCGCCGAAAGCTTATCCCCTATATTATTAATCATGACGCATAGAACATCAGTCTAAAAATCGAAGTATGTGCGTAGGACTGATAGTCGAACGGTGCCTTCATTAGATTGCTGTGGGTACCAGTAGGAAACCAACTGCATTAGCTACAGTAAGTTTCACATAACAGTTGCACTAATTATACTGTAGAATCTGCGCCAGCACTAATAAAGTCCATTGACTTTGCCGAAGTTTGCCGCAACTGGATATCAGTGTTTTGTCGACTAGCACGATATTGCCTCTTGACTCTTGGATCGTTTCCACCGAATTTACGGTTACGTAACTTCGAACCTTCCTCGCGTCGTCTCCCAGTCTACATATTATTTTGTTAGCAATAAAAACAATTTCCTGTACACGTATATCATAGAAATAACTGGCACGACCATTATGGTAGCCAAAAATCATTTTTGCTTCGTTCTCTCGTCCAGTTTGATTGTGCAAAATTTTCCATAACCCTATATCAAACGAGAGAAATGTTCTTCGCGTATTTAACCGAAAACACGACCGAGTAATCCATACCGTGTAAAATTCACACAGTAGGTACGTTTCATACCTAACCAGACATTCGCATGGGCCTCTCAGCAGCCAATTTGCAAGGCGCGTTATAAACCGCGCGTCTCAGCATATACCAAAACTTTTCACTAGCCGGAAGTTTAGCAGTTGCTAAACGCCTTTGCAGCTCCCCGGATAAACTTTAAGGCGCGTCCACAAGTTTCTGCATGAGATTTCGCGAGATTCGCCTCGTATACTTGTAAACAAGATTCTACGTCTCTAAACAACTTCACGTCGAATAAGGATAAAATCGGTCGAACATGGCATGAATAGGGTGGGGAGTAACGGGGCGGGTGGGTGGCCGGGGGGGGGGGGAGGCGCAAGAGTTTGATAGTCGAACGATGTATCTAGGGGTAACTGAAAGAGAAAGAAAAAGAAAGTTATAAAAGAAAGCTTTCTTCAGTTTACCCAAATCTACCTCGTCAACAGCGAATAGAAATCTTTTGGAAATCGTCGCGAGCTTTGAAATCTTCCTGTTTCGCGAACTTCGCGCGATATACGTAACTCCTGTTACCGAAGCCTCCCGATAAAGCCTCGAAATTTTTCGAAAGCTCCATCGCGCCGGAATCGCTTGCCTTTCGCAAAATTTGAATTTCAATTCCGTCTCGAGAGCTCTACGTCTCTCCTACGAATCTGATAAGGATCGTCGCCATCGTCCTCGGTTCTCGATATTCCGCAAATACTTGGATACCTTCGACGAGGGAATTTCCTCTCCCTTCGTACTCTTGCATATCTACCTATCTTACTCTCTCGCTCTTTTTACCATCGCTGATATCATTCGTACGCGTTCCATTCGGCCGGATCGATCGTATAAATAGTTTCCTTTCACCCCGTCTACTGGGCCACGAAATATCGCAATTTTTCATATTATTCAAGAAAAATATTACTACTCCGTCGCTCTATAATCCTATGCGTTGTTACGGCACGCTATTACCTTTTTTTCGTAAATATACGTATTCCTTTTAGACACTTAATCTAGTTTCCGAGTGATCTATCGCATTCGCGATGTCAAATGTAGATCAGCAAAAAAATATACCACTTAGCGATATTACCTGGGGTAGTCATGTCATTTGATGTGCGTAGCAAGTCGTGTGATTAATATTTGAAATCATTTTATTTAATCATTGTATATCCACGTACTGTGTTCTAGATATAGTGTCATGAATATCAGACATTATCATTTGCACATTGCCATTGCGAATGATACCGATCACGTAATCGCAGCCTGAAGTAAAAGTAGCATGGAAAGACAGAGTATCGTGGAGATTCTCCTATGACTTTCTATTTACAATAAGGAAGGCACAGTGCTTAGTGTCAGTTTATGCTAAAAGGATACGTACGCCAGTAGTCGGAAGTTATCCTAGTCACGGCTTTACACTGTGCAAGAGTCCTCTCTTTAGCGCCATCTGGGAGAAGGTTACTGATTTCACTTTTCACCGGGCTATCTGCATGCTCAGTCAATACGTATAGACAAAGGCATAAGTAAATCTCCGTATGATACCGTGTTACCGTACGGTGATGACTCGAGTCATAAATCATTCCCTTATGGCGAGTATGCAACTTGCTCGTCTAACCGGTTGGCAAGCTAGAATATTCACCAGAAATTACGACACTGTGGATGAGCGTTAAAAGAAATGAAAAAAAATTACGTGGCTCAAGCGCACAGCTATTTGATATTTACGTAAAAAGAAATGGCAAATTTCATGCAATTTTTAAGTTCGCAATATATCCCCTGTTAATAAACGAGTCACCGTATTTTTCAGCGATACGCTCGAGAAAATAAAGTTCCCACGAAACGTATAAAAAGCTTGCATCGTATATACAGGTTAGTGGGCACTGTGCTTCATGTAGGAAATCGAAAGGAAAACCAGGAGTATTCGGCCAATATCGGTTATACACGGACAGCGAGTAGCGATAACGTACGCGCGAATATTGCGGTGGGTTCAAACTGGATTTTTGTTTTTCGTCCCTTCTCTCTTTTCAGCTTTTTCTTCTATTTATTCGTGGAAAAAAATTACATTGGTAATTAACTTCATAACTATGGGGCTCGAATGTCCGAATTTCGTACTGTGCCTGGTCTGCATATGTGCACGTATCAAATTGCATTCGTGCTACTATAATTGCAAGCACCGAAATTCCCTGGTAAAAAGTTCAGCAGGTGTCAGGTATACCTGGTGTATGTATATATGGGTATAGTGGAAAGTTCACATATTTGCCAGACGGTCTGGCCGTACTAAGCCGTTCGGATAAGTTATGCTCATTGAACTTTTGCAGAGGGCTGTACGATAGGGCAGTGCAATTGGCATGGCGAATTTATTATGCGAATTAAATCATAACGACTGGAGGAAGCGTTAGTGGTCTCCCTCTTTCTCTGCTTTTTATATATATTTTTTTCTTTTTCTCTTCAATCCGAATATTAAAAAGTCACCCTGATCGAAGACCCTCTCGAATTCCATAGTGGATTCGACTATGGCAAAGACACTGAATTTTTCTTTTATTAATCATTCACGCCCAGTTTTTACCTCTCAGCCAACAACCCCTCAGGAACGATAATACCATATCGATGCACGTATTTTCTCAGAGTATACAAAACTCTACGCATGTAGCAAATGTGTTTTTCAAGTGAATTAAATGGGATTCCCTAATTGATCGTGCTTATTTGTACTTTTTTTAATTGTTTTTCAATAACACCAAAATATTCCCTTAAATCATCGCTTAGCATTTATATTTACCCACACGGTTTGTATTTCTGTTAGGGTAATCACTTCTCGCCCACGTTTGACATACTCATACCAGTCGTACGCATATGTGCGACAGGGCATGCATCACTGAATGTGTGGGCGGAATATTTTCTCACGACTCAGTGTACCTCAAAGTATAGGCTCCGTACTTCGCTGTACGTTAGTTTAATCAAAATCAACTACTCTCGCTTCCAATATATTTGCCTGTCAAATATCAACAATATAAATTTTTGATTGAAAAATACATCGGCAGAAAACTTTTGTATTTCAGTATAATTAGTATAGAAACGACGCGTTTCGAACACTTCGTAACTACAGTCGACTCATCGTTTCGACGATAGACAAAGATATAAAATTTCATACAATTTTCAGTACCTTTTCGTGTCTCAGATAACGAATATTTTTTTACGAACTTTGTTACCATGTTTCTCATGAGCTTCGCGAACTAAATAAAAATTTATAGACATCTTAGTCAAGCGGAACTGTATGATAGCTATGGTTACCTTCGCGTCATATTTTGTGGGGGTAATAAAATGTAAAGTAGCCTGCAACGTATAATGGTTGACGTTGGAAGTCTGCATGAATGTCGAATGGTGGTTTGAAAAGCTCACGTAAAACTTTAGAAATTTTTAGCCCGCGCAAATAGAACAAGTCCCCGTGTTGTTTCTGTGTGTTTGTACGTACAATATTTTATATACACGACTGCAGGGTGCGTCGTGTCAAAGGATGGCCCCTAATTGGACGTTTACGTTTATTCACGTTCGCAAATTGTTCCTTCGGTCAATGTTTTACGAGAGTCAACAGTGGAGCTCCCACAGTGCTTTACAGTGAAACCGTGACGTTTATAGTCATTCACGCGGTTATCTTTTCACTGGGTGTAACGGCTATGCTCGAGCACTAATCATTTATTAGCAAAAGATATTGCGAAAAATATAGAGCCGATTTACGAGTAAAATTTACTTTTTATTTTGACAGATCGAAAACAATGAAGTCCGTACAGCAAGTCGCACGTGGCTTCGCGTACAATTTTTCTTAGGAACTTCTTTCTGCTTGTTCATTGCAGAGAGGGATTTTTGGTTTGGATAAAAAGCCCAGATTTGGAAAGTACTGCAAATTATCTTTTTTCATCCCTTCTGATATGGTATGTCCACAGATTATAAATTTTTTTACATATTAAAAAATTTATTCACTCTTTTCTTAGTTTCCTATTTCATCCCTTAATTCTTCCTTTCTTTACTCTCCCTCGTTATTTTATCCATGCCGATAATGGTTTCCATTCCTAAAGGGGGGCTAATCGAAAGAAAATATTGTCCAAGGTTTTTCTCCCGTAGTCCATAATCATCCCTTGCTCGAGATAAAGGATCCATAATTCCAGTCGGCTCCATAAAAATTTCCATCCTGCTGCTATTAAAAATTTATACAAGAATGATATCTCTTAACCGCACATAAAATACGCAGTCACTTGAGAGTTATTTTCATATTTTTACGAAAAATAAATCGATACTCATGTATTAGTTAACACTTAACATGTGACTATTTTCACTTGACGAAATAGAAAGGTATTTCGTCGTTGCGTATGACGTGTAGGCGATTTCAATATATACATATATTGAAATCAATGACAGTAATAGAGAAATATTTATATCGCACCAGTTTCCAGGAAAGGTTATCGAGCCGAACTTTCCTATGAATTCCGATCCATTTAATATAACGCGTTTCCATCGCACCGGCCGTCACCACTATCGAATGAGCTTTTGACATAATCGTAGCAATTATGGCTGTCGTCACACCTGCATGTGGCTTTGCATAATTGGTAGGAAGTGTCAGAATGAGAAACGCCAGGGTGGTAAAGCTCACCCGTGCTCTCAACTAGTTGAGACACAACCCTTGGAGAAGCTTAAGCTTTTATCTGAAACACAAAGGATTCCATGAAAATTACTATTAAAATATATGATGTGCTTCGGTGCTATACCAAATAGCACGTAACACGGTGATGAGCCTAATAGGTAACATAAATTTAGAAATATTTTTTTTTCAAAATTGAAGAAAAAATATTTTTTTGTTGTTTAAGAGTCTTGCAACAGTAAGATAAATTTTTCTTTTCTTTCCGTAATAAATTTCTTTAATATAAACTTTTGACAAACGCAAAATATAAGTCTCAGTTTTCATGCCCCAGTTGCTGCAGAACCTTCGCATACATTCTTAGACACTGGTATCCTGAATTCTCGTGCTATTCAACTTGACTCTTGGTCGATGCACATAGACGTTACTTTCACTGAGAGTCAAACTGGGCGCAGCTCGACGCCATTAAGTTTCTTCAATCGGATGGGGATAAAGGCCAAGAGAATTTACCAGGAGTTCAGGATCGCACTCGTAATCCTGAAATTCCAGTCTAAGTCCCATCTTTATTGCGTACTCTTATTTGAAGTACTGAAGCACTCCCAGAGAAGTACCTCTATACATATACCCGAGAGAAATAAGGAGACAGAGAAAGTAAAGGGATACTTCTTGAGAGGTTTCTCTTATATTGAAACTATTATTGCTACTGATCCCTCGTAAAAATCAAATAAAAATTTCATCCCGAGAACACGATTGCTAAAGGACAAAATGGAGTCTCGTAGACTCGGAATAACTAAACTGAAAGAAAAGTTACCTCTTTTTTTTTTATTCAAACCCGAATCTCACGATTTTACTCAATTCTTATATGCATTCTGAAATTATGATTATTATTTTACTCCTAGCATTGAATATATCAATACATTTTAATAACTGGTGGATTCCCAATTATTAACTAGGATAATCAATAGACGTTGCGTGCCAACGATACGATCCCAGGATAAATCTAAGATTTGATTCGTCCACAAATATTTAACGGGTGTGTCACTTGACTTATTTCATTAAAGGAAGATTACTAATTCGATTCCTTCAACGAAAATTAAATGGAATAAGTGTCAGTCAAGTAACGGCAAAGCCTTTCCGTTTAAATTGTTCAAATTGAAGTTTATATAATTTGTAAATACGTCAGCTACGTGGTACTACATTGTTAATACAAAGTTAATATATTCATTTAATATCTTCGTCGCATGGAAATTGCATATAATTTAAATGCCTTTTACATTATAATCTATTCTTCGTCCTTTGAAGTCGTCTGCTATAATATTAATCTTATTTAATTATTTTCCCATCTATTTATTCCAGTCCTAAGATATATTTATAAAATTTAAATAATATTTCTTTAATATTCTACATAGCTATATGCTGCTCCTTCGGTGTACCTTGCTTGCTCTTTTAATATTTAAGACATGGATATTAAATATATATACCGTATATCTAATGTAAGATGCTTTTAATATTGGCACACTCAGTAATGCATTTCATTTGGTAATTTCTTGATGTCTCTTTTCTTATTCATATCTACAAATTTCCAACGTAATACTTATTTCGCCAATCACTTTGATCGATGGTATAATAAAATTATTTATTTTCAATTTTTTTATTATAATTTCAGCTACTTGCCACTTCGGCCGAGTAGTTCAAGCAGGAAAGTTACTTTAGCTTGTTGTACGTACATCGCAGTGCTACCAACTTTCCGGCCTATCAGAGTCTCTGCCCACCTCCAGCCTCCGAACGTCAATAAATTATCAAGTAACTTCTACGCGATAGCCACATATCTCAAGTGACGTATTTCAAAGATTTCACTCGCTAAAAGGTTATCGGCGTTTACGTGAGAAGGAGGATTTAATTGCACCGAGCTGTCATTCGCTCCGTGACGAAGGATAATAGTCTGCCGTATCCGCGGGAAATAATTAAATAATAATTATCATCAGTTAGTGTAACGATAATTTGAAATAAAATTGCGTCTGGAACGATAAACGCGTTTATGCGGACGCGCCTGCACCGGACACCTGTGTCGTATAACTTTTTCTTCTTGAGAATGGTTCCTTGCGAATAAAACAATTTCGATGAAAATAGAAAACGTAGAAAGTGAGAATAAGCGATGAAAGGAATAAGTGACTCGATTCGTAAAGGGGTGGGAACGTTTTATTCCTCTTTTCCCTTTCCTTCCTTCCCCTCGTAACTATCTTAACGGCTATCGTAACGAGGTTTCTAGTTACTTTTCAATCTTATCGCGAGAGGCGTCTCTCGCGGTAACGTAGTGCCCGTTGTGTCACGAGGCAGTACGCGCCCGCCTCTCAATTAAGTGGGGCGAGTGTAAAATTTTAACGAGATGCCATAAATTTTTCTCCTCCTCGGAAAAGCGTATACCCGAGCGTTCGGGTCTGGCGGTTGGGAAGGAAAAAAAGTTTTGATTAAATAAATATAATGATAATTTAGACGACGATGGCGAGTGGCCAGCATGTACCGGCAGTCACTGGTGGTTCAAGTTAATGACCAGGAAATGAGAAAAGGTGGCCCAAAAAAAAGTGAAGTCGAACAATCCGTGACTCTGGGTATAGAGAAGGGATGGAAGAGCACTTAATGCCTAAATGATACTGTAGCCGGGTTGAAATATGTCGTAAAACGTTTTAAGAGAACAATTTCGTCTTAGGAGATCCCTCGGTCTGCCTTGGGACTTTCATTTATGTGGATCGTCCAAGAAAAACCTTTCTCAGCCTTTCCCCACGTTTCATTAATAAAGTCCTGACGTCCACAAAAAAAAAAAGAAAAAGAAAAGAATGCCGTCTTTTTACGTCTTAAAAATCCATACCTAAATATTTCTTCTTATTTCGATATCAATACTTATAATATTTTTCACTCAATCTATCTGACGTTATAGCGTCCTCGTAACTGGATGCGCTGAGGACTGCCAGAATTTCCGAATCAATTAGACTTTCCTTTTGACAATATAACCTGCATTCGACTTTCTTCCAAGCTCCCTGAAAGCATCCCCTTTCGCGCGTTCACTTCCTGTACCCACTGCACGATCTAGTATCTAGGTTGCCGACGTACAGCATCTCTTCCAAGATCAGGATGCTCTCAAACCCTTGTCAGCGCCGAACGCTCAGGAATATATCCCTCGTCGTTTAATCTTGTCGAATCCCTTCCTAATTATAATAGTAATTACGCGACGAAGGCCTGGATTGGGAAATACGATAGGTGTCACTTCAGCCTTCCGCTTAAGCAACACCGGAAGCGTCTTAGCGATCCACGCGGAGAGGTTGGGGAAAGAGGGCTCTCCGATTTTCCGGACTTTTCTAAGTAAATGCAAATTTCTCTTTGTCACGAACGAACCTCTCAGATTATTCACCCTGATGCGAACGTTTCTCCAGGGTTGGTAGCGCGGTCGTGTCTCCGTCCGGTTTGAGGCTTCGTTTCACGAATAAAGACAGACGCCGTAGTGTCGGGTGGCGTCGCCTAATAGAATCTCAAAGAAGGTTGTACAAACTGTTTTCCATATATCCCAAAGCATTTTCCGAGTGACGTTGTGTGAGATGAAATTTGTTAGGAAGAGGGAAATGAACAGAGGAGGGGGATGGGGGGACGGTCGATAAATTAAGAAAGAATTTTGGCAGGATTAAAAAGAGATATTAGCTGGAAAAATTTGGGGTAGGAAAAAAATTAATATTACCCTCAGCCAGAGGGTGCTGGAATTAATTGACATGTTGCGTCAGAGACAATTTCGACGCCTCCTCGACGGGGGTTCGTCGTCGCGACGACGACGTCCCAGGGACGACCCTTCTCGCTCCTCACTTATTGCTTAATAACTTTCCCCGCAGCTATTTGCTTTAATTACAACATTTCGTAGCACCGTTGAGATTTTCAGAACGAGCATCCTCGACGCTTGCATTAATTATCCAGAATCACGTTTTCACGTTTTCTTTTAACCGTCTGCCTACGATTACATCCAGCTAGTGCTTGAGTGTGCGTTAGCCGTGAGACTCTCTGGAACCTTCATTTTACGTAATGTCATGGGCATTGCTTTTGACGTATCTTTTTTAAAAAATTATTCTCTCGTGTCTAGAAAGCTTTTACCCTATTGTTATTGCAGTGTGCACGGCGTGCTGATACTTACCCTTTATGAGCGTCGCGACGCCTTTGAAATGTCAAGAGCGTGAATTCATACAGTGAGAATACCCGAGTGAATTTCGTATTTTAACACTTTTTATAAATATACAGGTAACGAATGTCACTGTAATTTATCTTATTCAAAACTCTGTATAGCTTTTCTGTATCAGGGATTATTATATTTATACATCATAGGGGTTGGGATCATCATCTACCGTCTAAGGGAGTCTCTCGATGCTCGTAAGTTTTTGAAGATGAACCCGGAGTCGCTACGTAGACGTTGTCAGGGAGACTTTCTGAGGTTGCCTGAATAATGTACCGTTGGCATATTTACCATAATGTGCAAAAGTTCTCGATACAGCTTCTCTCCGAAAATCTGAGCGAAACTCTCGAATCTCAATGGGTACAGGAGTGGTGGAAGCTGTACCGAGTACCAAAATGGAAAGGAGACCCAGGGGAAAGTGAAAGAACAGTCGAGAGTGTTAGAATACCAGTATCTTAAGGTGTGTACCCTTGATGCAACCCTCTGGACCGACTCAAGGATGCTGGGATGTTTAAGTCAACTTGTGTCGCTCCTTGGTGGTCCAGGGGGTTTGAGAAAAGGGGCGAATGCTCGTTCATCATTCTATTTATCCCGTGTCAGACGCATACTTCATCCTCGTGAACACTTTCTACGTCCCTTAACCACCTTCAGACATCCCTTCTTAGATATACATACTTATCCTACCTTCCTTCTCGCTCACCCTGTATAGCGGCAGCAGCCACTGCCAAATATCGTTTTGGGCGTCTCCAAGTAAATGCGCTACTGGGACTTTATGATATGCCCTACCGGGGGTGTAAAATTTCAGTCCCTCTTTATTTCCTTCTTCATAAGGGGTCGTTCTTGTTCCATGATAATTTACACAGAGACGCGTCACTATCAGACAAGACGACCCTATTGTCTTGTTCAATAAATTTATTCCTTTCAACGCTCCATCCTATATTGTACAATTTTTTATGGGTTCTCGAGTAAAAATTTTAACAAACGCGGATTAAATAAATTTATAATTATTACGTAAAATCAATTGATCTGCCCGGAAGCTCTAGCTTCGTGATAATAATAGATATAAATTATATATTCCATTTGAAAACATTAGTCAGATAAGGTGAATAGGAAGTACACCCTTACGAATGACGTAAGCACCGAGTGGATCTAAGAAAAAATTTGCATAAGACTTGTCGTCTCCAAGAAGAAGCCATTTGAAGTGAAGATTCTGTAAGGCAATATACAGTGTCTGGGTCTAATTCTCTGTCGAGTTAGTTTTGTCCGTGAACGAGAAGGAATCGTAAGGACTTGAGGAAAAAACGTTGAAACAGAAAAAAAAGGGAGAAAAAGGAATAGAAGGAAGTAGAAGAAAAGATGAAACTTGGGATATAAAAAAATCCCTCTTTTCTCAACGTTCTCGCGTTTCACGATGCTGCGGACTCTTATCCTTTTTTTTTTTCATAGTTACTTTTTTTTTCCCGTTTACTTCACGCGGTCGGTAAAACTACCGGTAGTGACGCAGACCGTGTTCGAAAATGTTTTATTACCGTAGGCGACGTTTCATTCCCTCGACGCAATGCGTATTTGTCAGCCTGTAAATAATTTTCGTGTAAATTTACAAAGTACACTAGAAGTTAGTGTCAGGCTCACGTATCACTTGACATCGTGTCCGCAATTTTACGTTATACCAAAATGCTGCACTTCTCTGGTTTTGCAGGAATTTACTGGAAAATTACATGGCTACAAAATCATTGTGGAATTCCGGACGAGAAGCCCTGCAAACATTTTACCTCTATGGTTGGTACTACATGCCATAAAGTACATCGCGCTAGCCTAGAATGTAAAATATACGCTATAGGAAATTATACATTTTCAATGTCTGTACTGATTTAGTATGGAAAATCATACGGTAGATGGGCAACAGGCAATACGTGATACGTGGATAAACTCTATACGTGTATATAGATTCTCCAATAGCAATTCAGTCCAGATTGAATCCCTCATATTATTAATTAATCACGAATAATTAATCAAGGGTGATTATAATACAGCCCTAAACCGATACTCGGTCAACTATAGCATATACATACGTATGCACCGACGCGTAAAACTGGGTCAAACAAATCTCGTAAAGTCTTTACTGCAATCTATGGATTCTCAAACTTTCAAATGGTTTCACCGAGTTTCTCTCTGTTCATTCCTCTCCTTTTTTTCCTTTTCTTTTTTATCCATTTTTCTGCTTTTCCGTCACGTTTTCCCCGACGAACCGCAAGATTTCCTTTATGGCCGCCTTATGCATGCTAGTTTACTGCCACTTAGAGGTCGTATGTACATACATACATATATATATATATATACATAGCGTGTTTTTGAGGACCATATCAAACTTTTATTCTCATTCAATCGGCTTCCGAAGAATCTACGACGGTACACTTGTAAAACGCCTTTAACCAATGCTCTTGTATTATATTGAAAATTGCAAATTCAATACGCAGTATAGTATAATCATATTTTCTAAAATGTGCCACTTGTCTACATATTTTACAATAAAATCAAGAATTCGCAATCAGCAATAAAATGTCACCACACGAGCAAATAACGTAATAGAAAATGAATGATATTAATCGTCGTTCTCGTTTCTTCGCTCGAGTAGACGTCATACCGGAAGTCATCCTCTCAAACAAGTATTCCATCCAGTGAAACAGCGAGGACATCTTCGGCCCGTAGAAATTGTCACTCTGTCGTTCTAGTCTAAAGTTACTATGTATATACCTATATAGCCATATAATTTGAGATACATGGCGTCGCTTTATTCGAGACATATCTGCAATTCATTGCAGCTTTTATTCCTTCGTAACACGTAAACATGTACAATATATGTATAACAGAACCCTCGGCGTCGTAGTTGTTATGGATTTAACGATTCGGTATAAAAGCAAAATTTGTAAATCTTAATTTTCAAAACTTTTATCTCCTATATTAAGTGTAGTTTAAATGCAAGAACATGTACGTTTTTTTATTTGACGAAATACCGATTTGAAATTGCCTTTAATGAAACATATTTTCTTAAAACTTTCAATCGGTGCTCTTTAAAGTAAACTTATAAAAGACGTCGTCTCTTCCTTAGTACTCTAACAATCTCCACTTCTCGTCCTCTCGTCTTTCTGCGAGATGACGAATGGAGAGAGCTGCCGTAGAAAAAATGTGGCTGTGGACCATTATTTCTCACTTGGTCTTCTCTGGACGACATTGCATTCTGAGGCTTGACGTCTTTTGGCTCCTTTTTCCTTCGCCCCATCCTAGCCCCCTTTTATACAGTCTTTTTCTATCTTCGCGACACTTTCAGCCGCTCCTGGCCACTTGACTCGAAAAAATGTCTCTCCTCTCTCGTTTTCCTCCGTATCTCATCTCCAATATTGCTAGAGTGCCATCCTAGTTATATCAACCTACTTTACATTGCCTTGAACCGGGATGCTTTAAGACTCTACAGCATTCATCTTCCTTCCGATTGGCCACTAGATGTACTAAGGATATAACAACGTAAGCTTATTTACGAAGAAGTTGAAGATAAATGCCTGTACCACTTGTAGCTTTTTTTATATATATATATATATATTTATTATGCTTCATCTTCCTGGAAACTCGAATTCATTTATTTACTTGCTCTTTCAGTTTTATGGATAGACTACCACTACTCTCTCCCCTCTGTCTCCACCGCCAATCTGCCTTTCTCTCTCTCATTCTGTCTTTACCACCACTTCCTTTTCTCCTACAGAGGATCCTCTTTGTTTTACCATTTTTAGAATTAACGGTCTCCACCCGTACAATTTATCTTTTCTTACTGAAGTTTTCATTCAACGTTAATTCACCATTTCTTCGTCCTAAAGTTCATGAGGTCGCAGAGTTCAGCTCAGCTGCCTCTACTGTCCCTTTTTCCTCCTTTACTAATTTTCACTAAATGAATTCTTTATCTTGCTTGCGTATAATGATATCCGTGCTATTCAGAATTTTTTAAGGGTCAGATTTCTCATTAATCGATTCCAACCCCAACGTTTTCCCTATGCACTCTCGGCTTCGGTTTTCCACGTTATCGTGATTTCTCGCCTCGCTGACGTTCTCGTTAAGTGGTTTTTCGTTTAATTACGGCCACGACCCTGCAAGCCAGTCGGAGTACCAGTATGCGTGGAAGAGCTATGGGCAGCATTGAAAAAAAAATACGGGTTGAGGGTACAAAAGAGGGAAGGAAAAAAACAGGAGGGGCAGAAGAAAGCAAAAAAAATGAACAACAAGGCCGACCACACACGCCCGTTTCCTCCCACCGACGGATGGGATGAAATGCTCGAATCGGTCCTGTGCGGTTAGCTTGGACGACGGACTCGACGTTTTCCGGTTAAACGAGTCTGACAAATGACAAAGAAACGATTCGTACAATGCGATTGCACGGTAGACCGGTCCTGGCATCCTCGCGTAGCAATACTTCGCCCCGTACGTACCGTACACAATTATGGTATACCTATATACATAAAGTCACCTCCGCCATTTCCGCACAGTCCACTTCCGGTGAAAATGTATTAGAAACGTTGGCAAATGCTGCAGCCTTCACTAAATTATTAGGGTGTTTATCCGCTTTTACAATTTATAGTATCTATATAAGTACTCCTCAGTATGCTTATGCTCTTATTTTGAGCAGTACTATAATATGCTTATCCTACTTCCAGGCATCGTCAAATAAACGTAGGTATAAGGGTATTCTCGATCCTATAAACGTCATCCGGCAGAAATCACATCCTGAATATTACAATGTTATTTTTCAGCTCTTATTTTTCCTTATCTTACAAATCATGAATAGATCATCGTCATCCCGAGCATCATTCCTTAACTTCATACATTTGGGTCAAGTTGAAGACTTTAAACAGATTGTTTTTTTTTTTTTCTCAAATAAGGTTAATATCGGTTACCGATTGTGTGCAGCATTGTATTTCTTTTTTCTTTTTCATCGACCCTCTGACATCTTCTTCCGTTGATATATCAAGCCTATCCTCTTTATCACAGACCATCACCATCCGGTTTGTCTGTTTCACGGAAAACTTTACAACCCGGCAAATCTCAAAAGCTAAAGACACTTCCGCTCCATGAATCCTCGTAGGCTTCAGGATTCAGTTGGGTTTTAGGATCGCGTGCAGCGACTGGCTAAACATCTAACAATCCCGTTTGTCTTTCCACCTCCAGTGTTTTCAGGGGCGGCCAATTTTACACCCCATAAACCTAAGGGTAGAATTCCTTTGGTTATACCATACATGTGCCACATGGAATACTTGATCATACTATATGTATATATATATACTTACACTATATATACCACGCCATACGCATTTTTATACGGTATGGATAGGATAGTACATATTGTATCTATATGTCTATATGGAACGCCTAACTGTCCCTGTCGTCCAGATACATATAAAAAGAAAAATAGCGCTAGATTATGACGTAGGGGATGACGGTGCGAACGTACACACGTTACCCGTGTGCGCCTGAGAAGTACGTGTCGTATCGCAATATTATCTTCAACGTTTTATTGTCAGTCGACGTAGGGCGGACCAGGGCCGTGATAAGCCTGGGCCCTCAGTGGGCGGCTCAGGTTGCTGGTTTACGGGCTCGCCGTAAAATATGCGAGCCATTTATAACGGGTGTCGTGGTCGCGAAAACAGAGGACTTTGGATGAAAGGAAAAGAGACAAAAAGAAAGGAAAAGATAGAAGGTTGAAAAACGTGAATGGAAAAAATTGTTACGGTCGTATATACGAATTTTTTATAACGTGTGTGTACGCCCCTATGTCTGCGTACATATGTGATTCCCTGATATAATAAAAATATCTCTTGAAATATCTACCCACAAATTTAAATGGTATTAGTACGTCGCTTTTAAGATCATTTCATTGATTAGGGCCGTTTGCATTTATACGTCGTTCCACTTGCTGAGAATTTATATGAAAATTTTATCGGGTTTTCAATCAACGTTATAGATTTATTTTCGACGCGCTTTACGCTTTAAATCATTCAGTTAAAAAGTCAGGATGCCAGTTTTACGGGAAAATATATGGTCTTTGACATAAACGAAAAATTGGTTAAATTAGTATACCAAAATTCAATACATTATTCGCGAGACGCATTACAACCGTGTTTCTAAGTTCTCTAACGAAAGGAGATCAGACTCATGTAAGATATGAAAGGTCGCTGTACGTTCAGTATGCTTTGACATTATTTCATATTCCTCCTGTTTTATTCAAACGTTGCTTATTTAATCACGAGGATTGCAATGGCTCCGTGCCAGCCGGCGCTGAGCCACCATCGCGAAACACGAAGAGTATCATGATTTGAACACGGAAATATATATAAATTTATGATAACGATAACACCGCCCCCTGCCCCCCCTCCCCCCACTCTCTATCTCATTCTATTTTACCATGTAAACCAATGCAGGATACTAAATTCGCATTTACATTAATATATTTGCAGCTCGGATACACAACTGGTCATGGGAATTACCAGGAGTGAAACTACGTTTAAAAATGCTATTTATTTAATAAATAAGTATATGAGATTATTTTTAGAAAAATATGAAGTTTCAAAATATTTTCCATACTGTCAATTTTTCTGTTGGAGCAAAATATTAATTTATGGATAGGTCTTTGAGCCAGTAGCTACAATAAGTGTCGCGTTAACACTTTAAAGTGTGTATTAGGATCGACCCTTGAAATCATGACTAAATTATTTCGTAGAAAATATTCACGAAGCTCTTAGAGAAGTCCAGTGGGAATTTTTCTTTTCTTTTACTGTGAACTCACTTTAATTTCAATATATTTGAATTATCGGTACCACTCGGCATAATTCTCAAGGGTCCGAGTTGTCTTTTCGGGTGACTCGAAGAAAGTGGATCGCAAAGTCGTAGAGGAGTATTAAGGGTTGGATGCTGCTTCTGTTACACAGGGGTCGGGAATCCTCGACAGACGTAAAATTTTCGAAATTTCCTCTTTCGAGGTATTTCGAAGAAAGGGGACGAGGAAGTCAGTCGTTGTCCCCAGTTGGTCCTGATCCTGGACTGATTAAAATCCTCCGTTTTCCCTTCGCATTCCTGCTTTACCTTTGGAAATTTGGTCCTGCCCCGTGACCCCTTCCGCGATCCCAAGCTCCCAATGAATCTTAATTATCCCGAGGGGTTGGATTCACCGTCTATGGAAGAAGATCGGTCTTGAGCTAAACGAGAAAAAATGTCAGAACGTGAATGGCATATTTTATACGTGATGAGCCTACTTGCCATTCTTTTTATTTCAGGTTATAATATTAAGTATAGGCTACTACTAGGCGTAGAACGGATAGCAGGATCTGTTAAAAATTTAATTGATTCACATATTCTATTAATCATTCCGATGAACAGTGATGACACAAACGATATCATTAGACTTTCGTATTTAAAGGTATTGATTGTTTATTATTATCAGCTATTTTTGATACTGTTACGGTGAAAGTCGTAACAGAGGAAACAACACATTTAATATTAATATTTAGATTAAATATATTTGTCTACTACTGCACGCGTTGGATATTCATTTTTATATCTATTAGAAACTCCTGTTATACGTAGATTTGTCTTATATGCTGTTTTCAGAAAACAAATGTAATTATTTCAAGTAATGCTAAAAGTAACGTAACGGTGTTTCTCTCTTTAACAAAAAAATGTTACTAGAATATAAAATTGATACACCGTATTCATAAGTATTTAACCAATAAATCAAGTTGAATACGAGAGGTTCAATAAAATTATTAAAAAATAATTTATCACTGGAAAGTTCTCCATATACACATACGTATACATGACATTAATAATCGCAGTAGTCTATCTCGATTAATTCAGTTAATTAAACAAATAAATTGTCCAACGTTGCTTCCTCGTTGTGCCAGATATTAAAATGCAAATTCCCGTAATAAAGAGGGGAAGCTCGTTGTACGGGGTGGGTTTAGTTTTATTGCCAAATAAATCAAAACGCGTTGTTGGATCTACAACAGTACTCGTTTGTATCAGGGATTTTTGGCTTTCTTTTTTTTATTTTTATTATCCCTCTACCAATCCCCAAACACGATTGTCTCGACTCTAGGCATATATTCACATTTTTCAAAAGCGATTTTTTTTTCGTTTTCAAGTTACTGCAATTTTTTTTCGACTATATATAAAAAACGTATCTGTCACATGACTGACTAACTGACCGATCATCGCTCATACTTCTTTTGACGAATATAAAGTATAAAAGAAAAATACAACCAACCTATCACGGAAACTAGCCTTGATAACAGGTTGTTAGAAACTACATGGTAAGAGACGGTTAGCGTCGGTCCATTACCGACAAATGAGGTGTCTAGGGTATTATGAATGTGGCGATAGGGACAGGCAAAATGTGTGGCAGAAGCTTTATTGTTCGACTAAACTGCCAGCAATAAAAGCTCCGCTGACGACAATAGCATACGCCGATTCAAAGCTTCCAACGTGGTAGGCAGCGACCACCTTACACCACCTGCCACCTTTTATCGTCCTGCGATATTTTCCCCTCCCCGCTCAGTCACCCTCCCACTTATCCTTTAAAGATATAGATTGATTCTTTCTTTTTTTTCTTAGCCTTGAGCTTACAGTGTCTCTTTATACATATATATATATATATATATATATATATATATCCCAGACATTTTAACAGTCACGAATAAACGAGACAAGAATTGCGCAATCTTACGCGAATGAGAAAATACATTATACGAATCGTAGCTCGGGGAAATCTACATTTCTGATTTTATTCAATGTAACGGAATAAATAACTCTAGCGATATTACATTCAGTAATTTGCATAAAATACGTGGATTATTAAAAATGTCGTAGACGACTGCATTTCGTGCTGCATTTAAAATATGAATACGATCTTTTACAGTGCACCTAGCTGTCCATTTGATCTTCACTCAGGTACCTACGGCTACGAATGAGAAAGCTCAAGCCAGGATGCAAATGATGCACTCTTCTGAATTAAAGCGTCTGAAGGTGCACCTGCATCTGGATGCACTACAGTGCCCATGCTAACCGTGCAATCCCTTTGGAGTGTCAGTGCAGGATAGACGTTGCGACGCCAATTTTTTAAAGCAAGATTCTCAAATACAAGACACTTGTTAGTGCACAATATGAATCCTGAAGGAATCGTGTCCTTAAAGCGCCTACGCTCTTAGAATGCCCAAGTGGCAGGAGCTGAAAAAAAATGGTTCACTGTTAGGTTAGGTTGGGTTAGGTAGACGTCCTATCCATAGTATCCATCCTCGCGATCTCTCGTAAAAATCTCAAGGAGGCGGATTTCTTTCTCGTGATAAATTCTCGCGCAACGTCCATGAACATTCGTTACTGCTAGACTTTATGGTCCACCCGGTAAGATCTGTTTTATCCGCACACCGCGTCCTTCTCTTTCTTTATTGTTAGTCTCACGACCCTGAAGTTGGTACTTATTTAACGAATTTTGAGTTTTGATTACGTCATTACGTAACGTCATCATGTTTCATTACTCTGTCTCTTGTGAAAGACAAAAATTCACAGACTCCTATCAATGTTCATCTTTATCTTCCAGCATCCTAATACCCAATGGGATTCGCTAACCTCGGCAACTCTCATGGTAAAAACTTTGAAAACATCCTCATGAACTTTCGATCTGAGACGGCTTTCCGATAGCTACTTAAAAACTGAAGTTTGATGCAAGTTTTCATTTTTAAAAAATTGATCGGCTGAAGATCATTGGGATAATTTTGAAAATGAATAAAAATTGGAAAAATTAAGGTCTATCCTTTTAAATGATAATAAGGTGTTCGTCTTAGATATCACACTGTATACCTATATATAGAGAATGAATTCGTTATCATATAGAGAGAACGAAGTTGAAACTAATAAAAATTGATTCCACTTACTTTTGATTCTTCCGTCAGCTCTCGTAACGCACGATCTGTTTTTAGGTTGATAAAATACTCGGGCATCGATTCAAAGTTACGATTAGACCATTTCTCCGTATTTAACGTCGCGACGGCTTCGCGTCGTCTAATGAAGACGCATAGCTCTTCATAGACGTAATAAAGCCATTTAAACTTTCCCGCGTATTCCCGTATATGAGATCAAACTGTGAATTACGACGATTATACATCTCATGCGTGCTCGGCGACGTGACTTCAATTAATACCGAAACCCGAGATCGGCATCGGCAGATAAATAATTCTCGGCATTGAGTTATGGCTGCGCGTTAACACGGAATTGTTGTCGGGCGTCCCTTGGATCTGACGTGAAATCACTACAATAGCATCGACAAGACAATAGGACCGCGCGAGCCTATTGTTACCTAAAGGGGCAGTATTCACGATGCGATAATAGAGCATCGTCATGATTATCCGTCGATTCATCGGGGTATCTCAAACTAATTCGACATTTTATAATCGATTCACCACCTGTTTGCAAGAATATTGATAACCAATTTAATCCCATTAAACTTGTTTGCATTTTCAGAAATTCATTGCCTTTTCTATAAAGAATAATTTCATTTTGCGAAAAAAGAATGCAAGTGACCTTTCGTTAAAAAATGTTGGGAATTTCAACTACTTATTTTCTGCTGGGATAATGCAGCTGCGGAAGTGCATCCACAGCTGTCATTCGATGATTGAGTGTGTATATATATATATACACAAGCAGTGAGCTGTTATCGTTATTTCGACAGGCCACAGACCGTGCACTTATAGAGAGGCACATTATCAAACGCATTAACGTTAACAATGCTGGAAACGTTTAGTAATTTGCTCGATTTATATGGCAGCAAATGACGCGATGATAGATCAGTTTGAATTGATTCTGTTCATCTCTCCAATCTCACTCAGCCTCTACCGTATCCTCCTAATGCTTTCGACTGGTGCTGCAGCTAAATGCATCTATTTAGTAATGCCGATTGATGGAGATTCGCCTTAATCAAATTTCTTGATATTCCCAAAATAAATGTTTAGATTTATTGAAAATCATTGTTTTAATGCATTATTGGAAAATTAAACTTGTCGATTGACTTTGACTGGTAGGATTGTCATTAGTAACTCCAGAAGGGATTGAATTCATTCACCCTTGAGTTTTATTTCTTGGAATGATCGAGTGCACTGGGTCGATATATTAATTCGACCAGTCACTAGACTTCATTGATGAGTCTCGAGTTTTCAATAAAATTTTTCCTACGTATGCAGCCAATCGTTTTTATTCATCCACCAATCTCTTACAGTTTACCAAAGAGTCAGTGTGGGCACTCCTTTATGCATTCAATTTAAAAAAACGCGTGAATGCATAATGCATAAATGCAGCGTTGCCTGTTTCTGTAATACTTGCGCAAAGAAACCTGTTACACATGATAAACACGACTGTCCTGTGATATTCTACAGATGCATTACGGAATGAAATAAAATGCATACCGAATGCATAAGTCGCAACGATCAGGTGATAAAAGAAACAGAAATTGCATGGTAATACCTAGAAAACGTAACTGACCTCGCACAATCATTATACAAAGTGCATAGTCGTCCCAGTTTTCGATACTTTCCCAATAATGAATAATAGAATATCCAATCGAATGTCAGACACAATAATTTCGATATTCAATCCGAGATTGATAATACTAAAATAATTAAATCACGCCTCTTACAGCAATCTATCATAAACTGCCGAGCAAGTGCATCTAATCAAAAAACTTAATTCGTACCTCAACGTAATGGCAATTAATATCGTTATCAGTCGTGGAGGAAAAAATAAAAATAAAAAAATTTCTGACCCAAAGATTCAAATGGATCTGATCAACAGAAAGTTCAAATTTTACGTCGACGAGCTTCAAGGGAATTATCAGATCGAAAAGTTACCAGTGGATCACGCGGTCCAGAGAATCCCTAACCTGGTTGTTCCCTGGCTCGCCTTGGAAGCGGTCTCCGTTATCCCTTAATCCAGGATCAGCTCGACACTTTAATCCTGTGATTAGACTCTTATCCTTTGATTTCTTCCGGCGTTTCTAACGACCCCGACTCTGCTTTAATTCCAAGTCGACGCCAACCAACTGTATTTATATGTATTACCCATCGTAAAGACCCTGATCAATTTTCACTTCCTTTATACCTATCTTGACCACATTTCCTGCATTTAATAATTAATATCATAGGGTGTTCAACCTGTCGTACAATATCTTCTCACGATAGAGATTCGGATCGATCGAAATTATCTACCGTGAGTCAAGACTAGACAATACGTCGTGTAAGTTCAAAGGCCGGCTGATTCCCATGCTTCTACTAGATAGAAGTTCTCGGCCCGGTAGTCACGACCTACGCCAATCTTTGGTATAGCATAGCACGTCCTATACCTATACTGTTTCACGCTCGCGTATACCTACACTTAACTGAGTATAATATACATGAGGATTCACATCGCACTGGCTATCTACTTTTCCAAGGTACAAACATTCTAGGAACTACTTGAATACTTTATGAATCCTACTTGTCTTTTATTCGGTAGGATAAATTGTGGAAGATTCCAGCTTTCGCGTTATGTGATATTCAAGCTTTCCTTTCTCTTTACAAAAATTCGAATATATCGGACCATCAGTGTGATAGACTTCTAGGAAAAATTATATTGCTTATGTAATTTGCAAATTGAGATTAAAGTAACGATTAGGGTACACGATAAAATAAAAAGTAATTAAAAAATGAAACTGGGTTCAGTAGAGATATAATTAACCCAGAGATTTTTAAATTGGGTCATCTAATGGTATGACGTATGAGGTTGAATGAATCCGCTGGATAAATAAACTGCTTGTGGTTATTTGTGACGAGCGAAAGGCTGTCTTCTTTAGTAATTGTAAAAGGAAACGAGACACTGAAAGCTTTTCCACAAGTATTACAAAGCCATTCGACCTATTCTGCCCAGCCCCATAGTAGGGGTATTGCGAAAGGACGCGTGGCTTCTGTCGTGAACAATAGAAACAGCTGGGTTGCGCAATTCAACTGAGTTATGTCTCGTCCTCACCTTCCAGACAAGTATTCTCGCAGAGTAGAGGGGGGGGGGAGAGAGA